>VYZM01014745.1:258457-514030 GCA_013398915.1 Dromas ardeola
ATAACCCCCGATTCCCTCCACCCCCCAAAGTCCCACCAGCGGGCGAAGGCAGCGGAGAGCGTTTCCCTCGGAGGTGCCCCTGTCCCTGTCCCCGCTGGCCACCGGCCCCAGCCCCGTGCTGTTGAGGGGAGCATCAATGCCCTTTAACTACCCACCGCTTTAACTACCCACTCCTTTAACTACCGACCCCTTTAACTACCCACTCCTTTAACTACCCACCCCTTTAACGATCCCTTTAACAACAACAGCAAGAGCAAAACCCCCAAACCGAGCACCAAGAGCAGCCACCCGTCGGGCAGTGGTGCCTTCTTCAGAGGGATTCATCCCTCGGTCGTGGTTTATAAAAATCAACGTTGCGTCCTGGTGTCCCCCAAGTGTGCAGGCCGCACTTTGGCTCCCTGGGGAGGGAGGCCGGGGCTGGCCCAGTCTTCTGGAGGGGGAGTGAGATGCTCTGCACCCCTCTGCCTGTGCCACCACAGACCAAAGCCGCTGCTGTGCCCCATGGGGAGCATCCCCCAGGGTGCCTTCAGGGCTGCCCAGGGTGAGGGTAGAGGGGAAGGCCCCTGGGTGCAGTCTCACTTGCTCCACCACCCCTGCCCATGGAGTGGCCACTGGGCTCCCTGTTGGTCCCCAAACTTCTGGTGGGGTGGTGCGAAGTTCCTTGGGTCATCTGGACCCCTGGTTCTCCTGGGTGCAGCAAGCGCCACAGTCCCAGGAACATCTACCATTGACCACACAGAGTTGTATTTTTCTTGTTTTTGTGCAAGCACCCACCATAATCCCACAGCACAGCTTTCCTTGCTGATGTACAGGGTCTTCCAGCAGCTCTGCCAAACCCTGTGGCAGCTCCAAGGATCTCCCAACCCAGCAGGGCCATGCGGGGGGCCGTGGGGCCACACTGTCCTGGGCCATCCCCACAGGGCCCGGGCTGAGGAGGGGCAGCAGTGGGTGCTCCTGGGCCCAGGCCAAGCTATTTGAGAATCTCAGCTATTATTTGTCTTCCGTTGCTTTTTTATTTTGTTTTCTTTTTTTTTAAAATCTGGACTTGCTGCCAGCTGTTTGCTCTGCATAAAGCCAGGGGAAGGATCAGACCGCACTAGCGAGGTTGCTAGTTGGCCATTTTAAGCTCCCTGAGTTTTCTTGCACTGATATATTTTGGCTGATGAATCCCAAAATACAGGATGTTTCCCTCAGAAAACTGGAGAGGTAAATATTTGGGTCTTAATTACTTATCACACTTAACAGCCACCATTTGTGCTCACCCTTAATAATATAAGTATTTTTGATAAATTATGCATTTTTAGAGTGTTATGTCTTCATTCCTGCAGCCTCTTTGCACCTATGATGTTTCCCAAGAAATTTGGTACCAAAGTGATCATTGACAGAGAAGTAAATCACGAATAACTTCAATGAAATCAGAGGTTATGCTAGAGTAAAACTGGTGTAAATGGAAGGAGACTCAGGCAGGCTTTTCATCTGAAGCTTTGTTTGTTTCTTTTATATACCCCACCCTCCTTCATGAAGATGTTAAACTATTTTATTTAAAGGCATTGTTACGCATCCCTCATTGCCTACCCTGGTGGTATTGCAATATCTATCTTTAAAATCAACTTAGAAATTTTAGTTCAGAATTACTGGCTAGCTGGCAACAATACCTTTACAGTGACAAGCAGAACGGCTCTTATTCCTCGGAATTCCCTTCCAAAAAAACAAAGCCATTGCACCAACAAGAATAATTAAGCTCCTAGTTTTCCACTCATTTTTGTTTGTCAGCAAAATTTAGGGAGTCAGGCAACTGAAGCCCGGTATCTGCTTCGATGTGCTCTTAGTGTGACAAGAGTCTATAAGCATTTCTACTACAAGAAAAAAATATTCCATGCGTATGGAGAGGCGTAAAATGGTTGCTTTCCAGAATAACTGTGTCTATGTGCATTGATTTTGCAGTTTTCATATCCATCTGCTTGTGGATTAATGCTAATCATGGGCCTGAATATGGCCAATAAAGCCTTCCATCATACACGCAAAAATAATGTAGGCAGCATGATTCGTAAGACATTGTTATCTTTGTTTTGACTGTATATTTACTGTTAGCTCGAACTTTAAAGCAGAGTTTCCCACAGGATTCCTTATATCCTCAGCAGGGCAATACGTAGCGTCTGATTATAGAGTTATGGAGAGACTCTTAGATTTCTCTTCTAGGTCTTTTTTTGCTTTTCCTTGAATAATCCAACATTTTTCCATACCAAAAACCCCGGGTAGGAATGATTATAACTTTTTTTTTTTTTTTTTCCCCTTCATGGACTGTGATCCGCATCCCTTTTCAGGTACTTCCTTCTGATCATGAGTGGGGAAAATCCCAACCGACGTGTTTCTGTCCAGGTAGGGGAGGCGGGAGGGAAGCAGCCGCTAGGGGAGCTCGATGTTGGGAGTAACCTCCCAGCATCTTCCTCACCGCTTACACAGCTTTCTGCTGTACCCAGCAGTGTAAGCTTGAAAGCAGGTCTTAAGTTTAAAAAAAAGCAGCAGCAAACCAAATGGGCACGTTTTGAAGCTTTTTTTTTTGCTTTAATAGCATTTTTTTATAGTATTTGGAAGTAATTTTCTTGTACGTTGAATTGTGATGTGTGTGTGTGAGCCTATCCAAGTGCACGGAGGCGAGCAGTAATCATGACACATACTTCTCAAGTTTCTGATGACCCATCAAATTAAAAGATACTGAAATGTAGCTGCTCAAGCACCAGCCGTGAGTACGAGAATATCCAATGTTCAGTCCCAGTTGTAATGTTGACTTGTTTTCCTGGTCATTGGCAGGTGATTTAGCTCCAATGTTTGCATCACTTAAACATTGCTAAGAATAAACCTTCAAAAGAAATATTTTTCTTGTTGTTTTTATAAAAATTGTTAGCTGGATTATTAATGGTTAGTATGTTAATTTGTGTTTTGGTTGTTTATCTAAGGAATTTATCTGGGCAACTGAGTCAATGATCATTAGAGGTTGTGGGTGTATGAAGAGCCAAAATAGATTTTTTACCCATGCAGATCAATACCAGCAGGTTCTTACTTGGCTGTCTTGGGGTCCCACCTATTCTCAAATGTACCTCTGAGTACAGCTCTGAGAAGCTATTTATTTTAACAGGCTTGCTCTCGTTGCTTTCAGTACCAATGATTATTGAAGCTGATAAAAGTGTTTAACATAAAAAAAGAGACTACGTTTCACACATTGATACTCTCCACAAAGGGTTAATGGAAGAATTACCTTTTAGCAAGATCTACATTTTAAGGTACTGTTTTCTGTTCAGGAAAAAAAAAAAAAGGCGGATACATAAATAGCATCGTGAAATGCAAGTAATGCTGGCCGTCTGACCTGCACTGCTCTTGCAGGAAAAAGTGCAGAGTCATATTTTGGAATATGGAGTGATAATACATCTCCCGGTCTGTATGATATGACAGCCAGACAGGGGATGCTAAGAGAAACCTGAAGGCATGAGATAAATTCAAACTTAACTTGCTGGCTCTTGCAGTGTGAGGTTGACTTGCCCAAAGTACACAAACCAACAGACTGGATCAAGGCTCTCTGTTTGGGCAGAGATCAGAAACAAAGCTTGCCCTCTAAAGTCCACCTCATAGCCAGATCCAGCCATGGTAACCACTGTATTCACTGGGCCATGGTAGCAGGAGAGGTATGTGCATGATTGTCTTAGTTTTTCTTGTTTCCTTACATTTGCAGACTATTTTTGAGCATAGTTTACATGTTTTCTTTCTTTTTTCCTGGCATATTTACACCCCAGCTTTTAAAAATGCTTTGTTCATGCCAGTCAGTTTAGCAATGCGCTTGTTAAAACAGTTCCTAATATATTGTATATGACTGAAAATGACTTAATTGTTCTATTTCTTTCTGACCCCAATAAAAAATGTCCCTGATACTGTTTGAGTCGCTCTCTGTTCACAAGCGCCTACATATATGTCACCGGGTGACTTTGAAACACTTCTTAGATACGTCGGTTCAATTGCTCTTATTTATTTATTTAGATTTGTAATAATGACAGTAAATGGCCATCTGAATCAATCTGGGCACTTTGCAGTCATTAATACTGCAGCATCGATATCACATAACACAATTATAGTGCAATAAATTACCCATATGCCTCGTCTGTAGCCCAACCAAAATAAGAGCTCCCCGTATCTATCACATTGCTCATTTATATCCTTTCCCTCTAAAACACCTTGATAGTAGCAAAAAGGGCTTTGAAATATTCCTGAAAGCTTAACAAAACCCTGTCCTTTCCAAGCCAAGAAGCAGATATGAGGGCTCAGGAAATTGCGTGTGGGATGCTCCATCAGCTAATACGTCCTCATGACCAGAGAAGGGCCCAATCCTCCGCACAGTCAACTCATGAAGTTACTTATATTAACATCAGAAAACTTCAGGAGAACCTCTTTCATCAATCACATCTGGAACTGGGTTGTGTGCCAGTTCAGGAAGTCTTCTGGTCACTCATCTCAAGCCACGTGGGGCTTTCTATGCCAAAACCTTGAATTTTGCGTAGAAACCCGTTCAAAATCAGTCACCGATAACAGCTGTGAAATCAGTGTGAAGCCAGAACCAGGAGCAGACTGCCACACTCCACATTATCTTCAGTTTCCAAATTGGTTTCAGAAATAATGTAGTGAAATTCCCATTTCAGCAGCTTAATCTCCATGCGTGGAAGGTCTAGGTGCCTGTAGAAAGATTTGCATCTAGACCCTCCACCATCCTCTGTCTGGTGATGATGTAAGGAACTCTTTAGTGCAGCTTCTTCCTGGGCATGCAGCAGCAGCATCTATCATTTTTACCTCAAATGGCTTTCTGGAGCATCTTTCCTGGGGGACCAGAGGGGGGAAAGGTTCTTGGGTGCAAAGGGTCCTTTGTGCAACCACGAAGCTCCGTGCTCCTGTGCTGTTGTGTCACGGGCTGGAAGGGGAAAGAAGCTAAAGTTGAACCAATGATTTTTCAAAAGCAGTAGCTTGAAATCTCAGTAATCCCTGGATTCAAGAAATGGGAATCCTTTTTCCAATTTCCCACAGGATCCCCCTAGAAAAACCCGTTAGGACAGCAGACTTGACCCTGGTAGACCTTGATTCAAAGTCCTCTGGATTCAGCCGCAGCCTTTCTGTTGTTTTCAGTGGATTTTGCATCACTTTGATGTTAAGTCCGTTACATTTGTGTTGCTCAGAGCAAACTGCTCTTGGTGCTGTTAACAATTCCTCAGATTCATACATAAAAGAGAGAGGTAACACAATGGTTTTATAGCATCAAAGTAGCATGCCCTGCTCAGTTCCCTGGTGAGATTTCTTTGGGTAACTCAACAAGCAACTCTAGAGGGTAACAAACTGTATTAACTATTCATGCTAGACGGTTATGTCTCCTTCACAACTGCGGCAGTATTGCCCAAATCTGCCGCAACGTGACAACTAATCCATTGGTCAAATTTGTTTGTAGAATTAATCAATTTCAATCAGTAATTGCCTTTGGGCAATAGTTCAATTATGCCCTCATCTTTTGGCTCTCGCTATCGTAAAAACAGCTAAGTTTTGAAGAGTAATATGCCTCACTACTTCAGTGTCCAAAATCAGACAGTGTTGATGTTGATGCTTATTTTATTCATATAACCATGTTTTCTGCACATGGCTTCTCTCCGGGCATGGAATAACAATGCATTGACAGTACTGTAGCCACAGTGTACCCAGCTATATTTAAAATAACGTTAATGACCAAAGAAGGCGACTTTCGAGGAGTATGAAGTATCTTTCACTCCAGCGCTGGACTTATGAGAACTCAGCATCTCTCTTGGTTTGAACAAAGGATGATGTTTTTCTTTTTGTTTCAGCTCTTCTCCGTATATATTTTTTCTATATAGAAGAAAAATTTAATTTGCTGAAAGTGCAGAGTTTTCTTCATAAGAAAAAAAACACACTCTTGAAATATTCATAGTAAAAAAACAAACCAAAAAACCCACACTGTATTCCTTCACTCAGCCTTCCTTTCAGAAAGCAAAATAAATCATAATTTATGCATGGAGGCTTGAAAATCAAAATAGTCACAAAGTAGCATAAGGGCAGCTTGACAAAATAAGGCCAGAAAATAACCCACCATGTAAACAAGGTAAGTGACACAGACAATTGGGCACTGAGAGCTTAGTGATTTTTGAGACAGGGGAAAACATTTCGTTGATATAACCTAAGGGAATTTTGAAATCACTCCAAAATGCACTACCTGAAGACAGGCAATTTTTGGAATGCGTTCATATTATGTCATTATATCTAAATATGCTGAGCAAAGAGCAGGATAATATTTCCCCTTCCTCTATGCTGTTAAAATGAATTCAATTTGGGGCAAAATTACTCAGCCTTAATCAGTATTTCTTGCTATTAGTATCCAGTTGAATCCCGGGGCAAGTCAAGTAGGCTGCAGACATCAGTGCAGCTTGATACTGCTATTTTTATTCATTTCTGTTTATTGTGGCAAAGCTTAGAAGCCATGAGAGAATCAAGCACCATTTTATCAGGCTCTACCCAAACAAATCCAAGAAGGTCTCTTCTTCAAAGAACCTCCCCTTTTATTTGTACTGTTTGTACTTCACCTTATCTGCGTGAAGACCCATTGAAGTAAGTGGAACAATTTCCAGAATGAGGTATATTAAGATTTGTAACCTGACGTAGCAAAATGAAACTTCATAGAAGTCCTCAGCTGCTGTTAAAAGGATGTAGCGTGAGAAATACCTCACTTGCCTTGGCTGAAGGTCTCATCCACACATTTTAAAGCTTTCTGGCCAACCTCCTCTCTAGTTATCGCTGAGGCAATTATCTTCAGAGTGTTTCAAAAAGGACTGGATACTTACATAATTGGAGTATCTGTGCTGAGTAGACAGTTTTAAATGAAGTGCAAGCCTTAGTAATTTTTGACAGAAAGTTCCATTAATTATCTGGAGCCAGGAGGAAACTCTCCCTTTAAACACCTTGCCATGTAAATACCTGTTTTGAGGGTCAGCCAACAGCAGTCACTGGGCCTGGCTGGAGCCAAGAGGGGAAAGGTTTTAAAAACCCCTGGTGATTTGGTAGCACAGAGGCCCTTCTTAAGGAGTGATTTGGGCATCTGCAAGCTCTGGCACAAGTTTGAATTGCAACAGCTTCACAGGTCACTTAATGGTGACTGTCCGAGGGAGGATGCTCATTATGGGACAGTCTAAGCAAGGTCCCGTTGCGTGGTTGGTGCAGTGAGCTAGGAGAGCATGCGTGGCTGCTTATGGTGGGTGAGCTGCAGTGCGGTAACTAATTCAGCCTTGTCATCGCAGTGCTTCTTTGAATCCTACAGATCCATAACTGGCTTTTGAAAATGTCACTTAGTTACGAAAACGTTCTCCAACTTGTTCAGTGAACAAAGAATCAGACTGTGGATGGCAAGTCTTCTACTGGAAAGAAGAAAAAGGACCCCACATCTTTCTTTCTTCAAGTCACATACACCACATAGGCAATTGATATCTTTAATTTGTATTGCCATTTTCTAATCTGATGTCTTGGAGTTCATTACATTAAATTATATTTTCACTAGAAATAAGGATTCTTTCAAGCTATGCTTATAAGATATTATTAGCCTCCAAAAAATCTCTGCTAACATCTTTAGTTTTCTCTGCGACGGCCACTTAGAAAAACAAGATTTTTTTTTGTTCTTGCACTGTACACTTTTTATTTCCTGTTGAATATATTTATTATACATTAACATAATTACTTTAATTTATTACCTTAGTAAATGTCAGACCCATAAGAAGATGTCAGCATATTACGCGCATTACACCGCACTCATTCTGTTTAACAAAGAGCCTTGAACAAATGATCAAACTAAGTGTCAAGTTTCTACTTCATGTAGGCATTTTTGAGAGAGTATTGTGCAATAAAATGTGCACTTGTAATTAAATTCTGCCTTTGTTTATACCTACGTACTTCTGTTGGGATCCATGCAGTCTGAGACCTGCAAAGCCATGTCCAGCTGGCTGGGATGCTGGAAAACCCTGCGTTGCTACTTCTAACCATAGTCCTTTTAATATATTAAATGACTCTCACACCCTGAATTTAAGGACAGAATTTTTTGTCCGTTTCCCCCCCCAAAGTCAAAAAATATTAAACCCCTCAAATTTGCTATTAAAAAAAACCCCCTAGATTCTTGTTAGCACAATTATGGGATAGAATCAGAAATGGGCTGATAAGTTTATCTAGCTTTGCTTCTTGTGCCAGATCAGGATCACCTATTTAAACATATAAATGGCTTAATTACTAAAAATGCAGATTTTGGAACCAGTGCATGTTAGAGGCAGTGGCTACAACACCGTGCATCCTCTTGTGCTTCAGCGAGAGAGAACTGCGACATCTCTTTTCAGCCCTTTTTGCAGATCCCCCGTCAGCAGGAACTTCATAGGTAACTGCTGACCACGCACCCTTCTTGGAGGAGGGCTGAAGTGTTCTTCTATATCCTCCTCAAACTCTTTGACCTTTTATGCATTTTTTTTCCCGCTAAGGAAAATACATAACTTCCTGTTGAGGATTATATACTCATATTTTTTCAAAAGAACACTATTCCTGATATGCATTGGCAGAATTCACTGGAATGACTCCATAGAAATCATGTTTAGTTCATATAGTGTCAATAATTGTAGGAGTAATATCCTAACCTGGCGTATTCACATCCTATATAATTTCAAAACTTTAACTCTTGTTATGTTAGTGCAACACATTGACAGGCTCTAGGAAAGCAGAGCTCTGCTTGACAAAGCATCTGTACTGTGTATTTCCACAAAATATCACAATGACTTTGGAGAAGCCCTCTAAAAACAATGCATAGTTTCTGAGATCTATGCTAGAGTATTTAAGATAAGTTATTTCTACTCTTGATTTTCCATAGAATACCTTCGAAACAAAAAAGTGTTAGGGGTTGAGATTAAGGGAAACGACAGCAAAACTACCAGGGAACGTGCTTCTCTCCAGATTGGAAAGAAAAATCAGTATTTTCTTCGCACCGCTCATCACACTGTGAGGACAGCACTTCGTGTGAAGGATATCTACTGAAATCATGGGCACCTCTCTGTACAAACCTGTCTCCAGAGGTTCCTTCCAACCCTTATCATTCTGTGATTCTGTGTGACTATTAGACCAGATTTTCTATATGTGCAAAGCCCACAGAATGCCCCCATGAGGGTTATTGGAGCCTAATATATTTTATGAGAGATTGTAAATATTTCCTCTCCAATCAACTTAATTTATTTTTGCATTTGATAAAGAGTTCCCAGAACAAATACAAAATTTTTCTAAAATGCAGACCTCAACTCAAAAGACCTGTTTCTAAGCAGCAAAGCCACAGACATTTTTGATCAAAATCTAGAATTGTTTTTCTTGACATAGAAACCCAATAATTTTTCACTGATTGTTTTTTAAAAATAAATGTTTAAAAATATTATGAGGGGAATTTTTTATAAATTAAATAAATAAGTTCATCTCCAATCTGTCATCGTAATGACTGAAATCTCCCAATCCATTGTATTTTAGACAAGACAATTTGCACCTATTAGGTGCCAACCAAAGGCCAACTTCTTGCCAGTGCTTGGGGTGCTACCAGTGCTCCCAGCTCTGATCATCACTGGGCTGCCCTCCTTCACCATCGTTCCTGGAGCAACACAGGTCTGCAGGTATCACCCTTTGCAACGAGTACCTTTGTGGATGATTTGTCTCATATTCATGAATGGAAATCTGTGTTTTCAACCTGTTTTTCTGAGAACTCTGTTACGTTCTTCCTCTCTGAGCAACGCAGAGGATTTGAACCTCAAGACATTTTAAAAAGTAATATGATCAAAAATAGCATATCTGGTTTTTCCTTTCAGAATAGTAAAATTTACTTAGGGTGAAGAGCAGCATTTTTCCCCTGCCATATAAGAACATTTTCTTCATTTGTAAGCCATCAGCTATCAGACTGTGAGGGACCTCAGCTGGGACTGCGCTTGGTACGAAGGTGTAGATCTTATTTTAGATCGGGGTCCTGGATCTAGCTTTGATCAGAGATTAAACACAGAGAAGTTCAACCTTGCAAATGCCTGTTTCCTGGCCTGAGTGCTGTGGAAGGATGTGGCTTGGGTCAGGTGAGGCTCCTTCCCTCCATGGACAGAGAACAAGGCACAGGTGGCAGTGACCTGTGGGACCTTTTCCTGGTTTGGTGAATTGGACTGGCTTGGCCTGCTGACATCAGCTAAAATGTTAATTTCTTCTTCACAACCTCATATTGAGGACAACCATGGAACAAGAGACTGTCACTGCGTTGTGGGGTAACCTGTTTTCATGCTTTTATCTTCTTTCTGCTGGGATCTTTTGATGCATCCAGGATCCAAGGAGGAAGGATCCAGGATCCACCTGGAAGGTGCCTCTGTTACTTGTGTAATTTCTGATCTTGGTGTTATGAAGTATTTCAAGGCCAGGCTGAAGGGGACTTTGAGAAACCTGGTCTAGTGGGAGGTGTCCCTGCCCATGACAAGGGGTTGGAACTAGATGATCTTTAAGGTCCCTTCCAACCCAAACCATTCTATGATTCTATTCTATGACTCTGCTGTGCCCTTTGCTTTCTTCTGCAGATCTTTGAGGGAAAAGAGAATCCCCCACAAATTACTAAAGCATCCCTTATGATGAATTCCCACCACAGTTTTGGAACCTATGCTTAGCTATGTCCTCTGTGTGAGTGCTTCAAGCACCTTCAAGTTTCGGCTGAATGCTAAGACTAATTAAAGATCTTGGTGCTATACCTCTTGAGCGAAGTACAGTAGAACTTATCTCTGCATGAGCTTTCCAGGACAGCTGGGTCGTTAGATTTCAGTCAGAAGTGGCTAGCAGTTCCAAGGTTTTCCTCTGAGCAGAGACTGCCAGTCACGTCAGATTTGATTGGTTTTGTGATGTGGATAAGCACCCAAAAAGTAACAGGCTGAGACCAATAAACTCATTTCATTTTTAATCTATGGCAGACTTGAATGTGGCTTTTATACTGAAATACCAGGGCTCAAACCACCTGGTTTCACCACATTCTTGGTGCTGCCCCCTCCTTTAAGGCACAGTAGCAGAATCACATGTAACAATTTATGAGCTCGTGTTCGTCCAAGAGCTTGTGTTTCTTTGCTTACCGTACCTTTCTATCTACAAAAAAATTAAATAAATATGCTCAAATGAGTCAGTGATTATTGAACTGGGAAGCAGATCTGAGTTTGACAATTAAATGTAACACGTCCGTATTGGGGTGGGGGAAGTAAAAAAAAAACTCCAACAAAACTTTAACATTTTCACATGCCAGAAAAACTAGCTTTCATGTACTTTAAATAAAAGAAAGGTAAGACATGTTTGGGAATAAAGCCGTAGCCATCAAATTCACTCTTCAAGTATACTCTGTTACAGCAGCATGATTCCTTTTATGATTGTATCCATCATGCTGTCAAAAAAAGAAATCTTATCTTCACTCATTACTAAATATACAAAGAGCTGGGATTTCCACTTGGCAAATGCTCCTGTTTACCTGAAGGCTCGATTTTACCTGCACTTTGATAAAGTTCATTTGCAGAGATAGGCTAAACTTTTTAATCCTTAAACTACTTGAGTTTGTAAACCAAGTTTTGCTCTGAAGTAAGCAGCATGTGCATGAAGTTGCTATTTTCTTTCGGAAAATTAAAGATCTTATGATGGAAGGAAGCCAAAGGCCCCATCTGGATCCGTCCTGTCTGAGTTGTAAGTTATAGCTCCTGTTTACAACTGCACTGCAAAATGAAGTCTAGGTGAGGATGCTTTCAGTAGCCATCTTCAGCCTTGTCTTCTCAAGTTTTTTTTGTCTTCAGGAAAGGTCTATCAATAATGGAGACAATCTCTTGGCATCCCTAGTATGCTCAGACTTTCTTAACACTCTGTCATCACCGAAACCTTACAATAAATATATTGGAAGAACTTTGACAGTTTAAAAGACACAGAATCCCTCATGTGCCATATGGGTCCTTTCTTTTATAATGAATGTGAACAAGTCTCTCTGAACATGTTGATGCAGATGAACTTCCTGAATCGAAGTATTGCTCCGAGTGCCCTTGATTGCTTCTCTTTCTGTTGCATCCTTTTAAAACTAAATGAACATATATTATTATTATTTCTGTTATAATGCCAACCACAAACCGTCAATGAAATCATGGTCCCATTTTTCTGAGCTATGTTTAAATATTAAATCACAAACAGCTCTCTACCATGTTATTTAAACAATTACAACAGGGAAAGGGTGTTACTGTAACTCAAGTGCAGAAGTGATTTGCACAGTGGCAGAGGTGGCAATATTCCCTTTGATTTGGGACTTTACCATCCACTTTAGTAGTCCCCACTGTGTCTCTGTCTCAGGTTGTCAGAGCTCTATGGCCTGTATATACGTCTACATCTCTACAACCACTACTGTAGAACATTTGTTCTGTCTGAAACCTGTCTCTCTTGATTTGCGGTCTTGGAGCTATGTGGATATTTTTTATTTCATATTTTTCATGTTAGTATTGTCCAGTTTCCTGCAGAATTCAGTCTTTAAACTTCACTCTGGAGCTACCAACCACTACAGCAACCCAGTCCTTCTTTGTTTAACATGGCATGGCACCAACTCCTGCTGCCACCGAGGGCAGTGTTAAAATTCACCCAGATTGAAAAGGAAGAGTTAGACCAACACAAAAGAAATTGCACTTCTATTTAATACTTCTTTCTTGTCCTTAGTGATAACTTCTATTATATAGCATATATCCTCTATAGCATTCAGATTCATTCATCTCATGTTCTTAATTCAAGAAGTTAATCCCAGGTTTGGAGCACTCTTTAATGACAATCTTTCGAAGGAGGTACAGTCTGGCTAATTTAATCACCTGGTTCATTGGTCCTTTAAAGTCACTGGCATACCGATATCAGCAACTCTCATCCACATACTAACCCTTTTGAGTTTTCCCCTCCTATCCTGACCTGATTTCACATGGACTTAATCTGTAGGTCAGTTCTTTATCAACAGAGTGGCTTGCCCTTCAACCAATACTTACGTATGATGTTATGCTTTTGCATGGTGCTATATCCAAAAGTCAAGAATTCTGATTTGCTTACACATGATTCCTCTGTAGTTATGACTATCTTTAATTAAACAATAACTTCTAGGTGTTCCCCTACTGTGTTCCTGATTAATGTTTCCAGTAACTTCCCAGTTTATGAATCAAAATCTGCAATCTGTTATCATTTTTATATTATCATTGGCTGATTTTTTTTTCCATAATAAAGCTGAACTTTGCAAACTCTAGAGATTTTGCTGTGTAACATGTGTGCGGGTGGTTGGTTTTCAGTGAAGGAGATTTCAAAATGAAATCCTTGTGGAAAGCTGTGTTTTCCCCACACCTGGCTACTTCCACTGTG
Source organism: Dromas ardeola (assembly GCA_013398915.1). Lineage (NCBI taxonomy): Eukaryota > Metazoa > Chordata > Aves > Charadriiformes > Dromadidae > Dromas > Dromas ardeola. The sequence continues at coordinate 271,922 of VYZM01014745.1, forward strand.
AGTGGCGTATTTCACATGGGACAGAAGGCGGTTAGAATGATAATATTCAGCAAACGTCTTTTAAGAATCCTGACATGAAGGCACTTAACCCAGGCAAGGATTAGAGGGTACCTTTGTAGCACTCACACAAAAGTTGCATCATTCTGTTTGAGAGTCAGGGTGGTTTTGGGCAGGTGCGATGGTGCAATCAGACAGTGCTCATATTCAAAGGAGCCCCAGCATTTCCAGGTATTTCCTGGAATAGTGCACTCCTGTCCTTTCCCCACCCCATGACCCAGAGTGGGTATTGCTCACTCCTGGGCCCTGCTCCTACCTGCCCTGCTGAAGGTTTAAATGAGGAAATTGCCATTACGTAGTTGAGTCTAGAGCTGGTTTTTCTAAAAGGAATGGTACTAGAAGTGGCACAATTTCCTCCCAAGATTCAGTAACTTTGCTTTTCTCCTGGCTCCCCTGACAGAGGTGAGCCCAAGTGTCTGAAGGATGTCAGTCTTCAGTGGCAGAACCTGGTCTGAATTTTTCCCACCATAAAGCATAATGAGAACTTCAACCCCTTTCCACACTGGGATGAAAGCAAGAGCCAGCAGACTTTTCACATGAAAAAAAAAGACAGAAAAGCGTACTTGATGGTAGTCTCCATCTGCACCTGGGATGCAGAAGACCGCAGGAAGGCCTTGCTTTGCCTGCTGGAGAGCAGAGACCGAGGACCGGGCTTCCCGTATTTCCAGTGTGTGTCCTAACCAGGGAGCTGTTTGGGGAGTGAATTTTCTCTGTCTTTCCTGTGAGAACTTGATCATTTGTATAAATAATTCATCACCATAGGGACAGTATCCCACTTTTTTTTTTTTTTTTTAATAATCCCTCGTTATGTCCTAGCCATTAGGTTATTAAGGCTTTTCCTCTCTCATTCTTATACACACACATACATACACACACACTTTTTAGTTTGATCAGAACCTCTGCTCCGGACAGTGTCATCACTAAATGAGGTTGTTTCTTCTTTTACAAGCGCTGTTTACACCTAACTGGAGGTTTCCAAGGGAAAAATGTTTTGATCAAACCCATTTCTGACTATGGGTGGGTTTATGCAGTCGGGAAAGAGGAGTAATGCCATGCTGTGTGATCTAACCAACCGGTGTAATTCATACTTTGAAATTAGAAAGCAAACTAAAGCAGAAGTGTACAATGGAGAAGTGTACATATACATGATATACTAATAATAACATTTGCAGACATTTTGATTGCTTGCTTCTCCACAAATTTTGAATATGTTTCTGTGTTTTTTTCCCTTGGGAATGGAAAACAGGTAGCCAAGCAGTGCTTGCTGCCGTTCTGACTGCGTCGTGCAGGTGATGTGTCCTCCTCTCTTTGCCTGTTCTTTGGGTGAAATATTGCCCTTTGAAATTAATTGTTTTGTTTTGTTTTCTTTGCCACTGTCTTTAATGGGACCAAATATTTCACCCATATTCTTTAGGCTTGCAAGATCCTCAGGGTAAACCAAATCTTAGTACCTCTGTTCCCATTGAGTAACATACTCCTTGAGCAATCCCGTTGGCTTCTGTGAGACTATTTAGGACAATCCAATGGGAGCAAAAGTACGTGAGTCTGGCCCCAAGGTACTTACACACCCCCTCGCTCAATGGCACCTCAGTTTCGGTCGGTGCCTTTGGGTACTGCTGCATTGCAGCCTTTAATAATCAGTTTGTTTCAATTCTCAGAGCGAAATTTTTATGAGTAGTCTATTAGGTACATGTAGAAACCCAATCTGTGAAAACGAGAAGATATTCAAGAAAATGTTTTCCTACAGATAGTTCACAGAAGAAGAAAGCATGAACTCATCCCAGCAACTATTTGCTTAGTTCTTGGACATTTGCGCTTCTGCGTCAATGGTTCAAAGGTTATCTGAACTTGCAGTGGATTCAAATGTTCTGTATTTTCATCCAAGACCTATTTTCCATCGGAGAGAGATGTGGGTACCTACTGCCTGCTTTGTGATGGTGCTGGGCTCATCATTCTCAGAAGGATTTTCTGCTTTGTTCAATCAAATCGTTCACGATTCTGGACCAAGGCTAGAAACAAACTTTATTAATAAGAACAGGCTTTAACAATAAGAGTAAGAGAAGGGCCAGGTTTTGGCCTGCCATATCAAATATATACATTTTCAAAGGGGCAGGGATGGTGAGGTCTTGAAGATACTGTCAAGGTTGAGAAGTCAGGTCACAATCTCACCTAAATTTATTCCCTTGACACCTAGCTATCTAATCTAAATGGGTTGTCTAGGGTCCCCCTATTGTCAGTGAAAAAAGATAGAGTGCAATGAATGGCCTTCTGGAGGTGTCTCTTTATGCTGACCATAGGTGGAGCCCGGACAGCGAGTTTAGACTAAATGTCTAACTTCTCATGGGCTATAGTTAGAGGTGAGATAACTGGATCCCACCCTTAATTTCCAAAGGCCTCATCTTCTTCCACCGGTGACTCAGGAGAAAAAAATCCATGTCCACACAGAAGGAGTGTCTACACTAAAGGAAAATATCCTGGCCTAGGCTGAGGGTATCTCAGTGGGATGAAGCAGGAGCCCATCACTGGGTTCACTAGGGGGAGCTAGGAAGAAACCCGTAGGTCTCACCGAGACAATGGAGTTCCTGCTGCAGAATTATTCAAAAGAAGGCAATTGTGGTGGAGAGTCCTCCGAGGTCTCCTCCCCACCAGCTCACAGACATAGTGCTGGATTTGTCATACCTAATGTTCCAGCTGGATTGTAACTTCTTGTCCTTTTGATCTTAAGCGCTATTTTTGATCACCTTTCCTGGATAAGACTTGTGTATAGAGGAAAATGTGGTACAAGATAAGCATGTATTTGTCTTCAGAGAAACAGCAACAACAATGACAACAATAAATCTATCTGGCTGTAAGACTACATTTCTGTCTTGGAAAGGCTCTGTACACACGACCACTGAAGTACCTCTGGGGTTATAGGATGCGCATGCGTGGGTACATATGTATATAGATATATGCATGCCCCATATCAAGATTTATATTTCTGAGGGTGCATCAGTAAAAAAGGCTGACCTGTCTCATTTCTTTCTAAATCATCCAGGCCAACTCACACTTTGAATCAGTGGTTCTCTAGATCTACAGTATTTTCCGCCTTGATGGAGTGAGACAAGACAAAAAATCTTGCTACTGAGATCACTGCTTTAGCAGCCTCCGTTCTGGGCTGCTGAACTCAGACGAGCATGAACTTTTCACAGGAGCAGTCCCAGCTCTGCTGGATCTAGCTGGTTTCCCTGAAAGTGCATGTCTGCCTGCAAAATTGATATCCCAAAGCATTCTATTTTTATGCTGCGAGTTGCTGTGTTGAGATCTAAAATGTTCAGAATTATTTTTATTGGACAAACACAAGTACTGAAATCATGAGGTTCTGGCAGGCTCCAAGCTCTGCCAGCTTAACACTTATTTGCGCTTGGCAGACAAAACAGGTTTTAATATTTTAGTTTTACTTTGCTAGTCTCCGCACAATGGAGATAATTCTTAGTGACTTTAATCAAAAGGTAGGAAGCATGCAAGCACTACTGTGAGACTTTTAACTGAATTGAATTGAATATACCATTCTCTGATTTATTTTAACAGCAAAAATGCAAATTTAATTCTGCATGGAAACCTGTATTATTTGCTGCAGCTTGTTAGCCAGCTGAATTACCTGGTGTGCTCTGTGTCTCACTGAACAGCTGAATGATTCTGATTTATTTCCAGTGCTGGTTGGGGGATTGAAAACATGCTCTGTGTAACTCATGTAAAAGCCCAAATAATTCCTTTGTTTTGAAGGAAGTTATGTTCTGTTGACCTTGGACCTTCAATCCCCTTCCTGCAAAATACAGGCTCGGCAAGGTAGGTTTAGTATTTGCTTCGTGCGATGAGAAGCCGGGGGGGGGAAAGGAAGGAAAGGAAAACCTGGATCATCTCCAGCAGTAAAAGAGCTCCAGGTAGATCATTGCCAGGTTCTTTTCTGCAGATAAGCTTAAATAAGTGTTACACCCAACGAATGCTACTGTGACCTGCGAATGCCACAGTGTGACAGAGCCCCATAAAAGAGGTACAAATGAGAGGGAAAACAGAGAGAAAGACTGTGACCTGCAAAAAACCAGCTCCTCTCTTTTCTTCGTAACGCTGGTACCAGTTTGGGTTAATTCTCCCAACACGACTACGAGACTGCAGCAGGACTGCTGAGCCAGGGCTGTGCTGTAGAGGCGAAGTCATACAACCTTTTAGAAGCTGCTCTTGCAAAATATTTTCTTCCTGGTGACGTGCTCCTCTGCCTGCTGATTATTATTTCTTGTGTGTCTGTGTGTGCGTCCGACACAGAAGGCTAGTTGCATAAAACGCAAACTGAAACCACGGCCTCAGCGAGGATGCGAGTGGCTGGGTGAGCTCATCATGGCTCAGCAGTCAGGCAGAACTAGAGATTGTAATTTACAGCAGAGCCCAAGCTCCTGAGCAGCAGATTCAATTTTATAAGTGCCTTTCTAGTTCAGCCTAGGTAAGAGTCTCTGGAAGAGACATCCTCTACATGTCCTATAAATAGTGAGTGGTTAAATGTGTCATTCGGCTCCCTCAGTACACATCATTGATTGTGATGCAGAGCACATACTCGAGAATAGCCAGCCTCGCCCCCCTTATCAGGTACCGGGGTATTTATTTATTCCTTATTGTCATTACAGGCAAATACGAGGTTTGGCCTAATGTAAGAGAGAGGTGGAAGGCTGATTATTTTATTTCCACAGCTGTTGCCTTGCTGTCTCATAATATGTTTATAAATCATCAGCATACAGGCATGTTATTATAGCTGGAAAGCTATATCTTCAAGGAAATATATTTTTATTTACTAAAAAGGAATATGAATAGCTGACTATCTTATCAGAAAGCCTGTCTTAAGTCCAAGAGCAAGGTCCACCCAGATACTGATTAATATCAACAGTATTGATTTTATTACTCATACTTTATAAATGACATTGATATTCTTGAAGACTGCAAACATTTGCTTTGTTGTGCTATTGTCTCGGTTGGAGTGTAAATCTCTCACTTTTGATATACACAGTGATTATTGTTCTGGTCATTGTTTCATGACTGGAGGCATTTTAATGACGATTTACGGCGTTATATATAGTTAGACTATAAACTTCTGATTGCAATTAAAAACTAGTTAAATGAGAACTTTCAGCTTGAAGGCAGTGTCTGTTTATCAGAGCAAGATATAGAGGGCTAAAATGTGGTATTTTGAAAAAAAAAATCAATAGTTGTTTTTATTTTTCCTTTTTCATACTACGAGGCAAAGGAAACTTCTAGAAATCCAAATTTTCTGTGGATTTTCCACAAGGAGTATTTTAGAAACCTGCTACCTTACCACTCTTGAACAGCTAGAGATGTCTTTTTTCATTATTTATACACCCAGTGTGTGCTCAGCCCAGAGAAAGAGACCACCTTCTCATGTTTTGTTCGAAGAATCGTGGACCAACAGAACAACCTGGGGTGCTCCCGAGTGCTCCTTGCTGAAGAAGTAATGTAAATCCTGTAGGTCCTCATGAAGAGGAAAATAACTTTATTTGGTATCACAAATAAAGGGACTCCTTCCATTTTGGGTTCTCCAAGCTACTTTCCCCAAATATTGTATTTCCATTTCTATCAGTTAATACTATTTCCCAGTGTGGCATTAGCCTGAGATGTTATTGTCTACACATGAAAAATATTACCCCCTTGAGTATGTTGTTATATGATGACATTGGCCAAGGTAGAAACAATTTTAAGTTGACTTTGCAAGGTATAAGCAGTGCAAGCAGGTGTAGACAGTCCAGGAATGCCATTTAAACCTGTATGTTTGGATATGTACGTATAAGTATATGTACGTGCTATGTCGTCATACCATTGCGGGTATATAGGAGCGTGTATAAATCTATACTGTTAAAGAAATGTTTCACTGACAGTGAAAAGAAGTTCCTATACAGCTCATCTTATACTTGTATGTTTGTTACATACTTAACAAACGAATTATTTTCGAATTTTCTGACTTTTTACAAAACCCATTATGTTCCCATCACTTTTCCTTCTCTCTTGCGTCTCATGGGTTTGGCTGTGTTGGTCACCAAAGACTTTTGCCACCGATGGGGAGGCCTAGAGGTGAGAGGAGTAGTTAGGCAGGCTGAATTTGAATTTTGCATGCCATTTTTCTGGCGTATCCTGTACGTCTTGATAGGAGTATTGTCACTACCCAGTCCCATATTGTTTACCCAGCACTACTCTAGTCTTGTCGTTTGCAGGGGTACAGTTTTAGGCCTGGCAGTTACAGCAGTTCGTGAAATGCTATTGCTAGGGCACATGGACATTCCTGATCCGGAAACAGATTAAAAAGGCACAGAGAAACTGAGCCTTTCCAGGAGCTGTTTACTGCTTAAATCTCATAATTCTCCTACATTTTCTCTTACAGTAGGGATTTCACACAGGTTGGTGTAATTTGGTATAACCCTGCCAAATACTAATGTCCTCTCTAAACAGCGGATGTGCTGGGCCTGTGTCTTTTTCCTCTCTGTTTTTAGAAGACCACTAGAAGGAGTTGTGTATACCCCCAAAACACATACATATTTCTTCCACTTTATCTACTGTGCAAGTAAATGAAAGACAAGAAATTGTGCTTTTAAAGGTGCATCCCTGACTCTAATATAGATGCTGCATTAAGTCTTCCCTGTAGCAAATTTGCATTTCCCATCCTCAAAGGCCTTTTTAATCTCTAGAAGAATAGGCTTGAAAGGGAAGTTTATATGAAGTTACTGTCTGCTGAGCTCCTCTGCACCTCCAAAACTTGTGCTCTTTTTTGGAGACCTTCCTAAGAGTAAAATTTGTCAGTTGTTTGTATCTCCTATACACTTTGTCTGGACCGTATATAGCACTGGACATGGGCTTGAGAGGAAATGTTGTGAGATGATTACAAGATCTAGCAAGATGTTTTTCACTAGCTCGGGTTGATAATAATATACTTGTCTATAATGAACCCCATCCTACTGAGTGTGAATATTTTAAAATGAGGATAATTTTTTCAGCATACTGCCTTCTATAGTTCTAGTACCTACTTCATGTGCCCAAGGCACTCAGATCAACTGAGGTGTACTTGGATATTGACCACTTACTGATGAATGTTCAAGGACTTTCGCAGTCTTGTTGCACGTGCAGAAACGTGAATTTCCTTGAGGGCATCATTACTGCCTAAAATAGGCAACACTGGCACGCAGCTGACAGTCCTACCACCTCAGCTTTATTCCAGTTGTTTTCTGCACCTGGCTTGGGCATCTTGGCGATCAAACAGTTCAGCTGATTTTCTCTTTTTTTACCCTTTCTGGTGATCACTGAGCCAGGAAAGATCCGTGTCTGCTGGGCTCTCCTTAGGGAAAAGCTACCCAGAGCATATGTGGACTGTGTTATGGCTTTCTATTCCTTACACTTGAAGGTGAACAGTTGTTGGGCCTCATACCCATCTGCAGAGCTGTGGGGATTTTTGTTTTATGTTTGTCCTTCCAACATCTTTTGTTTCTAAATTCCTGCCACCTCCAGAAAACTCAGGGTGGGCTCTTTTGCCCTTCTGTTTCACTTGGCCAGAGGATCAAGGCTGGATTGTGAAGAGCTCCATTACATTGCAATTTAAGTAAGTTTATTGTTAAACTATCATCAGGTGTATTTGAAAGTAGTTAAAATCAAAACACCTGAGGGAAAGAACAACAAGAGCTAGTAGATTATTGCAGGTAGGATATATTTGGAGATATATAATGTAAAACCTCTGAACCCCTCACACTCCTTTTTGGGGACCTGTTTTTGCCGTGGTGTTTTTCCCGCTTCATGCAGCTGTCACTGAAGGGAAGCCCTTTCAATTACTCTGCTGTGATGGGAGAGCGCCCCCAAAATTAACTGAGGGGGATCTTCACAGGTTTTAAGTGCAAAAGCTAAAATCCTCCTAGTGCATAAAGCAGCTTGATGTAACCGACTGTCATGATTTTTACAAGTCTTTGGGACAAACTCCTGGCCCTATATTGAAACATAGGTCAACTGCAGCGGGGTTTGACGGTGTTTTACATACCAGCTATGAGAGTCATCTAGGTAAGAACTTCGTGTTTTCCTCCCTTCATGAGGAAGAAAAACTTTGATGATACAAAGGGAAACTAGACTGGAATGAAGCCTACCACTGCACGCAATAAGATTGCAAAGAAAAATAACTTTTTCTTAACCTCCTGAGGTTTGCAAGCCAGACTTATGTTTTCTGCAGCATGACCAGTGATTTTTAAACACTCCGAGCTGCTGATACAGTAGGGTAGCTCCACAGGGGATACTTATGAAAGCTGACATGAATGGGCGAGCTACCCCAGCTTGGGGTCCGTGAACATTGGACAACCACCTTACAACTTTGCAGTGACCCCAAAGTGCAGGGCATAACGTATGGGGCAGTTGCACCCTTAGCCCATTGGCAATCAGGTACATTAACAGTTCTCAGGGGCTGAGGCTTAGCATTGTGGTAATTGTTAACCCAGGACTAGAACCATATATATTCACTTCTTGACCCATAATGGGATGAATCCGTGGTGTTACGGGTCTGCATCCATACTGTTGTTTCCACTGGTATATGGTACGGGCTTGGGCTGCTTTGTAACAGGCACTTTAGGAAAGCTTGAGAAAAAGGCTTCAACATTTATTTGTGATGTGTTTGTACAACTCAGGCAATTTGCAAAATGCAATTTGTCTGGTGCTCTTCCTCTTTCGCCCCAGCATAAATGCAATAGATCCTTCTGACTCCATGGCAGTGAATCTCTCTGCTTCAGCTGCTCTGTTTTAGAACGTCTTGATTTAATGAATTGTCACTGTCTTCTGGATTTTTAGTAACAAATACTGTGAACTGACACACTAAATGAAGAACTAGACGAAACCTGCTATACAGCTACGAAAAGCGAAAATTTCCCTTCACTATGGCTGTAAATTCACATCAACTTTTCTTAAATAATTGCTATACGCTGCTATATTGTGATTAGTCATAGGCTCCTGTGTAAGACAGCACAAATGAAGCCAATGTAGCTAATGAATTAGGCAATAAATACCTACAAAAGAATAATCTTAATAAAAATGCTAAAAAAGGGAGTATTGTAAGGAAAGTCTCTGTCTACACAGTCAAATAGGAAATAATCTTAGAAAAATCTGAAAATTAGTACAAGCGCTACTGACTGTTACTCAGAGCAAAGAATTATTGATCCATGCCTGCTTCTATTGATTTTATGTCACTTCTGTGATTTAATCATGTTTTCCTTGTTATCTCTTTGCAGTCTTTCTTCTATTGTCTGGTATGAAATCTCAGCCAAGGCCTTTCAGCCTGTGGTGGTGGATCAAAATAACTTTGCCTTCCATTTGCATTGTTTTAAAGAAATGATTAAACAATCAAGTTTAGGTGATCCTTGGACAGGATTACACAGTATAAATGCATCTCTGAAAAATGAAAATGCCTCCTTCTTCTCCTTAGTCAGGGACTAAGAAAGGTTGTGAAATGCTTCTGCAGACAATCCAGTATGCAAACCTATGCAAAAGTGTCTAAGCGCTTCGCTTTTGTGTTAATCCATCTATTCGTTTCTTTTTAAAATACTCAAATTGTGTTAGAGGTTCTGGCCACTGAAGTCTACGGGAACAAATTTGCATGTGGGAGAGACAAAACTTGCATTTTATTAAATCAGTATGGCTACTGTCATGCAAACTTCTCTCCAAGATAGTACCGTGCTTTTCTTACAAAGTGCTCAAATTTCACTTTCAGGAAAATGGCTGCAGTGAAGAGCAGGATTTGGCCTAATTCTTGGCTTATGTTTAGAAATACACATTTATGATTATGTTTTCATTATTGGTTTTGAAGGAAAAAAAATCTAGAAAAGAAAATTTCTTAAAAGGAACAAATATGGGTATGGATTAATAGGTATATAGAGTGAGATATATATTAATAGGGTAGCATTTTGATATCTACTGCTCTACAACTCTGTCTTCAGGATATATTTATTGATTTTTTTTTCAGTTTTGATTAGAGTATGTTTTGTGTACATAGTTGCACACAAGTGACAAAATACTCTAGTTCCCTCCCATGCACTTGAAATTGTTAACGTTAGATGTTTCTTGCTTTCTGGATCTATTTCCATAATGGAGTACCTTTTTCACTCTTTGTATTAAGATTCCATTTAGGAAGGGTTCAGAGAGGTTTAATACAGAGTCAGTAGATTTATGAGTGTGTTACATACATAATTATTATAGATGGTTATAAGCACATCAAAAGGAAATGTAATAGGTGTTTGTAAGCTCTGGTTACATGAAACCTGTTGGACTCTAAAAACTGAATCACCATTTATTAAACGTACCTTAATAATCGATCATAGCCTTATTATAGCTTTTAACATAATGCTCAATTATTTATTTTTCCATTTGAATCTGGACTTTTTAACTTAATATGCATAGACCGTAGTAAATTCCACACCAGGAGAGGGCTGCATTGCCTGTGTATGGGAATTACAGGATATTATGTAGGTTTACACCAGCCAAAGGTCTAGTCCGTTCAAATCATAGAATCATAGAATCATAGAATCATAGGGTTGGAAGGGACCTCTGGAGATCATCTAGTCCAACCCCCCTGCCAGAGCAGGGCCACCTAGAGCAGGTTACACAGGAACGCGTCCAGGCGGGTTTTGAATGTCTCCAGAGATGGAGACTCAACTGCCTCTCTGGGCAGCTTGTTCCAGTGCTCTGCCACCCTCAAAGTAAAGAAGTTCCTCCTCATGTTGAGATGGAGCTTCCTACACTCAAGTTTGTACCCATTACCTCTTGTCCTATTGCCGGGCACCATTGAAAAGAGCCTGGCCCCCTCCTCCTGACACCCACCCTTTAAGTATTTGTACACATTAATTAGGTCACCCCTCAGCCGTCTCTTTTCCAGACTAAACAGACCCAATTCCCTCAGTCTTTCATCATAAGAGAGGTGTTCCAGTCCCCTAATCATCTTAGTAGCCCTAAATATATACATACAGACAGGCTTCTTGTGTTCTTGTTTAAATCTCTTAATGAAATTGTGTTACACTGTATGAAGAACACAAACATACTTTACCAGATTCATTCTTTGTAAACCATAATGTTGCATGAGTCCATGGAGTCTTGTATGAAATGGGCCGTGCAAGCCTTTCAGCTCTCCTCTTGACATCTTTGAGCTGTACTAGAAAAGCAGTAGAAAAAAGTCTTGGAGACCACTAAACTTCTGCCCATCAAAATGGGCAAGGGCTGGTCTTATGCGACGTGGCGACCCAGTTGGCTTTCCAATGGACATCTGTGGCAGACAAAAGGTCAAATTGGAGGCGGAAATCAGAGTGGGTGGGGAAAAAAACAACACATAAAAATGCCACTGTGCTACTTGTTGCCCTATGACAAAGATAGTGTGGGAGGATGGATTGGAAATACAAGTGAGACCTTCCCTGGGCATCGCAAGTTGTTCTTTGCAGCAGCCCAGCGTAACTTTTGTGTTCTAGTTAACAGCATGTGCTCTAAGCCCTCAAATATAAATAGTTACGGGTGACTCATTCAATGTAATTCTTCAGCTATGTCAGTGGGATGCAAGGGTGGCCTTATGGGTAAAGGCATGGCTTTCAGGCAGGAAGTGTACTTTTTATTCTTGCCACTTGCCACAAGATAAGTCATAAGGAATTTCTTTAATCTTTCCATTTGTAATTTTGTGAAAAAGAGAGAAAAAATGTTACTCCCTTCAGAGCAGTATTGTGAATTCATCTGGGGTCAGCAAAGCATCCGTTTGTCTGTGTCAGGACTGCCAAGCACTGCCAGGGCCCCACTGCCCACTTTGCTCATGCCAGGGTGCCAGAGAGCCAGCCTGGCTGCTGCTGCTTGTCGGACTGGGGCTTGGGCCATAGCAGCTTTCCTGCTGGAAAAGGGGGAGATCCCTCTCAGGAAGCAGCAGGCACAACTGCCTCAACTCCTTCCACCATTATAGATCCCCAAGCCCAGATCTCCTCCACATCCCTGGTACATCCGCTGCTTCTCTACCATTATTTCCCATGAAAAAACATTCCTCATGATCCTGCCTCTCATCCTTGGACCAGCAATAGTTGATTTTAAGGTGGTGCTGAGAAGCCTTGGGTTAATTCAGGTTAAACTCTTTTGCACCTGTGACCTCTTGAGACCTTAGACTTGCTTGGGCACTTCAGGGATTGCTGCGCTCTGGAAAAGCAGGTGCGGTATAAAACTATCCAGTGTGGATATGAGCTATGGACTATACCTGTCATATCAAGCATATCTGGAAAAGTATAAATTAAATAATACTTCAGAACTGTTCAGCTTTGGATGGGAAAAGATGCTTCATTTTTTATGATTTTACAGCTGCTCATTATATGTGGCTATGATTACTTAAAATTGTATAGACTGCAGGACAGTGTTTGCTTTTAGACCTCAATCTCCTTTTCAGAAGGAGAACAGGGTCACTCAGGTGTTGAAGTTAGAAAGGTTTGCACTCAGTCTTTACAGCTCTTTGTATTTCAAAGTCTGCATAACTCAGGCCTGAGCAGGGGGAGAGCTTGCTCTCTGCAAGACGATTGCACAGTGAAACCTGAAACAAAAGTTTTGAAATCAAATCATCAACTGCACCCTTGCTTATTTGTCAAGGGAAAGCAGGATTTAACATTTAAGAATGTTAAATGTTAAGAATGTATTCAGAGCATGTTAGGCACCGCCAGGTTTTGGTCAAATGTAGAGAATAATGCCAGTTGATGTAATTTGCACCTTGTTCAAGCTGAGACTCCCTTATGACTTAAATTTGCTTTCATTTAGGTATGTGTAATGTACGTCCCCTGCATGTCTCCTCTCCCTGTGCCTCACCACTCCTAAATGGTATAATTCTGAACTGGGAGACACATAAGCAGAAACCCATCAACCAAGGAGCTATGCTCAGTGGAAAGCCTTGCCCAGTTCCAAGGCAGGGCTTCAACCTCCCTCTTGTTTCTTGCATGTTTGATATCAGAGTTTTCAGATGGAGCATTTCAATAGCAACACACAGCTTACTCCCATATATTCAACAAATTGACAGTGTTAGACTAGGGTAACAGATGAAAAAGGGCAAATATTTTCGCAGTGCAATAACAAGTGCAGCTCTGTTGTAAAGCCGAACTCCTCTCATGCCGAGGAAGGACTTGATATATAGCGAGAAAGCCTCACAGTGCATGTATCTAGCTGCCTTCCCTAAAAGGCCCCCGACTTGATGTAATGTCTGTATAGTTGCTATTCTTTGCAAGTTCACTTCAACAGCTACATCCTGGTATCGAGTTTTGTTATATTATACTGCCGCACTAACGCTTACACGTTTGTTCTTGCTGATGAATGTCTCCTAATATTGAGTTATGTATCAGGTTATTGCAGGAAATCTGAGTGAAGATGTAATATTTCACATGCTTACCTTAAGAGGAAAGAACTGCTAATATCATGAATAATTTCTTACAATAGAGATCCAAGCTGTCAGCTCCAACTGTAATATCTGGGCCCCAAGGGAACGCAGGTTTTCATCTGGAGGTGTACAGATCCAAAGGAAAATTTGGCAGCGTTATCTTGACAGTGGTGGAGAGTTCTACTTCCTTACTCCAGAGTTCCGTTAAATACATCAATAGATACACCGTATTATGAATTTTTAAGCACCTCTCCAGAGACAGTACTTAATACAGAATATTTGAGGACTCAGCCACTGCAGGGTTTGTTCGGTGCCTTAGAAATGTTTCTGCTGGGTAAATTTCTGTGGGAGTAGAGTTCGGCCCTTTATTTCAATCTGTCTTCTTTCAAGATGAATGTGTTTGTTCTTAAGGTCCAGGTGACATTGGCAGATTCTTTTAGCATCTCCAGACACCGTGGCTGGAAGGTACTATAAATTTGTTTTAAAGTGTAAGATTTTTTTAGCATTGACGAAGACAAAATGAAATGTTCTACTATTTTCAATGTTCTTACCATTTTCCTTAATATAAAAAATCAAAGTTACACAAAGAAATTATTTCCCTTTTGAGGAGAAATGAGAAGACTGCGTGCTCATAAAGAGAACATGAGCGCAGAACAAGATCCTGGGTCACCACCAGCATGGACTCTTAAGTGTGTGAAATACTTTTCTGCCATTGTTGCAGACTGGATTTCTCTGAAATGACTCACAGATGTGAACAACCCAAAAGTGCTTTCTGCCCCACTTCTTAACAAGAGACAGGAACCACCTTCAGAAGCACCTGCAAGAAATGGGCTTGATTTTGCATGGTGGGGTGCACAGTTGAACTTAACGGCTGCTTTAAATCCTCCAGAAGACAAGAGGGCTCCGCAGAAACTTTTGTGCTTAGAGGTTTGGTGGCAACCTCAGAAAGTTTCAGAGGCAGGGTGGAGGAGCCCAGCCGTGGTCATCTGGTAGTCTATGTGGTATCGCAATCATTCCTACCCTGTGTACCAACAAATAGATGGAACTTTGTCATTTAAAGAGACTGAGATAATTAATAATATAGAATTTACTTCACTTGCCCCGACAAAGGTCTTGCTCTGCAGCCTGAAGTTCAACATATTTCGGCATCTCAGTAGGGGAAGTGAATTTTTTTAAGTCCATGACTTCATACTGTATAAAGTCAGCTCCACCATTAAGCTTAATATATGGCATTAATTATGTCTTTAAAGACATTAATTTATGTCTTTAAAGCAACAAAATTCTTCCCAGTGCTATGGTTCAATTAAAAGATCTAGCTTTTAAAGCTGGGTAAAAAAATAAAACAAACAACATTTCAAAACCTAGTATCTTATTTTGGTATTGGGCATTGCTTTGTCTTCACCCTCTGGGCCTGCTGCTCAGCTGATGTGAATGTGGTAGATTTTTCACTTGCTTGTGCCAGCTTATTCTGAAACTAGCTGCTGTATTTAAAACCAAAATAAAGCACTGATGACTGTATTTTTGGTGCATGTACAGAAAGCATGTGAAAATAAGCAAAGAAAATGAACTTGCAGCTAAATTTAAAGAAACTAAAAGGCACACAGGGCAGTAAGCAGGAACACGCACCACTTCTGCAAGGAAAAAGCTTTGCACTCCGATATAAAGATCAGCCAAGGAGAAAATGGTTAAAGAGGCAGGAAGACTCATCGGAGAGGCCGGTGACCTGACGGCAGGCGCTCAGAGGCATTTCACATACCCACATGACATTCCTTGAGCTACCAAACATGGCAAGGGCAAAACCATGTTTGCAATTTACAGGTAAAGAAAGGCTGTATTAAAGCTAATTTATCACCTGAGGTATTTCTCCGTATCAGTATAAGCTTTCAAGTCAGGCTTAAACTGCAAGATCAGATACTGCTAGCAGAGCTGGTATGTTCGAACAGAAATTGTGGTGCAAACCCTGTCCACTTACAGCAGGCTCCCGGCTTGAGTCACTGTGGTCGTCTTGTCAGCTATATAAAAAACTGCTTATAGGCTCAGAGATTGATTTGGGCATCTCAAACACCTCTGCACAATCATGGCTGGTGGCTATTTTCAGTCTGCGCATACTTGGTGTGAAGTGGTGGTGTGAACCTGTATCCAAATGTGCATGGGGTGATATCAAACGTTTGACCACTTCCTTGGGTACGCCACCGCTCTCCTCAGCATGTTTGACCAAGCAGATGTGTGTGAACCACATGTTGTAGCTCTTCTTGCCAATCCAGAAACGCACGTCTCTGAAAGGGTCGGGGTTTTTTGGCTTGGTCTATCAACATGTGTTTGATATGATAGTGCTGGCTGTTTAGAGTTGCTTACATGTGATAACTGCACGCGTTTGCTTTCAAATTAAACCTTGTTTCAGAAGATTTGTAACAGTTGTGATGTTTTCTATTTCACAACATAAGGAGGCTGCTTATGTGTTGGAATAAGAAAGATGTCCTATGCAAATAGTATCTCCCTTATGGAAGGAAGAGTAGTCACTTAGGAACGGTGAACAGAATTATTTCAAAGAGGAAATATCTGCCTCTCATTCATAAAACATTGAAATTATCCTAAAATGTAAGATCTGGATTTACAGGGGGGGTTAGGCTCCTAAGCGCTATTGATTTAACAGGAAAGAGGGGTTGGTACCTGGACAGATTTAGGATTATGGCTTAAATTAAGAAAAACATGCCTAATTGAAAGCAAGTGCCTTATCCCATTGCAGTCAGTGGGATGTAAGTGCGCGCCTGTGTTAGACACGGAGGGAGAGACTGCTGAATTGGTGCCTGAGCGAGGGACAAAACTAGTTTATTTATAAGCGCTCTATTTATAGCTTTTGCTGTGTTGGAATACACTAATTCATTTTAAGTGCTCTATCTCTGCAAATGAGCTCATAGCTCTCAAGAAGGTGAAGTTCTCCATCTGTGCTGCCTTTTCTGATGCGGTCCTTCCTGCTCTCATTGAAGAGGTCTGAGCTCCTCCCCATGGAAAATACCACCTAGGAGGGAATTAAAAAAATAGACACGTCCCATAAAAACCTGTTAATTCAGGAATATATAGTGGGAGGGCAATAGTGTGCTTTTCTGCCATGAAAGAGGTGGTCCAACAGGACAGAAGTAGGCTTGTGGAAGGGCTTCGTTGAAGAGAGCTTGATCCAAGTGGAGCAGAGCATGATGTGGGACTTGTCCTGGAAATGCATCAAGGGGCTGAGGGGCTGTAATGAGCCCAGGCACACAACAACAGAGCACATCTCTCAGGCTGTAGTTATCACCACAGGATTGCTGGTGTTTGAGCAAAAGCAGCATAGACCAGTCCCTCCCTGTGGCTGGGTGGCCACCGGGGAACAGCACCGGGGAAGATGCTGTCCTGCCAGCCCCAAGGTCACCCCAAAACCCTTCACACAAGCCTGTTTACTAAAGCCTTTCCATGCGTTTGAAGATTTGGCCCACAGATAGCAGGATGAGTAGCCTACAAATTGGCTCTGGCTGAGCACCACTTGCCTGCTGATTTAGCCTAGAGTAGGCTCTATGTGGGAGAAAAGCAAACCCTCGGTGTGATTCCGGCCTTATGGAAGAGATGATATGGCTGGGCAGAGATGAGCCCTCCATGCCCAAGGAACAGAAAATGTAAAATCAGCTGAAGCTGAGGCTGGAAGAGACACAAGGGATTTCTCTTCCTCCCTTTTAAACATGATCTGCATGTGAAGCCATTGTCCACATCCCTGGTGACATATCCATGAATATCAAGACATTTACTTCAAAGGACACACCCCTGGAAGCGGGAGGAGGTGCGTTTCATGTGGGACAGGCTCCTGACTGGCATGTCTTTCAGGGAGCTCTGAGTTATTATTTGATCCTGGTGAGCCTGGCAAAGGCTCTGGGCTGCCCCCACGTTTCGGGCTCAACTCCTTCCTCATTTGTGGTCCTCTCCTAATGGCATCTTGAATTTCCAGTTTGACCCTCGTCTAAATTTGAAACCGGACCAACCAGTCAAATCCCATCCTCAAGCCAGACAACCCCTAAGAAAACCCCACAGTCCTACTTTATGAATGGATATGTTCTTAGGGAAGTCCTTGTCGAGATGCCATCTGAAGCTCCAGGAGAGGACGAGCGAACGGAAGCAGGTGACAGAATTATATGCAAATTTCATGATATAACCACAGTCTTGTGTTTACAAACCGCACAGCCTCACCTTTGATCGCTTTCTCTTAAGCCCTGAGCACATAAAAGCGAGGAAATTAGACATGGCAAAAGATGTGGATTCCCCATGCTCGGTCCTTTCCAGAAACAAAGCAAAGGTTAAAAAGGGCTCAAAAAAAACAAAAACAAAAACAAAAACAAAAACAAAAAACCAAGAGTTTGTTATTTATTTTTTTAAAAAAATATTAATACCAGTTTAACTAAGGTGGTCTTCTCTTACGTTTCTCTCTTGAACACAAAAGAAACATTTTCAGGAGCACAGAGGATTTTTTCAGTGCTCTTGGCTTTATCTTTATTTTCTATCAAGTAACTGAAAACGAAACAAAGATTTCAGACATAGGTACATCTTTAAGAGAATTTGCTCACTCTTAACTTTGTTTGAATGGGTAAACCTCCTCACTGTTTGCCCTTAAAGCTATTCTAACAGAGAGCTGTTTTATCAACACTGGCTGCTCAGTAAGGAGAGGCATTTTCTTCCACCTTCAGCGCAGTTTTCTATGCCACTGTTGGGGGGTGGGAAGTTGACCTTATGTGGACCCTCAAGACAAAACCAGAGGCTTTAAGCATGTGAAGAATAGGCAAACACTAGCCAGCAGTTGCCATATACAGAGTACACTGCTCAAAAATCCCAGAAATCTCACTGATAGAGCGTTACACTGTGACTGGATAGGGCTTCTCCCCTTGTAATTTATACATGTGTCAATAGGAGATTACGCCTGTAAGTACAGACTCAGCAAACTCACTTCTACTGTTAATTATGGAATTTTTTGGGAGAAAAGTAAAAGAAATACTGCAGGCATTTTATCCAGTCACAGTGCCTTGGA
The DNA here is from genome assembly GCA_013398915.1 of Dromas ardeola. Classification (NCBI taxonomy): domain Eukaryota; kingdom Metazoa; phylum Chordata; class Aves; order Charadriiformes; family Dromadidae; genus Dromas; species Dromas ardeola. The sequence goes on from VYZM01014745.1 coordinate 290,452, forward strand.
ATGATGAAACTGCCTCTGGAGCTGTTTTGTAAAAACTCTTAAACAATGAGTTTAAACAATTTTTTTAAACAACAGACAATATTCTGGGCTTTGGGGAGAGTAGCTGTCGCTAAGAGTTTAAAGTTAAAATTCACCGAGAAGCAGATCTGAAACAAATGGTCTGCTTGTAATTATTAATTCCTAAATTCCAATATCTCTGAATCTTGCAAAGGTTGAGAAGCAGATCTGAATTCTTCGGACCCATGTCTCAGGGCTATGAGAAATCACCAACAGTTAAACACCGGGCTTAAAAATAAAACTTATACCTGTATTGCACAGATGCTTTGATTTATCTCAAGCCTATTGGGAACAGGTTCAAGATAAACTGAATTAAGCTACTGTTTAAACTGTAGCAAGAAAGTCCACAGACATTTTTTAGTGATTTATTGGAATAAATTAGGGGGGGAAAAGTATGGTATACTTCCTGGGTTTTTCCCAGGGATGGGTTTGTGGTTGAGGCACTGGAATGGGTTTTAGGAAATCTTGATTCTATTTCTGGCTCTGCCAAGTCATTTATCCTCTCTGTGCTTCCATTCTTTGCCGTTCAAATAGCCATAATTAATATATCTCTGCTAGGCATGTAGCGAGGGTGAAACCGTATTTACTCAATGACCAAATGACATGTATTAGAGGAAAAACATAAACATGTACACGTGAAGTTTTTTTACATTCTAGCGGTTACTATTCAAAAAATTCCATATCCTGAAAATTTTGCACACTCTGTTAGAAACTGAAGTTTCTAACTTTTAGAAAGTAGTAGCTGTTAGAAACTACTAACTGTTAGAAACTTTTAACTGTTAGAAACCGAAGTTTCTAACTGAGGTTTCCAACTGCATTGCTGTGTTTAGTTCTGCTACAAGAAAGTGCAGGGAGTTCTGCTGTACTGCAAATATCCCTCAGCTCTCCAGGCAGAACCACGACAGTTTGGTGTTCACATGCCATAAACCAGGGATATTTGTACACTTTCACATTTAAAAAAAAATCCAGATCTCCATATTTGAAGCTTTCTCATGGACATGAGGATTCTCCAGTAGATTCCAATGGATTTTCACTGTATTTCAGGCAATGAAGATAAGTCCTAAACCAAGACCGCGTATAAAAATAACCACCTCAGCATTCCAAAAAGCAAAATTATTTTTAAGTTGATTTAAACACAAAAAAAGTTTTAAAAAAAACCCCTGATGCTGAAGTACATCTTCATCTTCATTCCCCCAGCTTAATTTTAAAAATCCCAAACCCAACATAACTGTTTCCCTTTTTCTTTTTTCATTATTGAATTTCGGCATATGTAACGCAAACATCACAGTGCTGCGATCTAGAAAGTGGAACTTGCCCTTCATTCCGCTGCCATGACGTAACGTGCTGCTTCGCCTTGCAGCTGCATTACATAAATATTATTAATGACGAAAAGTGGGCTGGGTGTTAAAGTATTATGTTAGAGTAACCCAAGGCAATATCAGTGATGCGGCTTTTTTAAACGTGATCTAAAATATGGCAGATGAGTCTCCCATTAGGAAAAATGTCTCTCAGGAGACAGGGTTATGTATTGGTAATTCTTATTTTATTTGATCTGCTGGTGAAAAGTATGGAGAGAGATGTCTTGGTATGTGGAACCCAGCCGTGCCTATTTCTGGACGGAGGTGTGGTTTACTGCAAGATATCTCAGTACAGCAATGAATAAAACACTTTTTCAGAGTTTGCATAATATTAGGGACAGCCATGCAAACACAGGCTCTACTGTCCTCAAAACCCTTAATCAAGGGCCTAATAAAAACTCTCCACAAAGTCAATGGACTTCAGGAAGCAATTCATCTCAGCCCGAGCTAGACATTTACACTAAGTCAGATGAAGCGGTCCCTTTGCCTCTGGAAGCAGACAGACAACAGGTAAGCTATGCATTGTGTCTGAACTGGTTTGGTGGGAATTTTTAGCTTTCAGGTCTTCTACGTGAACTCTTGCTCCGACAGAAATTGTTTTACGGTCTTTGTTGACTATATGGAGGAAATGGGATCTTAGATCTAAAGGGCTCATTTGAAAGGCATGTATATGCACAAACGCACAGGCTCAAATATTCACACATCACACACAGAGGCAATAAAATCTATAGTTTGAAAACACATTTTCAGAGCCTTTGCTACCACTGTATCACTAAAAAGATGCTGTCACCTCAAGTGCTGCAAACCTCAGTATTTTAGCTCTCTAGATTTTCAAAATGGAAATAATGCCAAAAAGACACACATTTTCTGTTAGCTTTTATTATTTTATTGTGTGGGGACAATGATGAACAGCAGAATCCTCTGTCTTTTTGTTCCCAGTCTTTTTTGCAGTCACTGTAGATTTGATTTCAGACTGCACTGGGTGGTGCTCATTCAGACTGACTGCTTTCAATGAGATTTTTTTTTAATGTCAGATCACATCTATTGATTTAAGAATTTGCCACAGTGGGCTGCTGTTGTTTTTATTAATATAAATTAAATTGATAATCTCCCCTTAGTGCTGAGCAGCGAAAAAACAGCTTTATTTTGAAACTGAGCTCCATCAAAACACAAATCCCACTATGAATAGAGGACCGAATGATTACAACAGCCATATGTTTATAAATGAGTAATAACCTTTACATCAGCAGAGTCCTTCACCAGGAACATCACAGATGGCGATATTTACAGTAGTTCTCTCTGAAGGGCTGACACCTATGGTGGGTGAGCCTCCGTTAGCACAAGCAATCTTAAAATGGCAATTTTTGACCTTCCAGGCTGGACAATGGAGGAGTTTAATTTTCCAGAGATTTTTTTGCCTCCCTTCTGTCATCAGTTTTGCCACGTTGCTTAGTGACCTTCCGGCACTTGACCAGTCGGCGATTTTCAGAATGCAGGAAAATGTTCATCGAGAACAATGCAAATCCATGTGCCAGCTTTCCTCAATACCCTGCTTTTGTATCTGTACAATTCAAAACCTGTAGGAGTTGGAGAGATATAATACTGCAGCAAGTAGGCCTCTAAACCAGCTATTGAAAATTCATATGTTTTGATGAGATAGCACATAAAACAGTGACTGGCACCAGGCCACAGTCTGATTGCAAGTGTTCATATTTGTTGGCAAAAACGAGTCTTCTGTGACCTCCCAAGGTCACCTCTCCAGATTTCTCTCTCTGATTCATCAGTAGCAGTTTTGTCAGTGTGTGCAAGCACACAACTATGAGCTCTTCTCTTTCTCCTCTGCTGGCCGAGTGCCCCTTCTGAGCAATAAAGTTTTCGGAATTGCTTCTGAATATTGCCTGTGACACTTGCCCCGCTCCAGCTCCTGCTGCTTGCAGAGAGATGGCAAGAGAGTGAGCAAAAGCTCACCCACATGCAACATCAGAAAGTCAGCTGGCTGCCAGAATGCCACGCAGTCTACAAAAATGCTGTGAATTCAGGGCATTCTAAGGCCGACAAATTGTGTCCAAGGAGAAGCAGCATCTTCTGAATCGGGAAGGGGATTTGGATGCCTGAGGCACACTGAGATGCCCTGGTTTCTGGAAGATGCATGAGGTTTCTGCTCTTGTTTGACCAGTCAGGTTCTGCCAAGGCTCAGTTTCATCACCCACCAGGGTTGTCTGTGTTCGCAGCAGGCAGGGGCCAGGAGGATTTCTGAAGACGCCTCAACTCCCCAGCCTGCGCTGTCATTGGCTTCATGGGCAAGTGCATCTTTCCATTCAGTCCTTGGACTGTCCCTTTGCAGTGCTGGTTGGCTTGCGATGAGGTGACTGTTTCAGGAGCACTGAATGCAAATGACAGGGTGGTTCCCAAATCCTGGATCTCCACACCCGTGGATGAAGACCCTGCCTGGACACTAACCACTCTCTGAACTGGTTTCCCTTGCTGCCCTGTTGGATTGTCCATCACTTAACCGTTGGAGCTGACCTCTCATGAATAAAAATCCTGGCACTGCCCTTTTCCTCATATACTGGAGCATTTTAGCTTAGGGTCTTCTCTGTTTTCACTCTGTTTTTAAGTTGTGTCCTATTTACACCTTCCCTTGTCAGTGTGGCACCATTCATTTCCCCTTCACCGTGGTGAAGGGATCAGGAAACCGATCCTATGACTCAAGTCGCACATTTTCATAGTCATTTTGTCCACAGTTACTCCAGCTCTGAGTTCCTTACTCCTCTCTGTGCCTCAAGGTAAAACACTGTCCCTTCCAGTGAAATCAGCTAAGTAGAAACACCGTAACTGCCACAGGTCCCCTGATGGTACCTTTGATTCCTCCTGCAGGGTTTCGGATTTAATGACTTGGAATGGGTAGCAGATACTAATGGTTTGCACATCTGTTACACTGCAGCTGGAGAGTGTGTTCCTGCGTTAGAGGCTTGCTTTCACGTACTGAAAGTAGATGGACAAAAATAAAGGCTCATTAAATATTGAAAAGAAAGGTATCTTTCTTAGGCAGAAAATTTACATCTCTTCTAAAAATCAAAGTTTATATAAAAGAAAATCTCATGTCTTCCTTCTGGTATGAAGTGATTCTCTTTAGCAAAGGAATATATCAGTGTTTCTTGGGGTCATCTCTATTTTGACTTCAGCCACTCATCAAACTATTCCTCATTGTTGCTTTTTCTTCTCTCCTTTCCCCCTGCCCATTTTGCTCTAAAAAGAGCTACCTTGACTCCTTGAGTATTGGAGGAAGTAAAGGAGACATCCACAGAAGACAAAGACAACAACATGGGAAACTTCCTTTACAGTTTTCCCAGTCACCTCAATACAGAGATCTTATATGACCTTCCTCCATCTTGTGGTGCTGTAGAATAATCTGGGGGACCCAGTCCCTTCACTGGCAGGGAATTGAAACATGCACTGCTCTTTCCAGCTATTCCCATTTCTCCAATAAAAAATGGTACCTACCCCTTAAAACCTTGCAGCTCTAGAATGTACCAAACAACAAAATATTAAAAAAAAAAAATCAGAATTATTGCCCAGCAGAAGAGTGCCTGACTTTCTGTGTTCCTCTGATGAAAAGTGCAATCATGGTTTTGCTTTATATTTTAAGACCTTGCAGCGTTATCTTCTTTGAACCTTCGGCACTCTTTGTTTTTTGCTGTCGAAGTGACACTGCAAGGACGGCTGTCCTCACTAAAGCTCTCATTTTCCTAATCTTACATCCTTCTGCGCATAAAGAGCACCTAAATGTATTCAAGCAAATGGCCTTTCTTATCCAGGGTACGAACAAGACAGAATGAAAATGAAGTCAGATCCTTGAGAATCTGCACTGGAGTAAACAAACGCAACAAAAATATTACCGTTACAATCAACGAATGCCGACTGAACTCAGTGGGAGCCATCCACATCCATCTGAGCACAGGCTTTGACTCGCCTTAGCAGTAAAGTTTAGATGTGAACCTGACCTTGAAAGTTCAAGGGTGTTCTGATTTAAAGTTCTAGTTTGATCTCATCTGCACTCGCAACAGCAGGGCAACAACTTCTGTTTTCCCCTCTTTGTTAAAGAGGTCATAACTTGCCTTGGTTTTTGAAAGTTTGTTCTTTTCTTGGAAGAAAATCCAAGAAGAAAAAGAGGTTTGTTTTTTGGTTGGTTTTTTTTTTTTAACAAGTAGATAAAAATAGGAGAAAAGAGAACTGCAAATGATAGAAAATAATTGTTTTATCTGAGAAAAAGATAATGCTTTATTACAATAACTGGTTTTATTGCAGAGACCTTATTTTTTTCCTTCTCTTTGTACAGCAGACAGGAGATGGAATGGGGGTGACTGTGAACATGAATATAAAGGTATGCATGGATGTAGGACTTTATGAACTGCATGGGGTAGGAGTCTTGATTAGTGTTGCTGAGTAACAGATTAATTCCTTTAGCACTTTCCTGTAAACATGCCTGACTGTTGATACAGTCAGGGGCTTTAAACTGAACGCATAACTTGAATTCTGCCTCTCTCGTCCGTGTGAGCTGACATCATCTGTTTCTTCAACCCGTTTCTGGTTTTTCTACTTTGCCTGCCCTTCCCCTCGGCGGGGATTTGTGCTCGGGAGTGCTTTTGCGGGGCTGGTTTGCAAAGGCTGTGTGATAACAGCAGAGCCTTTGCTTCCTCCCAGCGATGCGGGGGCAGAATGGGGACGGGTGCCGCACTGTTGGATGCTGAGCAGCTGCTCAGGGTTTCAGTACCGAAAGGGTTAGGGCCGCCTCCACTTCTGCCAACAGGAATCCTCCCATTGATTTTTTCACTAGGAGCAAGTTCAGGCCCTTCTTCAGTAAGTTACTGACACAAGTATCACTGCTGATAATAGTGGCCCTGCAGCAGATGGAGCGCTTCAATTATCTTGGGCCCGTGATGAATGAGTGCTATTGACAGCTGCTGCAAAATCCATAGCAGACTGAGTACTGCACAGACAATTATGATATCGCTGGTAAACATATGGCAGGATTGGATCTCTTAAAAAACTACAAACTCAGGCTCTGCTGGCCTTGGTTTTGGTCCAGAGCCAAGTTCTAGGCTGGACTTCAGTCACACGCCATTGGAAAATCCCATAGGGGTGGCAAACCAGGGTCTTAGGTCTTTGGTATTTGGAGTTCTTTCTGCCTCTGTTGAATATTGTCTTTGAGTGTCAGTGGTGGCTTTGGTGCAAGAAAAAGGAAAGTATTTTTCCTATAATGCTGCTAAAATGTATGTGTGAATTCCTTTCCACTTACTCTAATGCACCTTAATACGTAAAATACTACCTACAGAAGACTTTGTGTTTGAGAAGGTCAGTCAGAAGGAGAATGTATCCCTCTACTGACCAAGCCAAGGGGCCAGTAATATCCATTTATTTTAGCCAGTTGCCTGCAGTTGCCAGTCAACGAAGCAGGAGAGCAGAGTGGGTTTTACCAGCTGTTCTCTCGCTGATTCCTATCTTTCTTTTCACTACAAAAATCTGGTGGATTTGGGAGTACCCGGGCAGACTTACAGCCCCAGGAAAGGGGCAGCAGATGAACTAGGTGGCTCGTCCATAAGATGATCCCTGCTTTGACCTACATCTGAAGGGGAAAAAGGCAGGAGCCCCACTAGGCTGAGCCCCGATCACGTCTGCATGGCAGCCTTTGAGACGGAGGCACAGCCACGCGGAGGCAGTGGGGGACCCCCACCACTGCCTTTTCTGCACCACTCTGACCTACGTGCAGCTTGTGATCCAAATTCCCCCCTGTATTACACACAGAGGCTGAGGACGGATGCAGTCGGGGACCGCATGAGCTGCCTGTGCAACCACACAGGATCTTTCCCTCCCCATGACGGGGACCGTCCCTGTTCCACTGGCCTGCTGCCAAGGGCTCCCTGTGTGCAAACAACCCAGTCGCTCTCTGTGGTGTCCATCTCCCATTTGCTTCATCTCTGTCTGCTTAGTATTTCCGAAAAGGACACTGAGATGGCTACACATCCACCTTCAACCTCCATGCTCACTTTGGGCACGACTGTGACTGTCTCACCAGGGTCTGGAGGTCTCAGGACCCTCGAGCCTTCTCCAGGCTCAATGGCTGACAGAGTTCTGCCTCGTAGTCCTTCCCAAACTCTGAGATGATGTCTTACAGACCTGACGAGTTTTTGTTTCACTCAATCCAGAAAATATATATAAAATGGGAGTCTGGTTTTCCATCTTTTTCTTTTGGGTAAGGATAGCTTTTCAGTTGCTTTGTTATATAGTTTCTGTCCCCCTTTGGCAGTCTTAGCTATATTATGTGATTAACAAACAGATGCAGCAAGACCTGTGCATAATAGACATCCCATCAGCTCAGGGAATTAAAAAAAAAAAAGGTTGAATAACTGCATTTTCCTTTATTTGCTGAATTAACATTTTGAACTGATCTTCCTGCAATGGGCCATATTCAGAACTCTGCATGTGTATTAGACAATTGAGATCAAAATTTGCCCTTCATATACACTTTGCTTCTCCGATCATGTCACATGTCAGTGCCTTCCTAGAAAATGCACTGATTTTTATTCTTGCTGTATTGTCCTTAACACTTATTATCTCATTGTCAGCTGGCAAAGTTATGAGATGAAAGGCTTGAGCATAGCAGGCAACCACTACTCTAAAATATTAGAAACATAGCCAGAATCTTATCCAATTCTCTACTGCTTGGTAATTTGGGAGGGACTTTTGGATCCTATTGTCTGCATTGTCATTTGATTCTTTTTAATGCCAACTTGTTTCTTAAACATTATAAATTACAATACCAGGTGCAAGCATTTCTCAGCACAGACCACGCTCTGAAACACGTCTTTAATTGTATCAGATTATGTTTTTATTTTGTTGTTAATAAATAAAAATATGTGAACACACCTACACGGGCAAGGGATGTATGAGCTTGTTTGCCTACTTTGAAACCTACTTACAGGCAGAGAGTTCAAAAGCTTGACTCAGACATCATGCTCTGCTTGGGGGAGACTGAATAAAGAGGTGATGAGGGGTCAAAGAGGGGAAAAAAAATCCAACCAAAATGGGTACCGTAGATGACCACGGTTGATGTGAGGGTGTGTATTTGCACTGGACTCAAGAGGTATCGCTCTTTGAACTGAGCATTTGGTGTTGTTTAAATACTAGTACCTTGTCTTGGCTACTAATATGTGTCGTCTCTTTCCCCTTTGTTCATGGCACAAGTCTTTCCTTTGGTTGAAAACAGGAAAGAGATTAGTGACAGGTGAGAACTAGGTTTAAATACCAGAGCAAAAGGCTTGCGAATTCAACTAGTATTTGAAAGAAGCGCCTTGCCAGTTCAGAGCATTAGCTCTGTCACCATAAAGCCCAAGCCACGAGTCATTTCCCTTTGCCCACAAAAACAGAGGAGCCTTTTTACCATGCAACTGCATGGTCAGGTTTGTCCTCTCCAGCCTCAGGCCCTCCTTGACCATCTCTTTCAAACAATAGAGGTGGGGGGGCCAGCCTGTTGTAAAGTATTTTACAGATTTCTATTTTTATTTTTTTAAAAAGAGATGTGGGGGAAGGAAAAGGGAATAGCCCACCTTTTGGGTCCAAATCCTGTCAGAGTGGAACTCCAGGAAGAGCATAGATTATGCAGTACATTTTCAAAAGCACAGGTAAATGCAATAGATACATCTGCAAATAAAAGCAAACACTTTAAAAAGTATCAGTTTAAATCCCCCTACCAACACACGCAAGAAACAAATAAATCGTTTGGTAAAACCAACTCAGAAACAAACAGGAACTGGGGACAAAAGTGGGAATAGATGTGCCCAGAAGACCATGGCACTGCTTCCCTGCAAGGCAGTGCCAGCCTCGAGTTGGGATTGTACATCATTTCTACGGTGGCACTTGTCCCATCTTCTTCTTAGAAAGCATGTAGGGGTTCAGCATAAATGGTTGTGGGGTTTGAGATGCTTGCCAAAGCCATATTAGTAAGAACACCAGTCTGATGTAAAAATATGTTCTGTTCCATCTGGGGTCAGATTGCATTTGTTATCATTTAAATTTAAAATGAGGCTAGAGAAGATATAAAACCCAGATATTCTAGGAACTGACACAGCCCCAGGTCTGACTTTGAACAATTTATCGCAGAGACTAGAGTTGTCAAGGGATCAGTCATAGCCTGTAGCTGAAAGTCATAGACTGTGAGCAAGAGAAATCCAAATATGCAGGAGGAAAAAGGGAAAAAAAATCTGTTATATTTTGTTTCTCTGTAAACATAAGATTCTTGTCCTTGTAGAAGCTTTTGCATTTCATCAAAACTAAGCAGGAAAAATGCATAAACTGTCCCCAGGTAGTAAGCTGGGACCAAGAATGCATTTTTTCTAATTTTGTGGATTTTTGTGCTAGGGTACTGACAGGTAAGATTAACACTGTATCGACTCGACACTTAAAATGCATTTGCATGATGAAGGCTGTTTTTGCCACTGGTTTTAATAGTCTTATCACTTAAATGGTCACAAAGGGGTTTAAGCATAATATCCCTATTAAGATGTATGAAAGAAGTTCAAATCTCTGCTGTATTTATTTTTTCTCAGCCTGTTTGGCTACAGATTTGACCAGATTCAAGTGCATTAATTCACAGAGCACAGACAATGTGGATAACCAGAAATCACAGGCACTTCAGGGCGTGTTTTTCCCTTCAAATCCATTAACTTTAGAAAGAGTTTCTACGTGGGTAACTTAAGGGGAATGATAAGACTTGTGAACTTAAAAAGAAGTTACCTCGTTGCTGAAACAGTTAATGAGATGCTTTAAAACCCAGGAACTAAGCAAATGCTTTCAGTGTGGATAGATTGTGACAGGAAGATGAAATGCCACACCGTGCCAAGCTACGGCCCATGGAGAGCTGAAGCACACCTTGCTCAGCCCCAGCCTATGGTGTGAGGGCTGTGGGGAGGCCAGGACAACCACTCACCCCAGCACCATGGTCCCCACACAGCTGGAGATGCAGTTGAGTTTTCAGCAGGAGCTGGGCACCTCTGCTGCAGTGTCTTGGTGGATGTGAGTTGCCAGAATGAACTTGCTTTTTAACACCAGGAGATATAACGTAGCAGCCTGTGTCCACTACACGAATGACTTTCAGCATCATAATAATTTTCCTCGGGACATGTCTAGAGTGGGTCTAGAGCAGAAGTCTTATAATGAGCAGCTGAGGGAGCTGGGGTTGTTCAGCCTGGAGGAAAGGAGGCTGAGGGGAGACCTTAACGCTCTCTACAACTCCCTGAAAGGAGGCTGTAGCCCGGTGGGTGTCGGTCTCTTCTCCCAGGGAACAAGCAATAGGACAAGAGGAAATGGCCTCAAGTTGTGCCAGGGGAGGTTTAGACTGGATATTAGGAAAGATTTCTTCACTGGAAGGGTTGTCAAGCATTGGAACAGGCTGCCCAAGGAAGTGGTTGAATCGCCATCCCTGGAGGTATTTAAAAGACGTGTAGATGTGGTGCTGAGGGCCGTGGTTTAGTGGTAACTTGGCAGTGTGAGGTTAATGGTTGGACTTGATGATCTTAAAGGTCTCTTCCAACGATAGCAATTCTATAATTCTATGTCCTGAAAACTCTTTAGAGCCTTGCTCAGAGGGGGCTGGATGTAGCTCATTTCTTACCAGTCTCTGCCATCCCCCACGGGTGCGATCACCAGTACAAAGGCAATTCGCTACACAGTCGTCATGTTCGGCCCAGAGGAACCCAGCTGGGTGCTGCTGGCTGGACTTCTCCCCATCCGCGTGTCTGGACATGGGTGAGATTCATTAACTCTGTGCTTCTGTTGGAATTCCTCTGCTGTGCCAATCTCCTCCTATCTGATCTTTTCTGGCAAATTTATGTGGCCAGTCACGTAAATTTACAGAAAACTCTGACAAACTAGGGCAAACCATTTATTAAACTCCCAAATGAAACAATTCACCATTTCTACAGTCATTTAAATACAAATGGCTTTACATGGATTCTAGTGAAAAACAAGGTAAGTTTCAGGAAATATATCAGTGACATTTATAACTCCACAGATTTGTTAGATGCCTTTCACTAAATGATGTCTTAGAAAGCATTTCTGTGTGGACTTCATTTGTTAACACGGTTTATGGCTCCATGAGCCTTACAAGCCACTTAACAGCCTCCTCTCTGCCCAACAGTATGAGACTGATAACTGTTTTCTATATGTTGCTCAGCCCATATGCTAAAACCGATATTCTCCTTCTGTTGCAATCGCTTTTCACTTTACGATTCTCAAATCCTCTCTGACTCAGTTTTTCAGCAGTCACAAACACTGCAGCCCCTACGTGGATTCAATTCCTACTTTTGTTCCCTTAACTTTATGCCTAAGTGCCTATTTCCATACCAGTGGCTGCAGAAATCCTCCCTCAGCTCAGCGTTGTGTCTCTGACAATGGCCTGTAGCAGGTATTTTGGGGAAGACTGTAAAAGCAGAGCAACCATACAGTGATACTTCATTCTGGCACACCCTCCCAGCAGTCTGTGCCTTAGGGGCATCGTGAGCCAGAGATTGTATCTGCATCTTTGCGTTTTGTAACGCTCGATGAATTTTTCAGCCAGGAATTTGTCTAATTGCTTTTTGAGCCCATTTATACTTTTGGCCTCTACAACATCCTGTGGCAATGAGTTCCGCAGTTTAATTATGTGTCATGTAAAAAAAAAATTCCTTTTTTTTTTTTGTTTTAAATCTGCTACTTGATAATTTTATTCAATATCCTTCCTTGATACCCCCTTCCTTGAGTGGTAATAACTAATTTAGAACATACCATCCTTTTCTTATATTTAGGGCACTTTCTCTTCATAGGTACTATCCTACATTTACCAACACTAAATTTCATCTGACAGTTTTCAGCAGCTGGTCACTAAGTAACATGAAATCCTTCAGCAGCATGTCTCAATCTTCTTTCGCTTTTACTTTTGCTTTTGGTGGTTTTTTTTCTTTCCATTGCTTTTGTTGATCAATTTTGTATCACAAAAAATTGCCATCTTGCTGCTCAGCTCCTTTTCCAGTTTGTTAATTAATATTTTGAATAGCATATGTCCCTAGACAGATCTCTGTGAAACTCCATTGATAATCCCCACCGTGGTAAAACCATATGTTCTTACCCTTGTTTTCACATCTTTTATCTAGTTACTGGTCCGCACAAGAATTTCTTTACCCACAGGTTCTCAGTTTCCCTAAACAGTGTCAGTGAAGGACCTCGTAGAAAACGTTGGGGATCTAAGTGCAATATGGGAATAGCTGTATTCTCATGTCGCAGTGCTCTCTTCTTCTTTCTCTTTTCTCTGAAGTCAGTTCACATCTTAGGTCTAACTTGGTCATCCACATGCAAAATTTGACCTTGGGAGGCAAGAGGCAGGGGCAAACTCAGGCATTTTTGACAGGGACACCTCAGACTTGTGTACTCCCAAGCTACCACCAATCTTCACGCTCAAACAAAAGCAGGGTGCTCAGCAAGTCCTTCAGAGGAGCTTGGAAAGACCCAAAAATAACTCTAGCCCCATTTCAGTGTGGTCTGCACTACTGGGCAGGTGAGCATGTCCACTCCACTGAGCTTGTGTCTCATACAGTGTGATATCATGGACACTCTTGATTTCAATTCCTCGAAGGGGAGAGGCCCTGAGAAAAAGACGAGACTCTCCCAAGGGCACAAATGCTGTTCTCACGCTTTGTGTCAGTTAGCTGTTACCTACACAATCAGCAGCTGCTCCGTCGCTCAATATGAGCCAGGACCACTTGCAGCGGAGGCTGTTGGCTACAGATGCTCCAACACCTTATGTTTTGCACGACCATTTATGGATGACAGCACCAGTAGGGAGAAGGAAAGGGGGGAAGCATGTGGGACCTCTGATATCTTGTTCCACTTTGAAGGTATTCTTGCTGGTCTCTATGCCTTTGGGCTATTCTTATTCCTTTTCACTATATTCATATTACATACGTGCTTAGAATTTCTGGTTTGCTGGCCTGGCCAAGCCTGTTTAGTTCTCACTTGTGAAACAAATGCATTCTATAATCAAAGCTATGTGCTCTCCTTCATCTCCCAATAGATTTTGGCCTTCTACAGAAAGCGTTCCCAGGTCCAGGCTGTCTAGTGTCTGGATAAACAGAGAAACTTCCCTGAAAAGGCAATGGTCATGAAAAGAGGTTGTTGCCAGATACACTGTGTCTTCGTGATAAAGAGAAGACAGTAGGGTTGAAAGGGGCCTCCTAAAAAGAATGCTAGGCAACAGTTCACTATCTGTTCCTCACAGATTTTGAGATGGCGCAGGAGAATATTGAAGTGGGAGAAAAAGGGAGTGGGGCATGGGTCAGGAAAGGAGGAAAGAGAGCTCTTCAGAGAACAAGGTAGGGGAGTACTGCAGAGACAACAGGGGCCCAAACATTAGTGTGTGACACTTCTCTTCATATGAAGCGTAAGTGGCTTCCTGGGTTTCTCTTGCATACTGGGAGTGAGAACTGGCAGTGTCAGGCTGCTTAAAAGTGGCCTGTGGGATTGGGTCCTCCTCTATGCACTTCTTCTGAACAGATTCCACAAGCTGTGGCAGATTCAGCCAGCTGCAGTGATGCAGATGGTGTTGGGGACTTTGGTGTTTAGCCTTTTCCTGGGTCTCCAGCATCTTGTTTTGAGCACTGTGCCATGGTACATGCTATTTGATGGATGTGGCACGTCCACTCCAAAAGACTATGATCCTGGACAGAACAGAAGAGAACCAACCAACACTACTTGACCTGGGAAATGCAGAGACCCTTTTGGGCATGGCTGCAAAAGGCAGTGCAGATCTAGTCTGTATCTCCCTTGTCAACACGCTCCAGCTATGCACATAATAGACAAAAGCTGCATGTCCTATCTCAACACAGTTCTGTCACCCCAAAACCCCTCTAAATTCCTTGCCTTCTTCTGTGTGTTACAATTTGTTCCTGTTTGTCTGGCTTTCCAGGACCCATAGGCAGAGGCACAGTATCTCACAGCAATAGACATCTTCTGGCAGACTCAGTATCTACCAGTCCCTCAAGCCTGACCTGTTTCTGCACACAGTTCTTGGCAACAGCTGTCCTGGTTTTTGATCCCTGAGGCCTTCTTAGAGACATTGACTAAGCAGGAAGACCAGAGACAGAATTTTAGAAGTAGCCAGAGAATCAGGAATGTTCCCCTTTTTCACCCAAGGTTTCCTCTTATATCTCTAGGTTATGAAGTTTGCTGGGACCCAGTAGCCTATCCAGCAGTGGAAAACATTAATCTTTCATATTGTCGATTTTCCCAGGCTAGGAATATGATTCTCCTTTGACACTATTGACCAATCATGAAAATAATTCTACATTTCTCCATCTCATTCTCACTTTTTTTTGCCCGTACAGAACTGTCCCTTTCTTCTTCAGACATGACCATTTTTGTCTTCCCTCTGGCCACGTAGTAAGAAACTGCTTCATTACTGTAAATTGACTGATTGTTCTTCTTTCAGAAAAATCTGAAACCCATTGCCAATTATTTTTATGTCTCTCAAGTTTCAATACACTAAATATGTCTTCAAAATTAACTTCAATTATTTTAATTGAACTGGAATAAATGCCACAAAAAAATAAAGTAACAACAAGAACAACAACAAAAAAAAAAGAATGCTATTAACATGGTGAGCGAGCTCTTATCTCCAAAGCACATCCAGCACTATTTCATACCCAGTCCCTAGTTTAAATTCCAGGTGCAAAGCATGGGTATTCAAAAAGTTTTTCTTAACTCACCAGCGCATCACATTCCAGACCTTAACTGTATGGTGACTGTGGTGTCACAACAGCTCTTCAACTTCCAGGCAGCACAGTGAAAAATGTTAGACTAAAAATAAGCCAGAAGTTGTAACCTTCTCTTCATTGGATCACATGCCTGTCCATCAGCATCATTTTTCTTGGCTTTCTTATCATTTTCCCGTTTCATGTTGGTCACCAGTATAGTGAATCCATTCTGCTGAACTTTCAGAGGCAAACATCTTGGCACTGCACCTAGAAGAGGCATGCTTGGGTATTCATTATGTGGGAATTTCTCATGATTCAGCATTTGACACTATACCTTTGACACTGCGATGTTATTTCACGCTTGTTTTTCTCCTGTACCAAAGGGCTTTATCAAAGAAATGTAACCAGTTTTAATAGCTATTTGATAACAAAGATCCTGCTTTCTGTCCGTGTCGATCAGCCCAGAGAAGGGAATTAGGAGGCTCGTGCTTCAAGATCTAACATCAGTAGTCTGCAAGGGTATTGGCTACATCATCTGCGAGGAGGAAGGAGCATTTAAAGCTGCCAGTTTAGGTCACAACAAGAACCAGACATTCTGCAGCGGTGAGAACGATTAGTGTTTCTTCCTGTGAGGAGGTGTAGTTTCAGGAATGAGATGTCTGCTCTGTGGTCAGGGAGAGAGGACTCTACATAAACATTTCTGATGAAAGGTAGCACAAATGGCTCTTATTTTCCTCCATGGACCCCTTTATAAGACATCACTTGTAGATCAAGATAAATAATTTATGAGTGCATGAGTGCAGGCATAGATCACACCTTCTCAGAGATCAGATGTTTCTCTTCTTTTAGAGGTTTTAGAGCAGAAATAAAAGCCAGCGTTGATGATCTTATTGGTCATCATGTAACGTGCAGTTGTGCCTTGAAAATTAAATACATAATGCCTTGAGGGTGAGGAAAATGAGTTAACCTTGCATTAGAAATTTGGATACCGTGAGCATAAACTCACATATTTGTTGTCTTTAGTCATAAAACACCTTGATTTCAAATTTTGTTAACACTTATAGCAGCAAATAAACCTCTGCAGATCTTTCTCTCTCCCTCTTAGGCCAGCCAATACTATTAACCACATCTTCTACTTTTATGTTAGTGATCATGCTGTGCATTTGAAAGATCTCTCTAGCTTCCTGGCGCAACACTTAAGATGTGCCTGTCAGTGTTGGGAAACTTACGGTATTTGCCATAATTCAATGAGAAGAAATAGAGGTCCCATCTCTTTTTTTTGGCAGTGGACATCTTTGCCCCCATCAACAGAGCTGTTCCCCCCTTATGAGGGTGTCACAGTCACCTTGGTCAGACATATGGGGTGGTTGTGGTGATCTCTGATGGCCTTGGAGTTTGTGACATCTCCTGTTTTCCATCCATAATCCATGCAGAGGACAGGAAGCTCTGAACTGTCCCGTGTTCTTTCTGACAAATGGAACTACTTTCAAAAAACGACAAACATTGGACCTCAGGCTTCAGGGACCAAGGAAGGAATTTTCCCTTGGTGAAGAACTGCATGCACGTGCGCAGACACACACATACTCACACACACATACTGGAACATAAAGAATATGCCCCACAGGTAACGAAAGGACCCCAGCTGGCACAGTATATATAGTGTTCCCAGGTGGCACGCTGAATCATCCTGGTCCAAGTCTTGTGTGGCATGCCTTGTTCATGGGCTCAGGTCACGCTGATTTCCAGATTTTGGGGTTGGGAAGGTATTTTCCATGAGGTAAGACTGCAAAAGGCAGGATCCTTCCCCTTCCATTGTTCCCCAGAAAGTGGAAATCTTGCTGGGATCATTTGGGTTTATCCTAACTAGTTCCCTGTTAATGTAGGAATCTCAGGCTACATTTTCTGTTCTTTGAGTGTTATACAGGAGGTAAAATGAGATAATTTGGTGGCTTCTTTTGTCCTTGAACCCTGTGAAACTGTGAAATAAGAATGCAGAACATTTGGCTTATACTTAGTGGAAGACAGAGTTGTCGCTGCCATAATTTAAAGGGACATATGATGGAAATGGATGTAATATGCCCTTGAGAACTGTGGGATTTTATACCCAAACCAGATTATAGAATAAGGGCGAGGAGTGGAGGCAGGCTGCAGCGCAGAAATTCTGGGGTGTCTGGAGGTGTTTGTTCTTGCCCATCTCCAGCCCCCCTGCAGCCTGTAAATTGGAGCAACTCCGCTGCAGTCAGCGAAACCCTGCCAATTCCCAGCCAGCAGATAATTTGGCCCTTAATCTTCACATGTGTAAATGACAGTCATAAACATGGGAAATAACAAGATACTCCAAAAGGTCATGTTGAGGGTGATGAAAGCACTGACTTGCACAGGTCTGCAGGCAATATTGATAGGAAAGGAGTGTCAGGGAGAACACATGGAGTAACAAGTGGCAATAAGGAAATATTTTTCCTGGAAACTCAGCTAAAATTAAACCAAACACAACCATCTCCTTCCCCAAACGAGGGAGTTCAGTTGGCAGCTCTAAGAGTTGGTTCTTTATGACAGTGTTTAGCAGTGCTTCTCTTATGAGAAATAGCTAGTGAAATATTCACCTTCTCTGGCGGACTTAACGCTTAAGCTGCTGGCATCGGGGCCAGGATTCCTCATTAAGCGTGGTACTTGGTTTAAAGTGTTTTCCGCCACTCTCTGGTGAGGATAAATCTAAGCTAATGGTGGATTTGAGAAGGCAGCAGTTTTATGATCCAAATACATTGCGTTGTCTATGCATATAATCTATTTTTGTCAGTTACATTGGAAAGAAATAAATTACTCATCAGTCAATCCATTATTATTATAATAAGAGCACGGCACTACTTAATTGCATCAGTTAAGTGGATATGACTTTGCCAATGCTCATAAATGCCATTACATCAATCCACAGAAATGGACCTGTTGATTTATTAGATGATGATGGACAAAGAAGATGTTGCAATCTCTTTTATAATTTAACCTGTGCTTAAAACATGTAGGTGTTTAAGGCCAATACATGTATAGTTATTACCACAGAGAGGGAAAGTGAAAAGGGAATTGTAAACCATAACAACCTCTATCAAGTACATGTCTATTTTGGTACGTGTAATAATCCTGAACGTGCATTTATGTAGCACACTGTACAGTACTTAAGCGGCTGTGGGCTATCATGTACTGTAAATCTATATTTAATCAAAGGACCCGTGGCATATGATTGAGTACTGTAAATTTTCTTTACTGCGGAGAAATGCAACTGCGGAACGGCAGTTCCACAGACAAACTGCAGCCGTGCTGACTGTCTGGCAATAATAAACTCCTCAGAGGAACTTCAGGTCCATCACTGGTGATTCTTTTACCGAGTGCCTGTTTTCATTTACTTATATATTTTTAACAACAAATCACTACCCAGCAGTGAGCCAAATGAATGCAGTCCCGGTACTGATATCATTACAAGGAATGAGGACACGTAAGACTGTTGGTGTGATTTGATAATACACCTGCAATAGCTCCTCAATTTTTTTTGCACAATTCCATTTGTCTACAAGAAAGGCCTTCTGTACGCTGGATAAAGGTCAGAAATGACATAAAAATGGAAGTCACCCCCATCTCTTGTGAAAGCTGCTTCTATTTGCTTTTTGCTCTTCACTGTCTCACTGAAACAATTTGGATTTTATACCTTCTGTCTTCTGCTTACATTTTGGGACAAAGAAGCTCTTTCAGAATAACCTGACTGGGGAGCTTTAAAAGATAGGGTTCCAGAAGTCTTCTGCACCAAGAAGAAAGGCCAAGTTTTTTCAAGTGTTTGAGTGCCATTTAGGCACCTGACTACAGCAGCCATATTCAATGAATTGCTCCCACACAGAGCCCTGGAAGCTCTTGGTTGAGAAGGTCTTTGAAAAGTGGAAAATTGTGGTTATAAACATGATCTTAGTTATCTGAAATTCCCATTCGGAGCCTCTGTGGGGAAATCTGCATGAATTCTAAAGTTCATATGCAACAGAAATGAGAAATAGGTTGAAATTTAATTTGTTTCAATTAATTAAATATTGAGATTTGATATTTTTACTATTTGCACTTTTGACTCCCCAGCGGGTATAATATTATATTAGGCTTCTCAATAAGTCTTCTAATTATAATGCATCATATGAAGTCTAGAAGGTCAGCATCTTATTAGAAATAAAAATTGAATATTTAGAATAATACTGAACACTGTAGCACCTGAGAAGCTGCCGTGCCTGTGTTATCAAAAGCCAGACTCTTTTGCCCATTATTCAAGCTGAATAAATAGATTTCTTCATGAGAAGCTTCCTTGAAGTCAGTGGACTGTGCAGTAAGTCTCCCTTTGCTGTGATTGAAGGCACCAGGCTCTGACCTCAAATAAGGAAAGAGATTTTGATTTGAACCTTTGGACCATATTGCACAAGCCAGCGGAGTTCCTGGTATGCCGACGAAGAAGAAATCTGAGTTATCTCAGGAAGGAGCAGAACGGTCGGTCCCTTTCAAGAGCTACTCTTTGGGCTGCACAGCCCATACAACCTCCTCCTGCTGGTGGCAAAACAAGGAAAGCCACAAGCACATGTTCATGGGCTGCCTCCTCTGATCACCGCACTTACCAAAAAGGGCACCTTTATGTCTGTTCCCCAAAAGAAAGTTGCTGCAGCCCTATGAGCTCTAATACTGCCCTTTCAGGCAACGAGGAGTTTTTTCCCCATCCAGGGCTCTGAGTTTCAGGGTGGAACTATGAAACCTTGAATAAACTTTCCAAGGATCCCGCTCAGACCAGGGGATGTCCCTGATCATACTCTCTGGACTGAGATTTTACCAGGTTGCTGCAATGAACATATTTCTAGTTGACATTTTCAGGAGACTCTCAAGAGGTCTGATAAAGCATGTCAGACAACACAAACCAAAGAGCCCATCCTATGCGTGTCAGAGGGGGATCTCGATCTAGTGTAGGTTAAAAAGCATCTCCAGTACACTGACTTTGGTAGCGTAACTGACAGCAGGATTTGGCCCATTGTTTCCTGGGAAAATTAATGAGCTGTAAGAAAAATATCTGACCATCATTTGACTTATCAAAGCCATTGTGACTCCTTCCCTAAATAACATTAAGATGAATCACCTATTATTTGAGAATCGAGAGTCACGGTAGTGACTGAAGCCAAGTTAGGAAAATAGCACTGCCATTACTAGCTTTGCAGGATTGAACTTGACTTGGAATCTGGGGTTTTGCCCTGACAATACCACAACGTTTGAAATCTTATTTACTTTGTGGGGTTTCTTTTGTACTAACCTACTCACTCTAACATCACATGAAACCTTTAATAGGTGTCCTACATACGCGGAATTTATCGTCAGCTGCTTGAATCCTGATCTCATGCGCAATGGTGCAAATAGGAATGAGGGTGCTGCAACCAGTGCAAAAAATGTCTATTTTCCTTCTGCAAAATGCAGTCACTGAATTTTACAGTAATGAAGTTGGACCTGCAGGTAGGTTATTGGCGTTACTTTGGGGATGCATTTTGTTTGAGCTTTATTGCTTTCAAACATTTTTTAAAGTGTCTTTTCTACGCTCTTTACTCTCTCACTGCTTCAATTGCACAAATGGAAAAATATGGGAACCCTCTGGTGGCCAAAATAATATCTGTAAATCCCACTCAGCCTTAACCACCTCTGCATGATCTAGTGATAAGGTCGAATTCTGTTGGAGTTGCATTATTAATATGTTTGATCTGCTCCTCCCTCCTCTTCTGTACATGTACATTTGTACATACCCTGTATGTCATTACCTCTGTTACACAAAATGCCCTGAATTTATCTAGACAACTTAAACAACATGGTTTTTATTGTGGTTGAAGGTCTGTTGGTCTTTAATTGCCGATCACATGCTCAGTGATTGGGGCATTTCAGCACAATTAAATGGTGAAGAAATGGATTAAACAGTAATCAGGACCGCCTATCATGGAGTCCTCTATGCAGGTCAGTCCAGATGTGAGCATGCTTTAAGATAATACTTGCTGCTTTTATCCTCAAAAATGGATGAAATTTTTCATCATCCCCCACCCCCCCCAGTATTACCTTTGAGATTAAAACATAAAAAACATGAGCCCTGCGGTGGCTGGAAAAACACCTAGTAAATCCAGGGGTACTGATCAAGGGTTAGGGACTGGGGCAATCAAGCACTGATGAATTGGCATAACCTGTTTGCCTGCTGTGGAGCAGCTTCTTTTCTACACTGCTGTCATAAGAAAGGGCATCAGGCCTCCAGCAGTGTAGACTTGGTCCCCGACTTCTACTGCAGTGGCATTTGGACTTTTTTGTCTTGTCAACTTCATTATGTCTCCTATGTCTAATGGAAGTGTAGAATCCTCTCGATTTGCTTTCAAAGTGCAAGGTAAGGACCATCTCATTTCTCTTAGCAGCCTTCCCTGGACGCTGCAGAGGTATTTAAATTCTGCCAGAGATCTATGGATCACAGTCTGCTAGTGCCCTCCAGTTTGTCAAATGGATGAAGGTCTGGTATGAATCACCACTTTTCCATTTTGTGCCATTGTACAATCAATACACACTCATATAAATGAGGATGCAATGGCCAAGGCTCCAGAGGGAGTTGAGCCCCACAGATTGCTGCATCAAAAAGTGGTTGCATCAGGTTCCTGCTCTTCTTTGCTGATGCTAACGTAAATTTTATTGCTATGTTGACAAATTTGGCCCACTGAAAGGCTTGTGACAATTGTGACAATCAGCATTTCCTGATCAATGCATTGCTTACATTCTTATTCCTTTCTTATAGGGAAATGAAATATGCTGATTTTTAATATATTAATTTAATTATTTTCTTGAAAATGTGTTAATTCAGACAACTGTGTAATGATTTTTATGGCCATAAAATGCATCAAGGAATATGCATATAAGCTGTTCACTTAGATCCTAAGATATTCAGGGTAAGGATCATACATAGAATCATAGAATCATAGAAGCATAGAATTGTCAGGGTTGGAAGGGACCTTAAAGAGCATCTAGTTCCAACCCCCCTGCCATGGGCAGGGACACCTCCCCCTAGACCAGGTTGCTCAGAGCCCCATCAAGCCTGGCCTTAAAAACTTCCAGGAATGGGGTTTCCACCACCTCTCTGGGCAACCTGTTCCAGTGTCTCACCACCCTCGTGGTGAAGAACTTCTTCCTAATGTCCATTCTGAATCGACCCATCTCTAGTTTTAATCCATTCCCCCTTGTCCTATCATTACCTGACATCCTAGTCTTACCATGACCTGACATCTTTGCCTTGTAATCCTCTGCAACACCTGATGTGACACAGATCATTTGTAATGCCAGATTCCACATGTATTATGGTTGCTTACTTGACATCAACCACTTGGTATCAATGAAGCAGTAAAGGGCATTCTTCATCTGCTCTCCTTTGCCATCTGGAATTTAGAGTCTGAATCTAAGCAAGTAACTTTTCAAACTCCTTATAGTCAATGGAGAAAAGTAGGCACCAACAAAGAATAATTAATCACACATCACTCTGGACATCTAAAATAATTCAGGCATCCCCAATGAGTGAGCCCAGGCAGTGGACTGCTGATCATCCACATGTTTCAATTGTTGGCCTGTTCCCTGAAAGGATTTGTGTATGTGCCAAACACTACTCCCCTAGACGTTGCTTGGGCATGTTTCTGGGGAAAGATGACCCATAAGTTAGTCCTGGGACAGGGATGCACCAGATATGGTTCACCACTTCACAGCTCTCCACCATTGCCATGCGGTCTACCTAGAACCTCCTTTTCATGCTCTGAAAGCATCAGTCTGACAGGCTGCAGCACAGACCTCGCATCATTTCAGACACTTGCAGCTGAAGAATATTGTGTCCCAGGGCCGTGGAGGCAGCAAATGGAGCCCAAAGGAGACCCAGAGCCAATTGCATGGGTGAAGCTAGGCCTTGCTGCTTGGTTTGGATGTCAATCTGCTTTTTATTCAATAATCCCTATCCCCTTTTTATGAAACAGTATAAAGGTAACCTGAGTTTCATTTTAGGTTCAAAAGGCAGTACTTCTGTCGTGTAAACTATATGGTGATTTTTTTTATGGTTGCATTTTATTTAGGCAAATACACAAAGAGATAAGTAAAGCCCAGAAGCAGCAAGTAGACATAATGTGACGATATCAAGAGAACCGATACTTACTGTGGATGTAGCAGTACCACTGTATCACTATTTACCTCTTCAAAGTGAACCTCAAGATACTGGTTTCCAAAGGAGCTACAGAGACTCAGTTCACTCAGCCAGTTCAGCCTTTGGTAGCAGATCAGGGCAGGGAAAAAAGCAGCCAAGAATTGACTGTTTCATTAAAGTGCTGCTCCTACAGTACAGGAAGAAATGCTTTGTGAACCTAACCTACTGCTGCCTGTCTGTCCATCTGCAGTGCTGCTTTGTTCTGAAAAATCATTGCAAAAAATGGCACCTCCTTGCACTCCTGGGTACACACATACGTAGCTGTAAAAGGGCATAGTGTAGAATTTGCCTTTCAAGTCCTAGGCACCTAGGACTGGATGCATTGCTAGTTTCTGCTCCTCCCAAAGCATCAGTTACCTCAGGGAAGCTGGATTGCACAGGATCCCTGAATTCCTCAAGACCTGGACTTTAGGAGGCAGTTTGGTCTGCAGAATCCCCTTTGCAATGGCAAGAGACATTAAGAGAACCCACCTCCACATATAGTCCTCAGACTGCATGGACAGTTAGAAAAAAATAATCATTTACACACAAAGTGAGCACGTGCAACCTGCAGTCTTTGTGACAGTCCATGCAAGAGGACTAATGTGATAGAGTACCCTGCAATGCCATTTTTGCAGGTAATTCTAAGAGAGGCGTTGCATTTAAAGTCCATGTTGAGGCAAGTAGAGGGGAAATAGCTTCTCATTTCTCAGGAGCCTGTAGCAAATTGGTGGTGTTTTGGTTTCATGGCTTGGGGAGGAGTAGATGAAGGGCAGAAAACAGCACTCCGGCAACGTGCATTGTGTTCAGACCACCTACAATAGGTGCCTCGCTTAGTTGTCATGACTGTTATGGCAACTTAGTTCAATAAAGCCGTGACCACACCAGACGCCTACTACCCAGGTCTGCTCGATTTTGGCTCCCTGTGCAGACAGCGGATAGAAGCAGTCACCGTGCCTCAGTTAGGCACTTGTAGTGGGAGGGTTCAACGAAGCCCCATGTGCGTCTGCCTCAGCTGCAGGACAAATTGCTTTTTACTCAAGCAGGCTATGTAATGTTGCCAGAAACTGATTAACATCTGAGTCACGTTGTCCTCTGTCTGTATGGCAGATATAAATAGGTTGCAGTAGAGGTGGGCTGTGTCCACAACGGCTCATCTCCTTAGGGAATGGTCTTCTCTACGTGCACAAAAGTAGAAAAGCCTGAGTCTACTCAAGGAAAGTTTCCAAGATGTTTCCCTGGCGATGAGGAGTTATCCTGCTGATCCTGTGCTGCGGAATTGCCCTTACAGCCCCTTGTCTCGGAGGCTTTACCGCTGGCAGACTGCAACATTGCTCTCCACCCATTCGACCCACACATGGTTGGACAGCTGAAGAACTAGCGAAACTGCACCAGCTGAAATTCACTTTCAGTTTATTATCTATGTAGTGTCACTATAAAGGTCTGAGCTAATCTTAGCTGCATAATGGGCTGGTAGAAAGTATTCCATTTGTTATACAAATAAATATTTGCTTCAAATGTGGTTTCCCAAAGTAGGGTCACCTTGCACGCATCTGCTTCCAAAAATGCATCTGCTTTACAACAAGGTAGTAATTATCCTTTCCTCAAGGGGGTTCAGTTTGAACCTACTATGTGTACTAGACTGCTGGCGAAGTTTTTAATTTTGGTTTATGGTGTTTGTAGTTTTTGGAGGCACAGGATCAAACGCTTGAAATGCAGTGTTCATCTGATACTACGTACCAACCCCAAATACAGGTAGGGTTTGCTTGGTGGGCTTTTTTCGTCTTCAAGAACAGTTCTGTTCTCCTGTACACTTTTTTTTTCTGAAAACATCAGTCAGTTGAGTGGATAGATGCAGAGAGCAAGTAACTTCATTTTACTGGTAAAATACCTTAGTGGAGTAACACAATAGCATTATCATCCTTCTTTTTTACTGGTTCTTCTTTTAATCTGTATGTCATAATAATGTCATTAGAGGGTGACTTCATCTTTTTAGCAGGCTATTTCTGCAGTACTTAATGTCTGTTTGATCTTTCATTCAGATATCTATTACCATACGTATCTACTATAAGTTGAAAAGGTTTTTAGTCTGACATAACATTGGAGGGGAAGAAATGTCAGCTTCATTAAACCTCACAGTCCTGAGACTGGAGGTAAACTACTTAATCAGCACATTTTTGAAGAAACGTACTGAAAAAATCTTATGAAAATGTGTAATTTGTCTTTATTTATTTTCCCTCCTCTCTTTAAACAGCCTCATAACGCACTTTGCTCTGCTTTCTCTGGACAGGAGGCAGTGAGTGAAACAGTGTCTTGAATTAAGACATAAGGCAATGCCTGAGCCCAATTTCTACTGGACTGAGCAGCCCAGTGAGCTCAGGGCTGGGAACAAGAAGGAGGAGAAGGCTGGGAGTGACATGGTCTTTAGCCTCCCACATGCCATAACCCCACATGCCATAGCCCCATATTTGAAGGGTGCACCCATAGACACCACCATTCTGCCATGATAAACTTAGGGGGAGAGAGGGGTGTTAAGGCAGCAGAATACTGCGTGAAGTCCCTGGGCCATCAAAGTCAATAAGGGGATTTCATTTTTCTTTCACTCTTGATCCATAATATTGGGCTGACATGTAATTCGGATGAATTAGGGCCTGATTCAGCAATGGGCATAAGCGCTATCACATCTTCCAGTGCACAAACCATCCCAGGGACACAGATAGGATGCCCATATGGGTGATGCCTGTATTTATGTGGCTTGCTGAACTAGGACAGCGAGAACACGGAGACAGTGATGACTCTTCTCCCAGGGTTTGTGGCTGTCTGCATCTGTCTGACAATTCTCAGCAGTGGCACCAAGGCTGACAGCCTGGGCATCAAACAGCACACAACCGAAGTCCTTTTGAAGCAGGGAAGTGCAGAATGCATACAGAAAGGCAAGAGGAGGAGGGGGGCTCGGGCGCCTGAATGCTCAAAGGCATTAACGCGCACTGGCTACGAGCTCTTATGAAAACTAACAGTTGATGCCTCCATTTTAGATTTTGCTCCTTTGAGGGATCTGGCAGGCGAGTTTAGGGGTGCAGAGGCTATGCTTTAGATGCGAATCACCACACAGACATTATGTAAACTAGAACAAGGATATGTTTGCAGATGCCTTGCTGTAACTCCCTGTATAACACTAGCTCTGCTTTTTCATTTAACTTTCAGAGGCATGTGCAGTTGCGTCTTGGTTGTATTGACTGAAAGAATGATCCTGTGTGTTTTAGCTGGATCTTCTTTGCTACAATCCATAACAGATGCCATTGGTGTTTTTGTTACTATCGCTACTTGATGGCTTTCTGCAACCGCACTTCACATTCCTGAAGCTGAAAGTTTTGTTCTCTTGGCCACCGAGAAACACTACACTCTTATTTTGGAGTCTCCCTGCATTCCAAGATAGCACCGGTAACAGAGGACACACAAGGGTCAACAGCTCCTCGGCCAGCAGCACAACCTCATTCATTGCAGCAAAGAGGTTTTCAGAGTCTGGAAATGCCCTACAGAGTTTTTTATTCTGTGGTCCAAAATGGCTGTCACTTGCTCTTTGTTCCCAGCCAACCCAGAGAGACACAGGCAGCTGTTCTCAAATATTCTGCACCCAAACTTGTCCTGTCTTGGCACTGAAAACTCTCATTTGGGGTCTTGAATTCGCACTGGGCACCTTTGATTTTGTGACTGGTAATGGCACGTTTGTCATTGCTACTCTAAGGAAAAGCTGGCAGCAAGCTTGAAGTAGGGTATGTAATGACATTTCCACTAAATTGTTCCAGAAATACCTTACCCTCTGGAGCAACTGGGAAAATGAAGGTGAGAACTTTTAGCAATATACAGCTTAAGCTGTGTGAAACTCTGCCCTGGATTTTGTTTATATTAACCCGTTGAATGAGATTCACAGTTGTAACTGAGGTCTGTACATGGCCATGAATAATCTGGACAATACAGAGATTTAGGTGCAAAAGGAGAGACCAAGGTGTGTTGACAAGGTATTTTACTTCCTGTAACATTTTTATCTCATTATGTCTGAGATGTGAAGTGCAAATAGTTGACATACACTTGGTCTGAGGAGTTGTCACCAACTTTCAGGCATTTTTCTCCCAAGTGCCGAACTTACACAAGCAGCCTGTTAAGTTACTCTTCACTCCCAGCATACAAAACTGGTCATCTCAGAAGGAATGACCATGACAGCGGTGACATCTCTCTTTACCTAGAAATCAAAGATCTCATTTCCAAGTTACCCATAGATATATTCTGTTATTTTTTCCCCACAGAGAAATGGAATAGATAATTTTTCGGTTCCTTCACAAACTTATTGCTGTGTGGGTTTTTGTATCAGTGACTTTTTTGTTTTCTCTGTTAATTGCTACTCTAAGAGAAATAAGTTACTCTGTGAGAAACAATCAGAGGGTTCTTGCACATACCTAACATTTTGTTAACTAATGACTAGAAATGCATGATCTGCCATCAACTTTTCTTAATTTTTGCTAGTTTCCAACAAGCATTAATTTTAAACAAAGGAAGACAAGAAAAACGCTGTATTCATTTAGAACGGCAGGTCTCAGTATGTGGTAAAGTCTGACAGTCTGGTTTAACACATCAAAAGTCACCAGTTATTACTCTGTGTCTGTCCTGGTTTCTACAGGAAGGTGTCTGTCCCCACAGCAGTGCCAGCAGGTCCTCACAATACCGATGCAGCATGTAGCAGAAGACGACTTTCTACTATTGTAGATAACTCTTTGGGCAACATAATCTACACTGATAAAATCTCTCTCCTGCCAGCGTCCACATGGAAGATTTTTTTTTCAGACTAATTTTGGCTGCTGCTGAGGTGAATATTTCATACTGAAGCCAATATAGCTGTTCTGGAAGAACATTGTTAGCCAGGCCCTGCCTCCATAAATCAGAGCGCGCCAGGCCTGCGTTCTCTGAGCATCTGGATGGGGAGGCAGGAGATGCCTTTGGGAGTTGCTCTGCCTCTTTGCAAGGCAGCCAGGAGACTGAAAGTGAAACTCATTCGTTTCTCACCATGTTTTCATTCCCAGTGGGGCTGGCAGAGGGTCCAGGCTGGACCCATAGTGGGCAGCGCAGTGACAGACAGGTGGTGAGTCCTCAGGAGGGAAAACCTACGAGAACACAAGGCAGAAACCTGAGAAGAACAACCCTACCCCTGTATACATCTGTAAATAACTGGCATTTTAGTTGGGTTTTCCTAAAATACAGTAGGCACAAGCCACATGGGTTGTAGTGCTGGCACCAGTCTAGGAACAAGAGGGAGCCCCAATTTCGAAGTGAGTGGCCCAGTGAAGCCCTTTGGTCTAGGGTCAATCCCTAACCTTTGTCTCTCATTAAAATATCGTTCAAGTGCTAAAAACGTTCTTCCCACTGGTTATATCATTATGAATGTTTACCTTGCCAGTACCTGGAAAAAATTGCTCTCTGAGGTAGAGCCAAATAGCATTACTAGATCTGCAAAAGATTTGACAGTGAAATTAATTAGTTAATCTTTGTAAAGTGCTTTGAAGATGAAGAGCTAGCTATGAGTTTTAGGTAATGTTATTATAGGTTAGTGAGTCATTTTGTAAATTTAAGGCAGAGGGGTCTCTTTTACGGTGTCTTATAGCATGGTCTTCCCCGTGTCTGTGCAGTAGCCGCTCTTGTCCTGTCCCCTCCTGCACCCTTCCCTCTGCCTGCACTCCTCTGCTGCCCATGGTCCTCCAGTGCAATCTCTGTGGGTCAGGGACCAGGCTGTTCTAGGGGCAGATTTGCTTTGGGCAGTGAGAATCTGCTACTAAACATTGCTTTCAGCAGGTTTCACTTCTTGCCATCGCTGCCCCCCTTTCCTGGGAAGTTTGACATCCAAGCCTGTTTTGGCAGGCGGCTATTTCTC
This sequence comes from Dromas ardeola, assembly GCA_013398915.1. Classification (NCBI taxonomy): domain Eukaryota; kingdom Metazoa; phylum Chordata; class Aves; order Charadriiformes; family Dromadidae; genus Dromas; species Dromas ardeola. Next base: position 319,801 of record VYZM01014745.1, read on the forward strand.
CTCTGCCTGAACAGACTCGGACCCCGACGTCCCCAGTCTCCTGCAAAAGGGCGGCCCAATCCACTCTGGCTCGCTGCCCTGGGCCCCACCTGGATGCTCTCTGATCTGCTTGTGGAGCTCATGGTTGGTATTAGGTCAGGGACTTTCCTTCTGCTCTGTGTTTGTGCACAACGCAGCGCGCTGGTTCCCCACCAGACTCTGAGACACTGCCATGATGCAGGTAATAAATAACAACCTTTAAACCTCTAGTGCAAATTACAGCCTCATGCAACACCTACGTAATTTTGTATATTAGCACAGTATCTACCTTGGGAGAAGTATATTCAGATAAGAGAATACACAACAATAATCCTTCCATCTGAAATCAAATGGAATTGTCTAAATGCCTACATCTCCTTTTCTGCCACCATGTTTTTAAAGAAAAGAAGGAACACAGAAGGGAAGCGAGGATGTGAGATAAATAACCAAAGACAAAAGGAATCAAAAAATAAATACTAAAGCATAATAATGATGTAATTTCTATAATACACATAAATTCTTCTCATGTCTGAGTCCCCCTTGCATCCAGCACCCCATGATTACACTGGAGGAGATGAGCCCTCTCCCAGTGTTTATAATCTGAGGTTCCAATCTTGCAAACATTTACATGCATGGTTAACTTTATGCACACAATTAGTGCAATTGAAGTCATGCCACTTGCAAGACAAGATGCAACAAGTGAGTGTATCAAACGCTAGGTGGGAAGAGGGCGGCAGACAGATGAAGGGTAGTAATGATAAGATCATGTGGTTACCTGGGCTAACTCTGCACGCTCAATGACTCCAAATGCCTTTTTTATTTTTGAATCATCACTTAAAAAGATTTCCCTGTCACTCTATAACTGCTTGTTGTGACTCAGAAAACGCTGGGCTTACTCATGTTCATATAGTATGTAATTAGTGGACTTTTTCATTTTCCCCTCATAGAAATGATATCTCTCCACCACTAACTAACCCTGCTTTAAAAATAAGGAAAAAAAATGACCCCAAGCCTTTCTTTTTTACTTTACTACTTGCCTTCTCTCTGTTTGTGTATTAACCTCCCCCTCTAGATACCTTCTCCAAATGAGTATCTTCTAGTTTCCTGAGGCTTTTCTTATCTTCATTGCAGCTGTCCAAGAGTCGAGATCTGAGGAACAGGAAGGCAGACATCTCATTGACCAAATATAGCAGACACTCCTTACATTCAGGGCTCTGGGGTTGTAAACCACACGAGGGCTGCTCTTGACAACCTCCTGGCCTTGATCTGTCCCTCCTGGCTCTTACCAATCGACACAACATGGGGAAGCAGACCATGAAGTCTGGCAGTGCCGAATTTACTGGCGCATGGTATTTTTCAAGGACCACCGTGCTCTCATGTTTCCTAGCACTTTGGGGAGATGGGACAACCCCTTTGCTAGCTAAATCTCTCCTTCTTGGAAGATCTTCTAAAAAGGCCGTTGCCCCATAGACTGCTGTGGGAGGCTTTGCAAAGTCAGATTTAGAAAAGTTCCCCTGTGCCACTCCACACACACTGCTGGATGCTGGAGGCACATTTGTGGAGCAGGGAAGCTGTTTGAAGTTGGATGGACTCTGGAAGACAGTTTAGTTTACACGTAACATTGTTATCACATAAATTAGAATAATTATCACATTTGTGTTGTATTTCCATGATATTTGCTTCACTTAAATTGTTGTTATAAAATAATTTTATGAGCTATGTTGCTATACTCTGCGGCAATATAAGGGAGTTTTCTGAACTCAATGGTGAGGCCATGTGATTTAATTGCCACACTATTTGTTAATTAGTCTGGGTGAAAATGCCAGCACCTGAGTGTGTTTGGAGAGTGGGCGGTGAGAATGTAGCTTTGTGTGAAGTAGTTCCAAATGCCAGAGACCTTGAATTTGTGGTCTGATTTCTTGATGTTCTAACTTCTTCAGCTCTACCAGCCAAATAGCTATTGTGCATTTAAACTTTTCACAGGCAGAGATTTTCTCGTGTGTCTCATGCATCTGAGTGGAGAATGTTGATCTGATTCATCACTGGATCATGTCTTGCATAGTGCAAGTGGGTTTGGATCACTCTCAGACCAGAGAGGCAGCATTTCATGACACATTGCAAGGGCTTAAATGACCCAAAACAGGGAGGGCACCACTGGCCCCCTCAGTGTCTAGCTGATGTAGTCGTAGAGCAATTTGCTTGATATCAAAGGTAGACCTGAGTCCATGTACTCTTGGGATAATTTTTATTGATCAGGTGGGTACCTTGCAAAATCTCCATGTAGTCTTGGTCCTGTAGAAGAATCTGGTCAAGGCAGATGTACCACATGGCAAAGATAATGTCGCTCATGCATAGTTTGTATTAGGTATGGGTAATGCTGCATGGTAACATTGGCTGTTTCAGAGACATGTAGCACTGTTAATGAAGCTTCTGATGGGGCCCAAGGAGCTACAGGTCATTTCCCAGCCATTGATCTGGTTGTAAGAAGCAGCAGCCGCCACAAGGCTGTCAGTCTTCTCAACGTTAATATGCCCAGGCCTTGAGCTGTAAGTTATGTTTTACATTATGTGTGTTATTTCTGGGCTAGCAAGTTTAAAGTTCAAACATCAGATGAGTTTAGTATTTCAGGGAACAGTAAGGGGATGCCACACTCTCATGTTCTTTCTGATGTTACAAAGCAGACTACGGCAAGCTGTGAGTTGGCAGTCATCCGCAGCTTTTAAACAGCAGGGATGAGAAAGTAGCCATGCTTCTGTCATGTTTTGGAAATACAGGATAAAACACTCCCTACATAATACATGTTTTGATGACTTCAAGGCTTAAGGAAGGCAAACGGATCTAGAAAGGATCCCTTTGCTGCGTCATAACAGACGAAGCAACAGCCTGTCAGGAGAATAATTTGAGAGAAAGGAAGTAACTAACCCAGTGATGGACTCACGGCTCCTTCGGAGCAGTCCGAGGCTGCACGGAAGATCGACTGCCTCAGATCAAGATGAGGAAAGAGTCCTTGCCAGCAGTCCCTGCCTACCCAAGACCCAAACTGGTTACACACAGATATTAATCTCACAGGGAATGTGTGTTTATACACTCGGGGTTAGCTGGCTCTGGTTTAGTTTTCCTGATTTACTATTTTCAGCCCAACAACCCACCATGAAGGTGTGTCAGAAAGGCATGGCTAAAAAAAATTTCTCTAAAATATACTCATTATAGCAATTTTCTTATATCCACCGAAATGGTCTTCCTTTTAGCAAGTAGGTAAACCCTGTGTCTACATCATCGTTGTCTTCATCTTATGTTGACCGTTGATGGCAACAGTAAAGATGACATAAATAGGAGTTACTCACTTGCACAAGCAGGTGGGAAAAATGCTGAGTTCTGCACTACCCTAAAGGTAATTATTTCACTCTCATTTCAGAGCAGAGTCTGACAGGGAAACTACAAGTCACCTGTGCTTAATATCCAGGTTCACATTAATTTATACACAGTGGGCTAAACTGTGCCCTCATTTATATGCACGCTGCCCTGCAGTGATTATGCAAGGGGAACTGAGTCGAGAATTTGATCTAGTGTGATTTCAAAAATAGCACCATGAAGTAAAGTTGGTAGAAATGTGGAGGAAGTAAATCCACAGAATAACATAACCCAGGGTGCAAACCAGCATGTTTGGGTGATGATGCTATCAATGGAAACTCGGCACCTGGACGGGGTCCCTGCCCAAACAGCAAACTCTCCCAAACATGCTCCAGTCCATCACCTATATGCAAAGCCACCAGTGGCGAGGAAAGGCAGGATGCTCCCGGGCATCGAGAGTTCTCGTGGGCTAAGGAGTAGAGGAGGGAAGAGAATAGGCTGTTTAATCACCATACAGATAAGATAATTGTGGCTCAAATTCAGAAGTGTAAGGTAAAAATTCACTACATGCATGAAACTAAAACTGTTTTATTTCAGGAAAGCTGGCAGAGTGTTTCAACAGCTTCCTGTGGCTTAGCTGCTATGACACAGTAGGAATAACCTTTCTTCTCTCTGGGTCTGAGGAAGTATTATGTTTCATCCTTGCTGAGTGACCTGCATTTCACAGGTCAAATGAAAATATTATCCAAGACCCAATTCTCTTGCCCCTCAGTATGTCGAGGCTTCAATAGAAAGAGTGGCTGGCGCGGGGTGTACCTGGCACTCAGTGCTCATTCCCCTTCCTTGTTCACAGGGCTGTCCACGTCCCCGTCTATCTGCTCACTGGCCAAGACAAAAACCAGACCCAATACCTTCAGAAAGGGGATCTCCTCCCTTCCCTTCAGGGCAGCCGAAGTGGTACTCCCTTGACCCCGCAAGCACGGGACAGTGGAGGGAGCGAGCTGGCCAGATCTCCTGCTGCATCCGTGATGTGGGGTGCAGGCAGTACCACGGGGCAGAACAGGGCTCCGCTCCTAATAGCCACTCTTGCTCCTCCTTGTGTTTATTAGTCCATACCACCGAGGGCAACAATTGTTAGGGATGGCAGCACCTAGAAAAGCTCAGGGCCTTCTATTAACAGGCAACTGTAAAAAAACAGCATGAACCTCAGCTTTGAATTTTTTTGTTTGTGCGTGGTGTTTCCATTACGGCCTCATGTAAAACAAACTCATTGAACTGCCGTTCTGTGCTGACCATGAGAGTTTGAGTCGCATGTTCAACACTGTGACTCCACCACAACGACAAGTGATGGTGCTTCATGGAATATTTCTTGTGGGTACTGTGCTCAGATAACTCTTCTGCTACAGTGTGCGACATCGTTTCCAATTTGGAAATACTCTGATGGTAGAATAATACTTCTTTTCCAATCTTTCCTTATTCCCAGGTGCATAATTAGTTTTTATAGGGACATAATAACATGGTAGCTTATACATAATTATAATGTGTAAAGTTTGTAAAATTAAAAAAAAATCCTTTAAAATAAGTTGAGAAATAGCAGCAGAACATTTAGACAATTTTGCACATTGCCCAAGGGACTTTCTTGAAATCCAGCAGCAGCCATGAGAAGGTTAGAAGTTGGACATTTGTTATTCTGGTATCAGTGAAAAACCAGAGAGAGGGAGCTTTACTGACTTTCAGGTTCAGGACTTGTCCTTAAAACTGCGTATCAAGAACCACATAGTTGCACATACACTTACTACCTACACAACAGCTTTAACACAGAGGTCACAATGTGTTGGCATTTGGAAAAACAACTGATTTTTTAAAAAAAATTTTAAAGTACTTATAATTTGGAATTCTTTTTGTTGGTAGCAACTAAAAATCAGAGAGATTGAAAATAAATATTTTCATTACATTACAAGTGATCTGATCACATTTTTCTTACTGAGAAGGGATATCTTTCAAAAGCCCAAAATTAATTTCATACTGGATGGTCATCCTGAGCCAGCACAAATATTTATTGCCCCAGCGCCTCTGTGAAGTAGCTATGTTTTTCAACTGATTGTCATTCCTGTTTTTCCATGGAGATTTAGAGTCAGACACCTGAAGATATTTAACACTTAACCATGCAGGTGGGTGTTTGCAGGACTTGTTTAAAAACTCCAGAGATACCTTGCTCCTGATGAGCTGTGTGGGAGTTGGGCATCCAGAAACCTCCGAAAATCCCTCTGCCTGCTTACACTGGAAGGACCTTGAGACATTTAGAGATCTGGTTCTATGGATGGGATTCATCACACCTAACACTAGCCACCAAAAAGACACGTGTCTAACCTAAGCGAACCCTCTCGCTCACGTCCCCACGGGAACTCAGCCCCGTCAGAGGGCAAAGCAGCCTCCCTGCGACAGGCACCCATCTCAGGACACGATCACTCGCTTCATGGAGGTTTCTGACTCTTTCCACTGACCCCAGGGGCATCTGAGATCTATGACTTAGATGAGATGCTAATTTATGGGAGATTAATCCAACACTAGGGTGAGGTAGGGTACTGGAGTTATCCATACAATACTGTTATAGATGCATGTAACTAGTAGTTAGCACAGCCTGCATCTGTATTTTAGGCACTTTTTAAGTCAAAAAGTAAAGGATTAGGATCCAAATTCGTCAACTTTTATTCTTCTCCTTGACCTTGACCCAGCTGAAACCTGTAGAAGAGGTACACGGTGCTAAAAACAAAAGCTCCCAGTCAAGGCAAACTCCTAGATGCTGAAGGTTTTGCGTAAGATCACTGTGGGAGCTTCAGGCAGGTAAACAAGTCACAAGGTAGTTTAGGTGTGTAAAATTACTGTGGATCTCTTGAATTAAGTCCAACTCATCTCCTTTTTATATCAACATAGGGCCCCATAGGCCCAGGGCTGTGCTTATGCTTTTCCAGCATAAGCATTTTTCTCTACACAAAAGCTCCATCTGACCAGAACGATATAATTTCTCAAGCTTTGCGAGATCCCTGGGTTAAACGCTGTGCGTAAATGCAAATGGTACTATTTAAGCTGCGGCACTACTAAAAGTGGAACTTCGATGATACCCAAATATAGGTTTGATAATTATGTGATATGATGGATCAGCTAACGATTGTCTTGCGAGTAGTCAGCAACCTAAATTTGCTACACCCCGGTCTGTACATATGGGGCTAGCTCTCCTCCTCACCTTTCCTGGAATGCCAGCTATGATGAGCAAGCTATTTTCAGTTTCTTATTAGGAAGCTGCCTTTGGACCAGTTCCTACACTACTTTGCATTTTGCCTGAGTGGCAAATTCAGGATCTGGCCCTACGAAACCTGTTTTCTTGGCACTTTGAGCCAATTCCTTATTAGCGCAGTTACCTCTAGTAATCTTCTCCGTGCTGTCTGCAGTGGCCTGTGTAGGCACCTCTAGGAAGATGGAGTTGTTGTGACACTTGTCTCATGAAAGAGCCTCTCCAGTTCTTCGCTTTGAAGGTCCACTAAAAGGTGTGTCTATGATGACACATCTGTTCTGGTATTTTTTTTTTTTTCTTCTTTCTCATATAAAAAGTACCGTGATAAGTTCTTGTCGCTGTGCCAGGACGTCACTTGATACATGTAGAGGAGAAACAGTTTAAAGCTACTTGACTAACAGCTTCCTCTGTCAAATATGACATTAGAGTTATGATTGTCTCTTTTTTATCTCTTCACTTTGATGACAGGCTTATCTGAGGTAGCGAGACAAAGAGTGGAGTTGATTCAGCCTACCATGCTGTGCAGGTGAGAGTTTTGAGATCAAGTACAGCTGTTCGAAGGGCAAGTCCTAGTGCTGAATGACAGCTGCTTTCATCAGGAGCATGGCTTGCTTTTTCTTTCTTTCTCTCTTTTTTTTTTTTTTTTTTTTGACAATGCCAAGAAATTCAACTGAGGCTTAAGGAATGTACAAGCTTAAATATCAAAATGTGACTGCTTGTGTAATAATGTCAGTCTGAGCTACTGACTCCTTTTGATATTCTTAGATCGGATCAGATGCTCCTCTTAGTAAATCAAAAGTTATTGCTGATTCTGGTCAGAAAGAGTGAATCTGTTTACTGAACTCATGTGCGTGGATCTGACAGTGCAATGTATCACACCCACTGTAATACTGCACGGAATATTAACATTTCTGATTTGTTGCTAGAAAAGAGCTGCAGATTGCTCAGTGCTCTGCTTTTTAATCAGTGTTTGCCAAGATCACGCTTTTCACCATTTTTTGCAGAGCAGCGTGATATTCTTTTCTTCTCTTCTTCCCTTCCCCCACCACTTACTGCCTCTCTACCCCACCTCTCAAAAACAATTGTTAGTGATTTGATAAATTCATTAGCCCACTCTCCAAAAGCCCTCCATAGTGCACATTATTGGGACATTTGACGTGTGGCTATTTTGAATTTCCCAGGATACTCACGTATGCCATTGTAGCATGAGGTTTTGCAAAAGAAGTGCTCAGCCTTTATTGCGTGAACAGAATCTCCCATGTAAGCAAGCAAAGAGGTATGTGCTTATCCAGGTATTTATCTATGCCTGCAGGTATTTGAAGTGTGTGGAGGAGTGCAGGGTTTGTACATGCACTGGTTGGACTATACATACATGTTATTAAAAGATGAATATACCCAGGTCTTTCTCTCACTCACTCTGCCTAGCCAGGAGAGGATATATTTATTTTTAAACCTCAGGTCTTCTTGCATTACCTGAACAACCTGACTTCTTCCTCAGTCTTTTCTTTCTGCTTGCCTGCTATGTCACAAATATAATACCTTCCATAACTGCCAGGCGTATGACCACATCCATTCTTTTTACTATTTCTACTTCCTTTCCCTCAAAGACCATTCAGGCAATCGAATGTCCTGGAATTGAGGGATCCTGGGATCCTGGCTATACGATATTGGAAAGTCTTGAAGAAAAAGACTATTTTTCTTTTCTATACCAAACACGTCAGCCAGGTCTCTGTAGAAGTACTTTTCCAGTACGGTTTTCCTACCAACAGGAGACACTCCTTTTTCTGCCATGAAACACGTAAGAGTATAGGGGTTTATCTTAGGTGAAAACAATCATTCATGTCAGCCAGTCAAGGCACTGGAAATAAGAAAAGTATTCGTAGCCACTACAATATTCCAGTATGTGGTACTTTTGCAGCTTTTGATTGATATTTGCTGAAACCTAGAGAGAGTAGATTCTATTAATACCAAATCTACCTATTAGTGTCTATTAATATTAAAACAGGACTGAAAAAAACATGTGAAGAAGCCCAGTAAAGTCAGAGGGCTTGGACATACTGTAGCAATGTCTAATATTTGTACAAATACACATTGGGTGGGAAGGAAAGAAAAAATGCTGACAATTCTCTGCTTCCATATATGTATTATAACATTATTATGGACCGGTTATATTATAACAAACTTATGGACCAGTGCACCTGAGGAAGAGAGCTCTAGTTGTGAGACTATTTGTGTGTGTTAGGAACATACTTTTACCCAGATCCCACCCTTCAGGTCACGTAAGGGGGAGCCCTACACGCCACAGGATCCCATTATCAATCTGAAGGCCACTGGTGCCATATACCATAATGTTCACCTCATGCAAGGCCACCAAATGTAAAAGGATATAAGAAAAGAGAAACACATGACTCATTTTAAAACCCCTTGGAGCAAGAGCACCTCGCTAATTTAATTTAATTTTAAATGGGAACCCAAGAGAGCATCCAACACCGTGGCAAGGCAGACTTGAAAGGCAGTTAGGTGTCTAGAGCTGCAGATAACCAGCTCAACATCTCTTAAGTTCCATTGAAATTTGAGGTATTTAGCACCGAGGTGCTTTTGAAAACCTCGGTAGGCCTCTATTTGCCCCTCTCGACATCTAAATGTCTTAAAAAATCTGGCCCTTTCTTTCTTCTTCCAACAGAGACTTCCAAAATGATACCCTTTCATTCTTAGAGCCGGAGTGGTAGCTGATTGCTAAGGAGCTTTTCATCGTGGACAAACCCAACAATAACAAGCAATAAAAATCTAATAGTCCAAGCGATCGGCTGTGTACTGAATAATTCTTCTGAGAGCACAGTGCAAACAGCACAATTCTGGGCATACTAAAGAGAGTGAAAGATTAAAAACCTAAATGAACACAGAAAATGTCTGTCACGTCAGATACATCAACTCTGTCAGTCCAATACATACACTTAATTAAAATGGTTCAACCATCTGTCCAAGAGGGTGCATGGGAAAACTTTAATTGATCGTCTCAGTTTTTCTGAGTGATCAGGAAATAGGGCTAAAGGTAGCTCTCCTGGAATGGATTTAAGAATTATAAAACTGACAGTCGGGGAATTTTCTGCTTTAGCTATTTTAAGCCTCTTGCTTCTCCCCACAGCTTTGATAGAATTGGGTGATTCAAAAATATAGGAGCATCTTAAGTACTGAGACGGCAGGTGAATCACGTCCCACGGTGACAGCCAGGCCTTGTGCCCGAGGGGCGATTTGCTGTGAAGAAGGGTAGGTGTTTTCCTGCCCTCCCTGGAGGATACTGCGGAGGAGCAAAGGCAGCTTTCATTTTCCACTGGGGCTCTCAGGGAGCCCAGTGAATGGAAACAGCTGAGAGAATATGCAGAATCCCCCAGTGCCTTAATCGCCTCACCCGCCTCTTGATCTGGTCTTGCTGCCTAAAAAGATGCAAAGTCAGAGTTATATTCAGCTGGATGTAGCCACCTCACCTAGAGCTGTGCCTGACGTTGAGGCTCCTGGGATAAGATTAATCTGGCTAAAAGGTATCTAGTCTAAGCTGGTCACCTTATGACATCGGTGAGAGAAAGGCCCCTTTAGAAGGTGGCTAACGCTGCTTTCTGCAGGTGCGTAAAGCCAGTGGGAAGAGGCTGGTGCTGGTGAAGGCTTCCAAAGAGATATCAAGTCCATATAATTGTTTTCCTTAAAAGACAAGTTGTAATCAAGCACTGAAGACAAGAGGCCTTCATCCATGCTGAGCTTCACAGTCACTGGTTTCCCCAGCACAGACTCCTCCTGCTTGTTTTTTTCCCAATTTCAGTCTTGGCCTTACAATGTAAGGTGGATTGTTTATCTCCTCCTTTGCAACCTCCATTGCCCTCTGCCATTTACCTCCAAAAGATCAGGTTCTTCTAGCAGCCATCCTCCCGGAAATCTCCTATATGATAATTTGATCAGCTCCAGGGCAGAAGTGTTACAGATTCTCCATACAGAAAACATCTGTACGAGAAAAAAAAGTAACAGTGGATGTTCCCTTTCTTCTACAAGAATATTTGCCAGGTGGCCCGGGTCTCTCCAGTTGATACCGTACTGCCACTCACCAGCCTCTGAAATAACAACTCCCACTGATGAGGGTGAAGAAAAACACTCCGTAGAGCAATCATTGAAGCAGGGTTAGCTGACAGTAGGAGCAATCCCTTTTGTAGTCATCCCCTTCGACCCTTCAAACCCAGGATGGTGTGAGCTCAAACCCTTATCCAGGGCCCTCTCACCAACCCCTGTGCTGTTACCATGGCTGCCTACTCTCACCAAGACACACCGGCTCCAGCGGTATTTTATATTCCTTGTTGTGGGAAGAGGCTTATGCCTAACCATTGCTAACAGCTAGAGGAGACAGCTGAGCAAGTTGAGCAGTGGTAGGAGCAAAATGAGTACTCCTTCAGTCTGCTCAGTAGCCTCAGGAAATACCACGGCTGGGGCACACCCTGCTCGAGCAGCAGGGCGGGTGGGAATTGGGCTTAAGAAGTCTGTCTCTATGCCTTTCGACCACTAGCAATCTTCCAGTCCGTTCAGTTGTTTGCAAAATGGACAGACCCCAGACATCTTTTGTACGTGTCTATGAACTGGAGGCAGCCACAGCAGCTGGTTAACACGTGCATGCATCGGGCTGCTGGTGGGAGATGTGTGCAATGGCATTGCCACAGGAAGCTTCTGCAAATTGAAATACACACCAACACTTCCCTGAGTGCCCTGAGAATTCTGCTCTCTGTGGCTGTCTGGTTCAGGACTTCAGGTCCATGAAGAATCTTTAAAATGTTTGATACATGTGTTCAGGGACTGGCTGATGCCAGGTGACTGGCCATGTGCTGAAAATAACCAGTGATCAGAGCATTTTTGGAGGTGTTCCTATGTTGTCGACTATAGCAATGTTTTTACAAGCTTATCCCAGTATAGGTGCAAAACTGTTGCGAAAGTCTAGGGAGACATCAGTCAGGTAGAAATTTTGTGGGAAACGTAAGGAAGGAAGAGTCATGAACTGAGAGTTTATTACATAATTTCAGAGTTGGAAGGGACCTCTAGAGATCATCTTGTCCAACTCCCCTGCTAAAGCAGGATTGCCTAGAGCACATTACTCAGGACTGCATCCAGGCGGGTCTTGAAACTATCCAGAGAAAGGGACTCCACAGCCTCCCTGGGCAGCCTGTTCCAGTGCTCTGGCAGCCTGTTCCAGTGCTGGGCTTGCTTCTCTGATGTTCCAAGTAATGTCTTTTGATGTTATTGACCTGCCCTTGGTCCTGTCTCTAGCCTCCCCACCCATTCTCCCCTCTTCTCCCATCATCCACCCCTGTTCCTCCTCCATCCCAAGCTGAGATCCCTGCCCTGAGCACAAAAGTCTGCCCCGACCCAAATGACTAAACCATCCTTAGTGTTGCTATAAAATGAGGCCAAAGCCATAAGCGTGTCTTTCACCAGTGCCTATGCCCCATACCCTCCACTCTACACCTTTTTCTTCCAGGACTCCACGAACAAACCCCACTGTCCTCCTGTCCACAGGGTCTCTCTGCTTGTGCTGTTCATTGCACCAAAGGCCAAGATGTGCACACACCCAGAGAGCAGGTTTAGATGCAGATTAGGTATTTTGTCTGTGTTTGACAAAGGGCAAATTCTACTTCTGAACACCAGACTTTGTGCCTGTAGCACCGTCCCACCAGCTTTCAGTGACAGTCCAGTTCCTTGTGAAATGTTTTTTTCCTTGGTGGTCTTTTCTCAGTGGGGTCATACGATCTATTTGTGTTCACTGAGGCAAAATCTTATCTTCTAGCCACATCGAGCTTGATGTATTATTATCCTAAACTAATTTTCTCGTCTAATTTCAGAAATATAATTGTATGATTTGTTTGGAAGCTCCTGTTTCCGTTGACAGTAGCTATTGCTTGCTTTAAATTACACTATGTTACGGTATCTCATTTTTCTGGTGCACTGATTTAGTAGTTAAATTCTCTGGGTAAACTGGGGAGAGTTTACAAGAAGACATATCATCCTTAATATTTAAAATACACTTTAAGAAAATGACTAATTGTGTGGGAATAATGTCATCTGTATGTTTGCATTATAGCTCTATGATCAAAGACAGACTTCTAAGATATAATCTAAGCTCACTTAAATCCTAATGAGAAATTACATGGGAATGTTGGTATTTCAACAATCCACAAGAGTAGCTGAGCTCAATTATCCCGATGTCATAAGGGATTTGTTTGGATAATTGAGACTTCTGACCATTGAGACGATGTTCGTTGTAACTAATAGACATGCAGGGATAAATGTCTATTTTGAGGAAGAGGGAATTGTGGACAGCTATGGCTTTGGACAATCAAGTTGCACTGTAAACCCAGTTCGGATTCCCATGGATCCTTGTGGTTAATAAAGAAGTAACAAGACAGGCCTAGAACTCCTCTGATGGACTCGTCAATTGGTTCATAAACACGATCAAGTTAGTACAGAGATAAATGGCTCCACCTGTTACCCAGCCCTGCAAAATTTATCAACTTGAGATTAAAATCTCTTTGCCTATCCTTATGATGAAGTTCATAATTATGAAAAAATGTATCATATATTACTCGCAAGTCAAAACAAATACTATTCCTTACATTAGTGGACCAGCACAATTACACAAGTCTGCCTAATACTTTCTCCTTGAATTAATTAACAGGGTGCGAAAATGTACTAAATTCTTTGTAAGGGTGAAGTCTTTTTACACTTGCTAAAGACATTGTTATCTTGCTGGGTCTCTCTGAGCCAAAGTATGTACTGGGGCCAGCTGGACAAGATTCACTCCGTGCTCCCATGGTTTCAGAGTCATCCCAAGATAATAGAAAGCATGGAGATGGGAGCAGAGATATGGGCAAAGAGCTCACTGTGTTTCTATCTGAAGACTGTGAAAATAGGTCAAGTAGGTTTGTTTGTCTCTTAATGAAGTCTGTAAGAGTTTTCCCATTTCTTTTTTAGGAGAAGGCTCTTCTTGTAACACCTAATACTATCTGACTGGCTGAGAGAATAAAGCAAGGGCTGAAATCTTTAAAAGATGTGTGAATGTGCATAATAATGCAAGTTTTAAGAGCATCTTAGGATCACAGCGCTCACTGAATGTTAGTAAAGACTGTGTTCACAATTTACCTCAACATTTCTGAAAACTACATTTTAAATTATGATGATTTTAACATCCTTTATTAGTGTTGACAATCCAACAACGTAGAGAACAGAACAAATCACAGAAAAATCAAGAACATCTTTCTGCCATTCTATAAATTTATGGCACTTGCGTTATCTTGTGTACTGCATGAACTTCTGGTAACTCCTTCTCTAAGGTAATAAGAAGAGGAATAAGAATTACTGGAGGAATGAAACAACTTGCATAAAAGCAGAGACTGAATAGACAAGGTTCCTTTAATTTGGACAAGAGAAGATAAAGAAAGGGTATGATAAGAGATCTAAACATCCATGAATGCTGTGAAGAACATAAAGAGGAAATGGTGATGATTCACTATTTTCATAATGGCAGCACGTTCAAAATTAAAAAAGGAAGAATTTTTTTGCACAATAGTAAAGTACTAACCTGTAGCTACAGGATGTGGTGGAGCATGGAAATGGGTTCAAAAATGCTAGAAAAAAATCCAAATTAGACAAAATGGAGAGTGGTGGCTATTAAAAATGATGACCTATGTACAAATCTGGTTTATAGAGACCTTTATCTACTGATTGCCAGAACTGGAGATCAGATGACATGGTAGAGTCATAATGTACTTTTTTTCTTAAGCACTTTCTTGAATATCCACTCCTGAATGCTGCTGGAGGCAGCAGGATACCTTTCTGACCCTGTGGCTATGCCTATGCTAGTAAACTAGACAGACCAGACAAGAGGCAGGACAGCCGTCACATTTAATTTATCAGTTTAGTCCCTGGTACAGGTTTGACCTGTGCCTACTGTGAGAAAATCTTCTTACCAAGAAAATGCACAGGGACAGTTTGTGTTGAACAGACCAGCAGTTATTCATGACAGGCAGTTCCAATGTGGCCACCTGCTTTGAAGGTAAGGCTCTGCCTTCATGGAAAGCAAGCTGGGCAGTGCTAGTTGGCCTCAGGGCCCAGAAGTGGTCCCTATCCATCTCAATTTGCTGGTGTAAGTGTAGATGGCAGGGTTGTCCTTAGATGACTAGCCACAACAGAAGATCCTGTAAAACAGTGTGAAGGAAGACTCTGAACGTGACCTTCTGAAGGTTTCTTTCATAAGCATGAATTTCAACAGGAAGCAGATGTCACTGAAAAGTGCGTCCAGATATTTTAGTCTATAGACAGGTGACTTCAGAATCCCTAAGAAATGACCAGATATCGGGAGATAAAATCTATGAAATGTGAGTGCCTCATGAAGAATAAGGCAGCAAAGGGCTAGTTAGAACTTGCCCCACATTTTTCATGAAAAGCAGCAAACTAGATGAGTCCTGAACACATCTTCTAAGTTCTTACCTGAATCAGTTTGAAAGCACAAGTAAAATCACTGTGGATTCATCTGGCTCCCTGGTATAAGGCTCAGAAATTACCAGGGGCACTATATGGCACAGCGCCTGTGTTACCCTTGGAATTAACTAGGGGAATCTGATTTTGCATTATGTACCACTATACTATGAAGAATATGGGCAGACATGTTAGACACGACTTGTTCCCACTTGATTGATCTTGGCTCTGTACTATTTTGGAAGATAAGTACTTTAACCTTTATCCCATTGCTGCTTGGTGTGATGTAATAGTAGAGCTCCTAAGTGCATTTCTTGTCAGAAGCGTCTTAAATCATGCACAACTTAATTGAGTTATTAAAAAATAAAGTTTCTTCTCTTGCTTAGTCTATTTCCCATGCCCAATGACTAAGGTCCACTAGTAGGAGTCAATCATGTTAAGGAGCAGTTGGCTTCTTGCCTTGGTTTGCCTCATGGAACCTCAGCCCATCTTCTCTGGGTCTGCTTCTTGGGCGTCTGGTCAGCCAGGCTGGAATGCAGCAACAGGCTAGAAGCACCACTTGAACTCCTAGGGTCATATCTGGGAGTCTTCCCAATACGTTGTTACTACAGACTCACAAAGGCAGTGTTTGGCAAGGAAGAGGGGAATGGCTGGGAATTCACAATGACACCATCACAAAGAAGTCACATTTTCTTTCCATAGTCTGTGTGAAGGAAGCAGCGTCCCACCGGTGGGGTCTGTTGTTTGACTCACTTTTAGGCCTCCTATTTTCATACTGCTTTTCTTCTAAGGTGACCACACCATAGATCACATTCTGAAACATCTCATTCACTCTTTATGAAGGGCCATGGAGGGGTGTATTCAGATCATGTGCAATGACACTTGGCATTGGAATTGGTACCTGCAGTGTCATCTACGTTCAAGAGACTGATGAGGCCGACTACCTTGCCAATCTGCAGAGCCTGGATCCTTGTCCAGTCAACTCAGAGAGATAAACAGAAATTCTGAGTTATGTATTTAGTCTAGGTGGTCTGGTCGCAACCTCTACTTCTCTCTGGGACCTGAATTGGGCATGATATCTCCTTTTCAGTTTATGATTAATGGTGTATCTTAACTTTCTGGCTTGCATTCAAAAGAATGCTCTCTATGCCAGATTTGCCCCTTTTCTTTTCTAGTCCATTAGGTCATAGTGGAGGATATGCATCACCCTGGAGATGGCATCATTAGTTTCCACTCTGGGGTCCGTAAGAGGCTCATCAGCAGAAGGCACCAGATACTATTAAGCCTCCAGTTGTCATGGCTACCTTCCTTCCGCCTCACTCGTAGAATTGTCTTGGGAGCTTTAATGGAGAAGACACTGGAAATCTTGCATCACTGCAACTTCTTTTTAACAGATTGTGAGATCCCTGGGTTTCTGTACCTTCCCTGGGAGGGAATTTCATCCTCAGGTTCCCATCGGTCACTCCACAACAGGAAGCAAAGGATGAGGCTTGGCTGAAAGAACAGCTCTGGAAAGAGAAGGGGAAAGGAGAAAAAGGCAGAAGAAAATGGACGAAGATAGAAATACATTAGTAGAGAAAAGAAATGTAATGACAAGGATCAGGAAATAATGCAGGTTGCAGGAGAGAAAGTGGAGAGCAGGTTGAGAGAAGAGCAAAATAGATCAGAAAAGAGCAGCAAAGAGTAGATCTACTTTTCCCTTTCTGGCAGTCTGTAGCATATAACCTACGTAGAATTAGGATTTCAGTGTTGTACAGCAAAGAAGATCTCTTCTGCAAAGCTGCAGGAATTGGCTCAAGCCTGGCCCTAGATCCCTCTCGTCCATTGACAGTCACATCTGAAAGGCAAGGTGAGATCACTGCACTTTTGCTTGTTTTCCCTACAGGGGGGGACCTGGTGCCCTGGATGGCTTCAGACAATCTGAAGCCCAAATCCCCCATGAGGGAATTACCAGGGTTAAGCGGAGAGGACAGGAGAATATTGCTTCCAAGCATGCTGTCCCCGAAGAAGGGCACATATAAATGGTTTCCTGTTGACGAAACCAGCCATCCTGTTGAGGAGCTGGCTGCCTGGTACTAATGTACATGAACTGTAGAGGAAAAGCAGGAATATAGACATTTAATGCAGAGAACTCAATGTACTCTACATTTAGCGCTTAGCCTTATCCAATATAATACGTTCCCATACCTTTATCATGGCAGTACAAAATGCTTGTGATGCATTTGAGGATTTAGCAATGGAAAAACACTATAGGTGTTTTATTCAGTTATAAGTTTTTACAAGTTATTTGGGTTACTTAGGTATTATTCAGTAGTAATATGTTACAGATTCATCTCTTTGTAACAGACCATTTGGAATTTTTCACTTAGTGTCATCTAAGTCTGCAGAAAACATCTGTGGTTCTCATTTTCACATGCTAGAAAAGATGTTATTGCTGCCTTTACAGTAGGTGCTGGACCAACCTTAGACTTCTGCTTCCCTGAAATAAGCTTTGGGCTCCCATGGGTCACTCTTCAGTGAAAGCACTTAAGATAAAGGAATACTTAAGCACTGAAACTTTAAGCACTGAAGTCCCTGGGACAATCTGTGTATCCATGCACGCATTGCTCGACAAGGGTCAGAGGCAGCACGCAAGCCCACTCAGTAAAGATTATCTCTCCATCTTTCTCATTGACTAACTCCTAACCGGATTGCCTACTGATTTTGCAAATGATGCAGTTACCTTGGATTATGTATAAGGAAGCCTTAGACAGGTTTTTCTCTTTTGAGACAATCATTGCCATTTTAAACATTGCTGCAGCAGTGGCAGGATGCTCATGCACTGAAATGTTTGAGAAAATTTTTATTTTTTTTTCTTGAGGAATAGATTCTCCGTAGTACATTTAATAGGCCAGTGACAAGTGGAGTCCCTCAAGGATCAGTACTGGAACCAGTCTTGTTGAACATCTTCGTCAGCGACATGGACAGTGGCATAGAGTGCACCCTCAGCAAGTTTGCTGACGACACCAAGCTGTGTGGGGCGGCTGACACGCTGGAGGGAAGAGATGCCATCCTGAGGGACCTTGACAGGCTGGAGAGGTGGGCCCATGCCAGCCTCATGAAGTTCAACAAGAACAAGTGCAAGGTCCTCCATCTGGTTCGGGGCAATCCCAAGCACCGATATAGGCTGGGCAGTGACTGGCTAGAGAGCAGCCCTGAAGAAAAGGACCTGGGGGTACTGGTGGACTAGAGGCTCAACATGAGCCGTCAGTGTGCACTTGCAGCCCAGAAAGCCAATCGTAACCTGGGCTGCATCAAGAGAAGCACGGCCAGCAGGTCGAGGGAGGTGATTCTCCCCCTCTCCTCCACTCTCGTGAGACCCCACTTGGAGTACTGCGTCCAGTTCTGTAGCCCCTACTACAAGAAAGATATGGACGTGCTGGAACGTGTCCAGAGGAGGGCCACGAGGATGATCAGAGAGCTAGAGCACCTCTCCTATGAAGACAGACTGAGAGAGTTGGGGTTGTTCAGTCTGGAGAAAAGAAGGCTCCGAGGAGACCTTATTGTGGCCTACCAGTATCTTAAGGGGGCCTACAAGAAAGCTGGTGAGGGACTTTTTAGCATGTCAGGTAATGGCAGGACTAGAGGGAATGGATTAAAACTAGAGATGGGTCAATTCAGAATAGACATTAGGAAGAAGTTCTTCACCATGAGGGTGGTGAGACACTGGAACAGGTTGCCCAGAGAGGTGATGGGAACCCCATCCCTGGAAGTTTTTAAGGCCAGGCTGGATGGGGTTTTGAGCAACCTGGTCTAGTGGGAGGTGTCCCTGCCCATGGCAGGGGGGTTGGAACTGGATGATCTTTAAGGTCCCTTCCAACCCAAACCATTCTATGATTTAACTAAATTAATTAATTAGTTAACTAATTTAATCTAATTCCATAATTCTATGATTTAACTTACCTGCATGGCACCACTGAACAGAAAGTGCCTCTGAGTGTGCAGGATAAACAAAGAGTGTACAGACCTATTTTCAGTCTTAATTTGGTTGCCTGTTTCCTAGGCTTGCTCTGTGATTGAATGATTTTTTATTTATTATTTATTAGAATATTAATTAACAGCCATATATTTTCTTGAGATTTGTTTCCTCTTCAGATGCAAACACTGTCTGCTCCCTTTTTCTCTTAATGTATAAACCATTTGCTACATGTTTACAAAATGATATCGAGTGTAAATCTAGTCCTGATAAGAAACCCTGACAAGGAAATAACTTAGCATTCGGTGTTCATAAGAAGGGAGGGTGGGAGAGAAAGAGAGAGAAGGAAAGAGAGCGAAAGGATAAGATCTCAAATGAAATCAGCACAATGTGCTCTTTTAGGATTGGTTCTAGAGCAGATAAGGTTTCTATTCCTCCATAAACAGGTCAAAGAGTCTCGGCATCTAAACTGTATTTACCAAAGTTTTCTGTCATTTGGTGAATTGATCACACATACAGTAAACAAACCTTTGTAAATATGAAACCAGATTAGCATTTTCAGGTTTTTCAAATGCAGCATTCTCTTTAAAATGGTTGGATATTTTTCTTAGACATTTAAATCCTATGCAAATAGTTACAGCAAATATATGAATCAGAAAAATGCACTTTCAACTGCAGTGACCACTCCTTTCTGTATCTCCTTTTATTTGAAAATAGGCAAACACAGTACTGAGTTATTTCTATTTGCTTTTTCTGTTGAGTATTTTTAATGGTTTGTACTGACGGAGGGAAAAACTGATGTTTTGTTGAAGTTGATACAACCCACAAGTGGACATGTCAAAACAAGCTATAGAAAGTTACTTTTGATGTGTTTTATTGAGATATCTATGGTACTTTCCAATTACTTTATGCCAAAAAAGGTAGCTCTACTCAAAAATTATTTCTTTTGAAAACCACACATACGACTTGTCAGCCTTTTGAATGTGCCTGAGTGTATTTAAAGGGATCCTTCTTAAAGTAGCAATTGTCTGCTGCTAGAAAAAAAAAAGGCAAGTAATGCAATAAAAACAGTTCAAAAATCTTTACACGAAGTACATAATTTCATTAAGGTTGTGATATTGGGTCACTGTTATTTTGTGTGTGTGCGTACATGTGGTTTTGTCTTCAGAAGCTGCGTGTGCAGGAGTTAAAAAGTAACAGTGTGGAGAGCCAAGTTACCAGCTCTGTGATTGCTAGTGCTCTGAGCCAAAACTACGGAATATTTGATGACAGTCAGGTGTCCTTTCTGTTTTGGGCTTCTTCCTCTTACTGCAGAGAAGTAATCCAACCTGAAATTTTCCAGGATTTTCTGTTTCCTCCTATTTTAATCAGACTTTAAAACTGCTACTGAGAAAAAAAAAAAAAAGAAAAAAAAAAAGAAAACTTGTTCTTTTTCCGTACACAGAGATACGGTTTTCCCCACCTTAAACATACATGATTTGAGTTCAAAGGCTCAGCTTCCTGAGTGATAGTGAAGGTCTGTTGTTTAGCCAAAGGATCAAGAGGATACTGGGCTCTGAGATGTCAGAAAGCGTGTCTAGGCAGGGGTGGGAGGTTTCTTGGTAGAGGTGGGAGGGATAATAACCTTGATACTTAAATGTCCTGTCTTATCCATGGCTGCTGTAACCACAGGGTGAGAAAATGGGAAGAAAAAGCCTAATAAAACACCTTGTGGCTTTTACAAGTAGAAAGCGTGTGAGGCTGGGTGCCTGTGCGTTCCCCCCTGCCATGGTGGGAGGCTGCAGGCGTTGCTTGCCCTGCCCTTTGACGGAGCTCGACCGGCTGCACCAGGAGCCTCGGGAGAGCTGCCCTCGCCCCAGGATGCTGATGGGCAGAGTGGACACGCGCAGCCCTGCTCAGCACCACCAGGGACATCCATGGCAGGTGTCACCGGGGCTGAAAGAGAACTCAGAGGTGATGCCCAAGGAAGAGTCAGACGTCACCAGCCCTCCAGGAATATCGACCACAGCGGAGGGGGTGCATGCTCAGGCTAGAGAAAGAAACTGCAAGGATGGGAGCTTCAAGGGAAAGCTCTGTCATCCCTGAGATGCAGATTTCTGCAGTCTGAAAGACCAACTTTTTCTGAAAAAAGCGGACCACAAAAAGCCCTCGCACTGCCCAGGAGCCTCTGCCTGAGTGAACAGGCCCAGTCACCCTGCAAAACCCCGTGATTAGAGCTGGACAAAGGGTTTGTGGTTACTCTTAGAGGAGGCACGCAAATAGTCTAGGAAAAGCTTCCCTAGTTTATTCAGGGCTGGAAGTCCTGGGCTGAAGCTCTAGCTCTGTAACCCCAACATTAGACTCAAAGGGCAGCTTTTCCATATCATACTTGTCCTCATTACCCATGTCAGAGAGTGGGTCCCATTCCCGAGGCTGAATGGGTAGGTAGGCTTGTATCTGTGCCGTACGCCAGGAGCAGATCCTGACATGAATAACACATCTGTACAGGGGCTTTCCTGACAAAGAATCTATCAGCCAATGTAGAGCTGAGGTGCACATACCCATGGTCATGACGGGGGGGTGAATGAGGATCCCGGAGCACAACAAAGGGCAATAAGGAGTCCCCAATAGAAGGCCAATGGACACAGCACCATACAAACCCATAACAGATGGTCTGTATCCCGAAGACATTCCTGCCAAAAGAGACAGGAGACAAGGAAAAGGGAAGTGCTGGCTTGAGGATGCAAATTAACTCCAATAAGTTTTGTATCTCTTTGCTGTTTATGCCCAGCCACATTCTGTATTTATCAGACTCCCAGTCTCCATTGGATTGGGGCCTGCTAAGCAAAGCCTCTGTGTCCTCCTCCTGTCCACAAAATTACACCTGTGAAAACGTGCAGACTTCTCAGGTTCTGTATCTATGTATATGTCTGTGTCCTTGAGTGATGAGCCCTGTTTTAGAAAGATCTGGAAATAGCTAAGACATAAAATCCATCATAGGAGGACAAGGTAGAGAAAAATGAGAAGAGGAAAAATTGCAGATGACATAATTTTGTGCAAAACATTTACATGTGTTTTGATAAAACTATTACCATAATATAGTGCAGCCTCTGGTAACTTACACAGCTTTTAGTGCACCAAGGTGTTGTCATTTTTACTGTTTTCATTGCTGTTTTACTCTTTTATTAGGTTCTTTGTGTTTTATCTTTTGATAGATGTTGGTAGCTTTCCCCCCTTTTGTGCATCAGAGCCTCTAGAAACATAAATCTGATGGTTTAGAAGATATAGTTAGAAATATTGCGATAGGATTATGAGCACTCTTTTCCTCTTAGTACTATCATTCATTAAAATATTTTTTCATTAAATTACAAAGTGTACATTGCTGACTTTTATCATCTGTTACTTTCGGTATCTGCAACTGAAGTCTTTATTGACTCTATTATTAAAATGTGTTCACAAAGAAGGTTATGGTGGGTTGTATTGTAGAAGTGGCATTAGAAGAATACAAATATCTCAGGAAGAACGAACTTAAACCTTGATAAATGAAGCTGTATATGGCATTACACGTAAAGAAGAGTGAAACACAGCCTCAAACATATTCTTAAATAAGAACACCTGAGACTTTCTATCAGTATCTGAGCAAAAAGGGTTTCCAAAACACTAATAGGTGTAGTATTTCCTGCAATGAATTATGCGTGTTGACTTCTGTGAGTAGGAACTGTGTCTAGTATCAAGTGTTAGCAGCATTGGGCCTAACCTGGCTCCTGATGGTAGAAAAGCGTGCTTGCTGCAAGCCACTAGCTGTCAAAAATGAGCAACCTGCCAGCATATGGGTGAGGTTTGGCTCTTCTGTGCAACAAGGAATTCGGAGGACATTACTATTTTTTTGACAGTGGAAGGAACCAGGTCAGGTTTTAACTTGACTGCAAATTAAGAGCTCACTGGGCATAAGAAGAATACTCCTGCAAAGAGCAAATAGGCTGAGCAAGAAGAAGTGTGTGCCTGATCTTGCAGGGTGCCTATTAATGGAGTTATTAAAAAAAGTCATGTTCTGCTACTGGTGAAAATGTTGCCCATGACTCACGGGCTGTATCAGTACAGCATGTGGTTCTCTGCCCACAGCCAGCTTAGCCCGTGCGCTTGACTTCTCTGCAAGCATTTAGCTTCCATTTAAAAATCAGCCCATCTGCCCAGTTACTCTGACTGTCTGCAATTCCCCCCTGTCCAGCCCGCATGGGTTTGGGATAGCCAGGAGATCATTTGCTCCCATCCCTGCTACTATGCAGTCTCACAGCTGGCAAAGTAGGTAGATCCAGCTGTTAAAGCCAGCTGTTGAAAACCACCTCTGATGCCTCCAGATCCCTGTGATATTGACTCCTTTTCTGGGAGTCATGCCACACGGCTTGGCTCAGCCAACGTTTCCTCCTTCTCGCCTGTTTTCTCCAGCTCAGCGCTGGAAATCCCCACTCAGTTCCCCTCTCCCTCAGCTCATGCCCTCAGGGCCAGCCTGCACCCATCTACCCCAGGTGATACCTTCCACCCAACGTGCAGCTGAGACTGCAAACTCCTCTGTGTTTGTGATCTGTGTGTCCATGTTTGTGGAGTGCTGATCCATCCATCAAAAGGGACCGTGGGTGAACCAGACTGGCCAGGAGCTGTGGCGACATGGATTTCATCAGATGTGAAGTCTTTACATCTGCTTATTCTCTATTGTCCTCTCCCATCTGTTTTGTTCACCGCCTGGTCTTCTGGATGGCAAGAAGGTCAGAGGCCCTCCCTGAACTCCATGTCTTTATGCATATCCATCTGTTATTGTTATAGCCATACAACCCACTTTCCATAACGCTTGCTCTTGATACTTCAGCATGGTCAGTGTAAAACGCTGAGTCTGTGAAGCTACCAATAAATGGTAAGATTTAAATATAACAAGCATCCATTCAGGTCATTTTATTTGCTGCATAGTCTCAAAGTGTTTGAGATGCATTCTGATCATGTTTTCCATCTTAATCCTTAAGTCTTAAGGGCTAAAGACTTTTATAGAAAGAGAAAATGGTTATTTTGGAACAAACTCCTTATTCCAATAGAGTAACCTTTAAGACAGTCACCAGTGACTATGAGACATGAAACAAAATAAAAAATATGGGCTATTCTGATATGTGGCAGCAAAACTTCATATCAAGTTCAACCAGAACAGGAGTTCTTTATTTGATGAATCTCTTAAAGCTGAAGACGAGAGCTGATAAAATTTATATAGTTTTTTCCTCAGAAATATCAAAAATACTTATTATTTTTCTAAAGCAGAACCACCTTCTCTTGACTATTAGATTTTTAAACCCTAAGTAAAATTAAAAAAAAAATACAAACAACAAGCTAAAGCAAACTTAAAATATAGAAAAGTCAAGTTAAACTTTTAAAATACAGACAAAAAGCTTGTTTGATGCAAAGTGCCTTTGATCAAAAATGTTTAGGGAAGCTTTGTTCCACCTGGTATCCAAGTAAAGCAGCCATGTATTTGTTATTCCTGTTATGCTTCACAAGTCAGACTGGGCCCTATTGTTGTCTAGATACGGTATAAGCACACCTGTATATGTAAAATGCTAGATAGTGTAGCAAAGTATTTGTGAAATGTTGCCTGTGATGGGGCATATGCAGAATGGATTGGAAATATGCAGAACGCTGATCATTGTAATAATCTCCATATATTCATGCCTGTGTTCCTTTTATTAAACTTTCTTTCAAGTTTCACTACTCATTTCCAAAGACACAAAGATAAGAACTGAGAAAATATGAGCTGTCTGCCTACGTTTATCTATGAAACCATGTCTTATTTGCTTTTTTTGCTGGAGCGCAGGGACAGACGTGAAAGCAACATTGGCACCAACTGTATTTTTGTAAGAGTTTTAAATATTTCAAGTTTACTTTTACCAAGTAGTCTACCTCTGAGTCACCTCTCTGAAGCAGAGCAGAGACACTTGGAAGAGGACAAAAAGCCTGTGCACCTTCACCCTTGCTGAGGATTTATTGCACCTGTGTGCAAGGAAAGCCTGTAGCATGGGCAAGAACCCCAATGCTCCCAAAACCAATTGCCTAACAGAGCTGGTGGTTATGGGAGGCCACGGACATGCTCTGTTGCAAGACTGACTTTCCTCCCAAAGCCTCCCTGCTGGTAATCTACTGCAGTTTGATGGAAAAGGAGGTGATTTTAAAATTGTCTACTTAAGAAAATATGCAAAAAAATGGTCAGCTTTTTCTTGCCTTTACTTAGGAAGGAAAATTGCATGAGAGGATGGTGATGGGGGGAGGCAGAGAAGCACCAAAACGTTTCCCCCACCATTTTACATGCAGTGGAGTGAGGGATGGGAGAGGACCACGGACGACATACATGGTCCTCTGCTACACCTTCCCCAATGGGGTTGAAAAAGTGGGAGAACAGTAGGGTCAGTCAACAGACTGCTGGCCACCTCTAGTGGTCGCTGGGAGTTGCAGGTAATTCATACTTTCTAGAAATATACTTTCGGTATGTCTGAAGGCATTTGGCAGTGACTGTTTTACTCGCTGAAATCTGGGAAAGATCCAACCTGCCTTGTTCGGGGAGGCTTTAGCAGTGTTTCTTCCAAGCTGGGGCAGCCCCTTGCTTCAGTTTCTCCTCAGGCAAGAGGAGAAAGAGTCATTAAAGTTACAGAACGCATGAGTTTTATGGGAATAAGAATGAAATCTCCAGCAAGCAGAAGTACGCCATTTCCACCCTTTGCATGGCTCTCAGTGGGAACTCTTCAAACAGCCCGTAGTATGTAAACGGCAAGGTGGACAGACATTTGAAGACATGTACAATAAAAGAGAGCATTAACTTAAGAGATTCTGCCAGAGTGCATCAACAAGACTGACTGCACTTAGAAGAAAAGGGGAAAAAAAGGAAAAAAAAGCGAAAAGAAAAAGAGTCCATTCCCAGTCTCTGGGAAAGTAGGATGGTCTGAAAGGAATTGTCAACTTTGGTGAGAAAGAGAGCTGCACACAAGAAAAATGTAACTTTAAAATACACAACCACATGATGTCGGGTATGCTTAATGGAGGGAAGGACTATATTAATCTGTTTGAATTGCTAATTGGGGATTTAGTTGGCTAGGTTGGGGGTTATAAGATTAAGGCTTTTATTCTGTGTTTTTGTTCTTTTCCAAAGGTAGGAATCCTCTATAGATCCCTGCTCTTGGGAATCTAATGCCCTCAAACGCACAACTCGGCAGCCGACGAGCAAGCTGATAAAGCATTCCTCGCAGATACTTAATGGGTACATTCTGTATCTCCGTCTGCATCTTTCTGTCTGCCTATCTTTTTTTTTTCCCCTTAGCACGCTTGGAAGAAGGTAAGCAAACAAAACAAACTAAAAGAGCTACCTCTTCCCTTCATGTTTATAGGTTTTTTTTCCCAGAAGTTATTTCTATTTGTGGAACTAACTCTCTAAATTTCTCCTGTTTTTCAAAGATTAAGGTCCCTATTTTATTTCAAGTTGCTTCAGCTGAACGGGACGAAACGGAAAGAGGCCCTCAGGACTCTACACATTTTGCATTACAGCTGTACATCAAAACAGGCTGGGCTCCTTGGAGGATGAGGCAGCTCCGTGCGAGGCAGGTCTGAGATGGCAGGACACTTCTCGCATTGCCGGATCAGCTCCATCACTCGCTGTGTTCCTTTCTCGGGCACACATACCAGAGTTCACTGGAGGAAGTACAGCTTACATTGCTCTCCAAAAACTACAAGTCCTCGCCACACTTGTTACAGTACAATAACTGAAATAATAATGAGCATGTGGAGCAAAGGAGAGCCTTTAAGATAGGACTGGGAAGTTGTTTGTTGTAAGTTTGTTCATTTTTGTGCAAAAGGAAGCTGCAAGGCTGTGTTATTTGCACAGCTTCCAGTGGAGAGCTATGATATTTTGAAATCATTGACTCATTCTTCAAAAAGGGAAATACAGTAAAAATGTATTATGTATTATGTACAAATGTCCTGAGTTCTAAAGTATATACAGAAACCCTCTTCAGAAATCTTGTTGCAATAATTACCTGTATTTCCCCAAAAGTCAAGGCAACATATCTTCCCAATTGTTTTTGTAGCAGAAATGTCAGAACAGACGTTTTTATCACTCAAGGAAAAACACTGTAAATTCTGTATTTGCTGAAAATGTGGTAACTGTCCTCAGCCAGAAGGTGAAAAACAAATTCTACAGCTAGTTTCTTATTTACTCTTGCAGAGAGGATCTCTGCTGGGTACAAATAACTGCCGAACTCATTTGTATCTTGCTGCTTCTGTACTTAAATTCACCAGTGGTTTGCAACTGTTTAAAGAACTGTGACCATTCTTATATTGGTAGAGTACTCCTGACTCCCACTACACCCATTTTGCACCTGTAAGAATTGTTATTTTTGCTGCAACTGTAATGATGAACTGGATTTAAGATGTTAGCAAAGCCGGGTCTCACATTTTTGGTATGGGGTCCAAAATCTTTATTCTCTGTTGTGTGGGCATATTCCTACCCTGATCAGAGCCTTAATGAAGTCAGAAAAGGACAAGAAATGCTCAGGGATGCACCAGCTTTGATAGTAGATCAGGGACCCAGCAGGTCATGGCAACCTGCCCACTTTTAATGGGATGAATCTCATAGGAAATTTTGCGTAAAATTCATTGTCAAAACAGTGCCAAGTCAGATCCTTCGGTTATAACGGAAGAACCAAAATATGGCTCTGCAGGGAGCTAAAAGCGTGATAGCAGCTGATGCTGCTGTGTGGCTGGAAGTACCACATGATGTGGTGAAGAGCTGAGAGGGGTGGTTTTGAGAAATTATTGTTAAAAATGCTGTGAATGACACAACAGTGGAGAGAACTCGAGAAATCTTGGGGCAAGAGGAGTAACATGTAGATGAAGCTGATAAACAGTTCCAGAGCCGGCAATAGCAAGAGGAGTATTCTTGAGTGAGAAAGGGTTTCAAATCTATTTGCTGTTGAAGCTTTTTGGATTTAGAAGCTCTAATAATTACAACGCAGGTGACCCCCTTTTACAGTATGCTTTATCTCCACAACACGTCCACCTTGTAGAGATGGAGTTTGTGCTTCTTGAAGACTGAGAGGAATTGCTGTATTTCTACTCAGCCAAATGAGCTGTGCTGGGGGGAATCAAATTGCTACTCCTGGAAGACACTTGTCTTCACTGATCCAAATTTTAAAGCGCCTTATAGAATTCACTCATCACCCTACATCTGTCCCCTTGTCAGTTGAGCTTGATCAGTATTTCTTGGTTCCTTTGTAGAGATTTAAAAGCTTCCCATTCTTCCTTTGAAATGTGGGAATAAATCGCATATTGGGTTTTGCAAAGTGAGTGAACGGCCCCTTTCAACTAGTCAGCAAAAAGTTTCAATAGAGGAATTAAGGCCGATGGAGGAGGAAATGTGATTCTGGGCTTAAAAGTTGTTTTTGGTGCAGACTTCTAGAAACCTAGTGCATACATTCATTGTGTGAGTAATAATGGAAAAGAAACGTCTTAAACAAATACCTTTTGTAGGATAAGTTTAATGCCACAATCATATTACTTGGGTTGACTGCAGAAATGGGAATGCAAATGATAAACCTTTCCCAACAACACTAATCTGAGAGGAGCTCTCTGGGAAGAATAGCATCTGAAATATTGTGTACAATGAAATATTGTGTCCTTCCCTACCCCCAAGGTTGAGGTCTTCTTCCCCTCTTCAGGCAAGTGGCACTAGTCGGATTACAGTGCAATCATAACAACTAAAGATGGAAAAAGCTATTGGGCCATTTAATCTCTTCTCCTGCCAGTAGAGGATTACTCCTGAAGCATGTTCTTCAATGCCTCGTCCAGTTCTGGGTGACTGGAGCAATAGGCTTCCATTATTTTTTAGGGAGATTATCTTTTAGATAAGACCTTAGCGACCTATGTCCTAACTACTCTGCACGAATCCTCAGAGCTGGATTCCTCAAAGTTAGGCTTAAAAACAGCTGTGTGCATGCATTTGCCCATACTTATTTTTAAAATCAAACTTAAAGCTGTCACAGCGATTTTGGTTAAAGTTGTTAACGGTTCTTTGGCCAAAACTCCCTTCACTCCCACATCTGTATTACGTGCGGAAAAACTCTTTGGCCATTTGCTTTCAATCCATGTCTAAGTGCATATTGGAGGTTCTTCTGCAAGTTTTTCATTTGTAAAGAACTTTAGGATCTTTAACGTCCATGAGTGGAGTAGTTTGACTAAAAATTGCTATCTATCTAGTTCATCTGGCATAATCTGCTCTCATAAAGAGCCTTAGATAAATTCGGGCTTATTGATTGATTCGTCACCTTATTATTCTGTCTATGTGTTCAAATTTTTTTGTGTTAAAAGTTGTTCTGTTATTTTGTCAGGGACTCACATTTTTCTTACCAAATTATAATTGTGAGTTTGTGGCTATTTTTAAACATTAAGTTTGGTAAGACATTTTGTTTTGCTACTCCTTTACTGCAGTTCTTCCACATTATTATTACTGGTGTACATACACTTCTTTATGTTCAGGAATATATATAGGGCCAACAATGTGTTAACTTCTCTACTTTGTTTTAAAGCAAGTGCCCAGAGAACTCCAATTCTGCAAACATTAGAAGCTTGCTTTGCTTTGAACAGAAAGAGAAAAACAACATCTGTAATACAATATACAATGAAATAATGGCTCCTTTCTCCCCTCGTAATGATGGGTCAGGTCTTCCTCCCTTCCTCAGGCAAGGCACAGTCAGATTATTTGTGAATTATAATAAAGAAAATATGAGAAAAAAAGTGAATTTAAGTATGAACTGTCACGTATTTAAGCTTGTAGACATGTAGGGTCAGGATGTAAATTGATACTATACTGTTGAAGATTTGATGAAAGGAAAAGGTGTTAGGTACTTAGATTTAGCAGGAATCTTTTTTATTATGTTCTTGGTTTTGCATCGGGATCTGTTGATATTTATTAGAAAAGCTAGTATTTATCAGAAAAGTTAATCTGTTGATTTACTAGAAAAGAGAAATGGCCCATTTTGTTCCTATAATAGAAATTATATTTAAAGGAGGATTCAACGGGATAAATGAAGTACAATTGTGATTTAGATCACGCAGGTAGCTTCTGACAGACATCCTGACAGACAAGAAGGTCACAGGGGATCATGGTAGAAGGATGTCAACAAATTGTGGTGGTCCTGCATGCTGAATGACCAGATCTATGTAAGATGGAGCAAAAAGGATGAAAAAATGCAAAGGCAGTAGCAAGTTGATTGGACAAATTATTTCCTTTTTTTCTTAAAGGGAAAAGGAAACTACGTGTGAGGATGAAAGTGATCACGAGTCTTCTCTTATCACCAGTTAAGTTGAATATAGTTTGTCCATGCTGATTCTGGCTCATTAGTTCATTTCTTTGACACTGTAGAATGTTCATGAGCTTTATCTGATGATTCAATTATTTACAATTTTTCACCTAAATCATCAATAATTTTTTGTCGTTAAGCATGTGACAAAAAGTCTTAACTACTTTTTGCAACTTTCCGTTGTTAAACATCCATTTATCTAATACGGACTGGATTGTTAAAAAGAAGTCTGATGTGTATTTGTGCGACGCCACAGAAATTTCAGACAGCTGAAGTCTCCTTTGCAATGTTGAATGTAGCAATTTCCAAATGCTGAAAATCAAGAAGAACAGGAAAATGGGTGCCAGTGATAGGCAGGACTGACTGATTGCATTACATGCTGCTAAAACAGTCTAAACACTTGTGTGTGGAAGCTAGATATACAGTAGTAAATAAATGGGAGTTTTCTTTGGCCTGGAAGCCAGCTGGCATGGCCTGGCATGGCTCAAACCCATGCAGCTTAATTTTCTTCATCCCCCGGAAGAGTAGCTGCATCCCCTGCTGTTTATTGGCAGTGGTGCCCAGTCTACATCTACCCCTGAACTGTGCCCAGACCTTGTCAGGGAAAAGCGAGACACTTGGCACAGGTCAAAACTGTGCCACGCGCCAAGCCAGCAGTTCCCCGGCGTGGGTGATGGCTGGACAGACTGCAGGCATCCCTCCTGGTCCTGCTTCGCGCCCCAAAGCAGGCTACAGTCCTACGTGCCCAGCCTCATGTTCAGCTGCACATGCACACTTTTATTGATTGAAAATCTATAAAAGAATAAATAATTTGCTCTCTTTTATTTGAAGCTGGGACAACTTTAGAGGTATTCCTAACATAAAGTAATAGACAGGAGGTGGAAAGACTGGGATACTGGCGAGAGCAAGCAAAGTATATAAATGATGCAAGAGATGCTTTGCTTAGGATATATAAATAGAAGGAGAAATGCAATGAAAAACACATAAAAGCAAAAAATCTGGACCTAGTTTCTCTATTCCAAAATTGTCTCTTCCAGGAGAAAATGTTCCCAGGAATGTTAATACTTTTTCTCAGATCTGCTTGAAAATTCTGAGTGGGTCTGATTAGAGTGAAGGATAAATTTAGTTATCCCCATAGCTGGTTTGATCTCACTTGCACTTGATTGGTTAATGGTAATTGCCATTTTTATTTTATTGTATCTCTAATTGGTGCAAAGTTTCTTTTAATTTAGTGGCATCTAACTTACCTTGCAGTGTGTTTTGGTTCTAAGCAATTTCAGTCTTAAGCATACTTAATTCCCTTCTGAGATCCTCCATCACTAACAACACAAGATCAAATAACCAACTAATTAAAATTTATGTCCATCTTCTATTGAAGTCATCATTCATATCCCCTTGAGTAGGTGATTTCTGACTGTGTGATCCCACAGGAATATTTTTATGTCTACAGTAATATGTGAGTGTGGAAACGTGGAGTTTATTCTGTTTCATTCCTGTGTAAATGGAAAAGGTTTCAATTAAAAGGTTAGTATTATTTTTCTTTTTTTTTTCAGTTTTCAGATATACTGTGCAAAGATTTAGCTAAATTTGCTTGCTGCAAGGAAGCAGTGTAAAGTTCTAAGTATATAATTTTCTCATTAAAAATGTACATTACATGAAATAAACTTCATCTTTCAAGAGCCACCTTTTTTCTGTTATTTCCTTGTAGGCACAGCTGTTTCACTGGAAATAAGGGTGCAAACCCTTTCTGAGCAGCCAGTATCCATCTGCACATGTCGTTTGGGATGCTGGGTGACTGGTCATCTCTTCTGTGGGTGAAAACTGGCCTCAGCTTATACTTAATGACAGCCTTACCTCCCCGAATATGTCTACGTTTGCAAATGAAGAAGGGCTGGCTCAGACTAGACCGGTGGTTTCCCATCATCCACACTGTTTCATTGCACATTGACACCCCACTAGGCATTTCCTAATCCCCATCAGGGGATGTAATGTGCCCGTGGCCATTCCAAAGAGGCAGTATGAGTGAGACTGCAAACTTTCTGGTTCCCTCCACCTTACACAGTACTCCAACGCTATCCCAGTAGGATTTATACCCTTAAATGCATACTCACATGCCATTGCCCGATCCAAACAATTCTTACCAAAGATTTCATGCTGTGAAAACACCACCCTGATGGGCAGCAACACAGTCCTCACATGATTTCAAAAACATGGAACTATGGAAGCACACACAAAGGATGATCACTATGCCTTAAGCCCCCATTGGCAACCCTGTACAGTCCAGAAGAAACCCAGGACCAAGTGCTGTGCAACATGGATTTGACCAGGTTATGCCATTTGGCCTCAGGCCTGTTTTATTTAGCATGAATTGCGACATTTCCTTAG
The DNA here is from genome assembly GCA_013398915.1 of Dromas ardeola. Lineage (NCBI taxonomy): Eukaryota > Metazoa > Chordata > Aves > Charadriiformes > Dromadidae > Dromas > Dromas ardeola. Next base: position 352,661 of record VYZM01014745.1, read on the forward strand.
CAATCTAGATACAACCAGACAACCTTTATTAACTCTGCTTTCCACAGAAAGGCAAGGAGGGGCAATGATCCTTCCTCTATGCAGTGCACCCGCTGAGTCCTTGCTTCTCCTTTCACCCAGGTGGAGGAAGCTATCTGAGAACAGCTCTACAAATGCACAGGCCTCTGAACTGACCTCTAAATGGAAAACCACAGCACTGCAGAGCGTGCCTCCTGTCAGTGAGAAATGCTGATTATTGTGGAAAGAAATTAGAAAAGGACTTGGACCAAAGTGAGTGTCTAAGAAAACAGTTGCGCATGCAAAAGTGGTTAAGATACAGCAAAAGAAGTCATTGCTTCCTAATAAACTGGGTCCTCAACAGTTTTTTTGAGCTAAAATTAAAAGTCTGATGATGTTTTCAGCACTATTATTTATGCCACTCTGTGGTTTATTTACTTTTATTTAGATGCTTTCAATGATTTTTATGCTGCATTTCTACTGAGTCAGGTCCACCCAGTTAGTGTGAAGTCTTTCCAGCCAGGACAATTCCCAAGTACACAGTGTCTTCAGTCCCAACAAAATAATAAAAAGTTACTGTGGGACTGTGTAGCTCCTGGAGAAATCTTGCACTGCTGGTTAGTGATGCTTATGATAGCTAGACAGTATCAAGTTCTGATCTGTAGTCCTCATAGATATTTCTCTCACTGATCACCCACTATATGTTGCTGAGATCAGAAATCTGGGAGAGGGATGTGTCCTCAAGTTATGCGGTAGATATGGGAAAAACAAGCACAAGACCTCTCCTCAGTCCACAGGGAGAATGATGGCATCCTAAGATAAAGGTCCAAAATCACAGAATCGTAGAAAGGTTTGGGTTGGAAGGGACCTCAAAGATCATCTAGTTCCAACCCCCCTGCCATGGGCAGGGACACCTCCCACTAGATCAGGTTGCTGAAAGCCCCATCCAGCCTGGTCTTGAACACCTCCAGGGATGGGGCATCCACCACCTCTCTGGGCAACCTGTTCCAGTGCCTCACACCCTCACAGTAAAGAGTTTCCTTTAAGTACTGGAAGGCTGTTATAAGGTCTCCCCGGAGCCTTCTCTTCTCCGGGCTGAACAACCCCAGCTCTCTCAGCTTGTCCTCATAGCATAGGTGCTCCAGACCTCTGATCATCTTCGTGGCACTTCTCTGGACTCACCCCAACAGGTCCGTGTCCTTCTCATGTTGGGGACTCCAGAGCTGGACACAGTACTCCAGGTGGGGTCTCACGAGAATGGAGTAGAGGGGCAGAATCACCTCCATTGACCTGATGGCCATGCTTCTTCTAATGCAGCCCAGGATGCGGTTGGCTTTCTGGGCTGCAAGCACATGTTGCTGGCTCACATTGAGCTTCTCGTCAACCAACAACACCAAGTCCTTCTCCTCAGGGCTGCTCTCAATCCATTCTCTGCCCAGCCTGTATTTGTGTTTGGAATTGCCCCAATTCGCATGTAAGAGCTTGCACTTGGCCATGTTGAACTTCATGTGGTTCACACAGGCCCACCTCTCAAGTCTGTCCAGGTTCCTCTGGATGGCATCCCTTCTCTCCAGTGTGTTGACCTCTCTACACAGCTTGGTGTCATTGGTAAACTTGCTGAGGGAGCACTCAATCCCAACATCCATGTCACCAACAAAGATGTTAAATGGTATCAGACCTAGTACTAACCCATGAGGAATGCCACTCGACACTGGTCACCACTTGGACATCGAACCGTTGACCGCAATTATTTGAGTGCAACCACCCAGACAATTCCTTATCCACCAAGCGATCCATTCATCAAATCCATGTCTCTCCAATTTAGAGACAAGGATGTCATGCAGGACAGTGTCAAATGCTTTGCACAAGTCCAGGTAGATGGTTGTCAGTTGGTCTTCCCTTATCCACCAAAGCTGTAACCCTGTCATAGAAGGCCCCCAAATTTGTCAGACACAATTTGCCTTTAGCGAAGCTCACAGATCACCTCCTTATTTTCCATGTGTTTTAGCTTAATTTCCAGGATGATCTGCTCCAAATAGATTAAATTATTTCCCTCTGGAAATGGGACTACAGAGAAAGTCATGTTGCCTGCCTTCTAGACACTGAAGTTAGGTGAGATGAATCTGACCCTTAATACCTTGCCTGCACATTGCACCAAGACATGTTTACCTGGATCGTTGCAGATAAGTGTAAGCTCTGCTGTTGGTGCTCTGCACTGGTTTTCTCCTGATGGTGTGTTTGCATTAGCACAGCTTGGTGCACAGGGCAGGTACAGCCATCCGCCCTGGGGAGTGCTTCAGAGACAGGACACCACCATGGCAGGGTACTCACAGAGCTTCCACATCTCAGGGCCGAGGAGGTCGCACACCTCCACATCTGCCTGTGGATATGTGATGCAGCCTCTGGTGGTGGGTAGGAAAGAGGGGTGGTGGGCTTGGCTGCTCGGGGAATAGTGTTGCACCCCATGTCCAAATGAGGGGTGCTGAACAGCACTAAAGTCCTTCCTTCTCAGATGAATCCACACTTGTGTGCTAAACCCGGCAAAACCCTCAAAGCTGAAACAGAGATAGGAGTGGCTTTGCCTGAGGCCTTGCATCAGAGCAGTGGAGAAATAAAATACGGTGCTCTGGGGTCCCACTGCCACGTGCTGTTTTCCTCCTCTGCCTTTGAAACGAGAGGTGAAATGTGTTTCAGCTAATCATGGATCTGCTCCCCCTCGCTTCTGTATTTTGTGTCTCATCCCGGGCCATGGCTCAGATTCCCTGGGGCAGCAGAGAAGGCGCCTGGGGACATAACCAGAGAGTGTGTAAGAACAGACACTAGCAGTGGGCTCTTGTCCATCACAGGCAGAGTTGGCCTGTGGTGAAAGAGTTGCACAGGGCTCGAAGTTCCTCTGTCCCCATAGGCTTTAGATGCAGGAATTTCCAGCATCCGTGGCAGAGAAAAAGGTGTGAGAATCCTTGTCTGTGAGCAGTTCAGAAGAAATAACATACTGGTGTTCACTAGTCATCTCCTTCCCAAGCATGCCAGTTTTGTTCAGAAATTACCATGGGATTGATGGAATTTAGGCAGGAGGATATGACTGAATGCTTCTAACGCGCGAGAGAGGACGAGAAATACCACGTAGTGGTCCTAGGGACATATTTTTCCTCTGGCCTCCTGTGTGGGGCCATAATTAGAGATCTGATTTACCATTATTGCATGATTTATTTCCTTTAGTTCTTGCTTCCACCGAGTCTAATAGATTTCTCATGTTATTAGATAACCTTCTCTGTGAGCTGTTGTATAGATAATGGTTTCATGCCCCAGACCCAGAGCTTTAATTTTCACAAGTGCACTTAAAAAAACCAATCAGGCAATCAGTTATTAGTCAAGTTATTAGTCTCAATTGTGTCACCATTAAATAGTTTGGTCGCTTTCTTAGCTACAACAGCAATCAGCTGAGTGTCCTCCTGGTCTCCTGGCTGTGGAACGAGCCTGATGATCCCTTCATTATCCCATCAGAAGGGCTCACAGCACTCAGGTGCCAGCACTTATTTGGCCTGACGTGTCCAAGGCTCAAGTTTAGCACATTGTCGAGTTTGATGGAATTAAACCAGCTGCTTTGAAAAGTAGAAATGTATCTACATGCTTGGCTCAATTTAAGGAAAAGCATGAGTGTTTTGTGGCATTTTGGCCAGTGAGCACGTGGATCCAGTTCTTCAACCACAGCAGGTCCCCAGAAAAGCCACTCCCAGCTATTGGCATGGACTTTTCCATTTTGAAATTGCATATCAAGATACCTGAGCTTTGGGAGTCTGATTGTATCAGAGCCAGAGTCCACTGTGAAGTGAAGGGCATTTGATGCCTAATGGATGTCGTTCAGCAGCGGGGCGAATCAGGCTCTTAAGCTTTTACTGCATCCCACAACGTGAAAGTGGAGAAGTCCGAGTTTTATTTAGCTCCATAAAATATTTAACCTCAACAGTGATGGAGTTGATAAAAATCTGTATTTTGTAAAAAGCTTTTGTTTCAGCGCTATCCTTTTTATGATTAGCCTGTACACTCTCAGAAAAAAAGCAATATCTATTATTACCAGTGAATGATCCAATAAGTGTCTTGGGTATTTCTGCCAAACTTCTGTGCAGGTTCCTAATGAGAGAGATATTAAGTTAAAATCAATGTGGGAGTAGTTCTTGTAGACCAGGGGAAAGTGTGTCATTATTTTTGCTGGCCAAATATAGTATCATCATCCATTAACTCCCTTGCTGAAAAATATCCTGTATCTCACTGGGATGCTGATCAAGTCATGTTCTTGTATATGATTTCTCTTAAGACATGCCTAGCATGTATTTTAGCAGGAAAATTTATGGCAGGAGAATCTCAAAGCACTGAGAAATTTTGTGTTGCTGAATTTTACCTGTATCCTACAAATGTCCAAAAAATAAAAAGGAAAAAAGCGACGATACCAAAAAAAACCATTTGTTGTAGGCTACAGGTAGTAATTTTACCCAAACAGACCGTTCTAAAATTATGAAACCTGAACTCGCAGTTATTTGGGAAGGTAGATCCAAAGCCACAAGAAACATACTAAAAGTGTGAAAGTACAAGAAACAAATATTTGCCATGAGGAAATTCAGGATCCGGTGATCAAATAAGGTTCAAACTATGAAAAGACAATATAATCCCTGATGCATGTATGCTTTTGAGGATCTGATGTTCTTACTAGAGCTAGATAATTTTTGTCTGAATATTTTGTACCTTCAAAATACAGTTTAGGGTTGTCTGAAGTTATTGATGGATTTGGGTTAAACAAAGTGAATAATTTTGAGTGAAAAAATTATTTCAAAAGTGTATTTCAGTTCTGCATTGAATAAAAATTCATTATGGGTACTGCTTATGCTCTGAAGGAAGAATTTTAAATAGTTGTTCAAGAAAAGTATAACAGCAGAGTCCTTCCTCTCTTTTAGATTAATGTCACGGTCTTTGTTTTTATGTTTCTAGTTTGTCCACGCAACTAAAAACACAGTTATTCACCCAGCTCTGTACTTGCTCACATCAATGTAGAAATGCTATTGAGAAATTCATTTCATTGAGCATCTCTAAAACAAGATATATCTCAAATCTAAAGCTTCTTCCCACTTCAGGTATAGGAGGAACCACTGAGAGAGGTAAAAGATTTCTAACCTTAAATCAGAGACAGGACATAAAATCTATCTTGTTTGGTATTTTCTGGTATCGTGATCACCCATACTATGTCCTTCTTGGGGAAAACAGTAGAATGTGCTTCAGGGACATTTCGCTGAGCGTAAACAAAATGCACCTATTTGGAAAGGCCTCAAGCTGTAAGCGAAGTGCATTTGAAAGACACGGTGACTGGGGGTGCATGGGAGCAGCTGTGGTCAACGGCAAAGCAGGGGACATGGGGCGCCAGGCTTTGCCAGCAGAGATGCCAAACCACAGACTCTTCTCTCTGCCCTCACACAAGCTACCTGGGGAAGCGTCTCTGGCAGCTACCAGAGGGTCTGTTCTGGAGGGACCTCCCCACCTGCCGGGCAGTGGCCATGCCACCGGGTTTTGCAGCACGTCCTGAGGGTTGCTGCCAGCGAGGGCTTCCTGACCCACCAGGGAAGGGGGCCTGGGTGTGCACGGGGCAGACTTTTTACTGCAAAGGCAACCCCCACTCTCATTAACCTCCTCGTTTGATAATGATCCACTAATAGAGAGAATTAAAGTTGGCAGCCTTTGCCTTGCAGCTGTTCTCCGCTCCCTCCCGCTGAAGATGGGCTTTGGGGAGCTGATTTGCCATCAGGAGATGCTGCTTCCCTTAGGCTCTGCCTTCTCCTTGCATAACACTGTCCTAGCCCCATGGCTGTCTGCATGGCTGAGGCACCCAAATGGCTGCATTTACCTGTTTCAGTGCTGGCAGAAGTCAGGCAGGCTTATTTTGAAGCTTGGATGTCTCCAAGTTTCTGCCAGAAAATGAAGAGTTTACTATGAACTTTACATTGCATGCTACCAGAATTACTTAAATTTCTGTTAAATCTTTGTCATTTTTTTTTTTCCTTAGCTGGTTACATGACTTTTGGAAAAGTCCTTTAAGTCATATTATAACATTATAAATCACCTGCTGAACGACTGGGATTCAAGGTGGTTGATTCCTCACAATTTCTGCAAGATCAAAGGTATGGCTGTCCTCCAAAAGCTGTGATGCTTCACATCAAAGTTCACAATGAAAACTATCTCAATTTTTCTCTTCAGCATTTGGATTTGACTTCATGACAATAACACTTCGTCTGGTGTGTTCAGCCTTCATTTGTCAGAGGACATGGTTGTGCTCGTTAGCATGGCAAATACAGACCCGAATGGAGCGACCCTGATTTCAAATCTTCTGTTCCTAGAATTTGTGAGTCTGTTTAAAAAAAGCGAACGTCTTTAGCACTGCTATAAATATCCCTTTGGTAAATGCCCTGAGTATCTTTCAATCCATGCTGATCCTTGTAATCACAGCCGCATTGTTCTGGTCATGTCATTGAAAATGCTTTTGACAGAACAAATGATGATCACCTGTGCTAGAGTTTGTAAAAAGCCTAAGATCCAATCTGCTATTTCATCAAGAAAAAACAACATTCAGTTCATTTCTTTCTCTCTTTCATGTGCAATGCTTTTCACTGGGACACGCTGTTTTTTCACTAGCTTTTTTTTATTCTTTTTCTCCGTGAGCCTCACAAAACAAATAACTGGTGGGAAGTTCATAAAGGAATTGCTTTTACTTGCTTCAGGTGCTGACGGCCTGGTGTGGCTTGCTATGTTGGGATTTTTTTTTCTTAGAACAGGAAAAAAAATTTAGGGACTGGACTCTGCTTTGCTTAAAAGTAAGAGTTCTGCAGATGTGCAATGGCTGATATTCCTGTACGTACCCTTGCACAGCAGAACTAGACTTTAAAGTGTCTGAAGTTGGTATATTCAGAGAATATCAGTCATAAATACTTTCATGTCTGACTCATTTAAGCTAGAGTTGTAACTTTCACATTGCCATGTGCCTCCATATTATTGAAGTTTAAAGGAATTCCTTTCGAAGCCTAACGTTTGGCTCATGATGAAAGAAAATCAAACAGCTTATTCAGAGTTACGTTAAATAATTACATGTGTAACCCTTTAAATGCTAGATATGCAAATAAAGTGTTACACGGTCACTTCTATTGCAAAGACTTAAGGCCAAATTCCACCTGTCTATTGCCCTCCCCAATTCCATTCCTGTTTCTTCTTCTGAAGTTATCTGAAACCAAAATTACCCCTAGCAAAAATGGTTTGGTTAGACAAAATCCAGCTTAATTCCTGAAAAAATGTTCATAGCAAAGGACCCAATTCTGTATCCAACATTATTGCTGACATAATTGGAAATTCAACTGAATTGACGACTCACAGGGTTATTCCCCATTTCTCATGGTACTTGCTGTGACTCCCGGTACTGTGGGAGTCCACTTTTCCGGGTGGGAAAAGGTACATCTGAGTCATAAATATACCTACATTGACAAATAGTCACAGACCCTGAAAGGCACGTGCTACTGTTTGTCTCACGGCAATGGGCACACCAGTGGAGATTTCAGAAGAAGGCACGATGCTGAACGATGGGCAGGGAGACCGATATCTGTGCAAAATATGTATGAATTCAGCAACCACCCTCAACCTATGTTAGACCTGCCTGGTGTTAGCTGACCCAGAAAGACTGATGTTTTTTCAAACTGTTGCATAGATGAAGGAGCTAAAAACTTAAATCCTGCGAAGGATCTAGGCCTAACTGAGTCATCCAAGGTAATTTAGGAATTCCTTGGATTTACACCCTCTGTTCCGACCACTCTTAAGGTTAATACACAGGTTTATCTATTTAGGATCTGTCATTTCACTCAAACCATTAGAAAAGAGAGATTCCCACTACAGAGGGACACATTTTCAAAATATTATGAAGTCTCTTTTATGAGATCTTGTGTGTATGCTAACTTTTTATTAACTTAATTGCTGTCCGCAACTAAAGAGAGTCAGAAAAAATTGCCTTTTTTCATGGGATCAAGTACTTCAAGGAGAACACTGAGCTTCATTGTATTAGAGCATTTTTGGCTTCCTCATTGCCCTGAACCAGGACAATTTGTTGTCAAAATATGTGAGCAAATATCATAAAGCCTGGGACAAGGAGCAAAATTTTCTCTAATCTCAGAGAAGATTAAGTTTAAAATCTGGGCTATGATTCAGGTCAGGTTTTGTTTGTTTGTTTGTTGGTTTGTTTATGTCTTTTTTTCTTTCTTTCTGTTTATTTGATCTAAAATAGTCTCTCCTTACAAAGTCTTTTTTTCTGGCAACACTCCATCTGTCTTCAGTTTGTTTGCTGGAGCTTGTGTTTATGTACCACAAAAAATGTCTGCCTTCACCGAAAGCTTTGCCAGAATAAAAATTGCAATATTTGACCTTTACATACAAGACCAGGGATGGGCACAAACTAGTTCAGATCAAATGTAGAAAGAAGTTTTGGCCTTAAATAATTTTAAGAACACTTAAATGTACCAGTATGTATTTGTGTATTTTTCCTATTTTTAAAACATTTGGAAAAAGAATACAAAAGGTAGAGAGAACTGTATTTCTGAGCCACAAACAAAACCCTAGCGCTGTGAGAACTGGAAATGAACAAATGTATTTTTAGGTGCTTGTTACCACGATGTTACTCTTTTGTTTAGATCACACAAATATGACCATTGCTTAACTTTGTCATTCACTTTCTAAATATTTTACAAAAGGGAATAAACCATGTTAATTTTTGACAGAGTGCTGTTGCATGCAAGGGCACTCACAGTTTGTTAACAGGATACTAAAAGCATTCTGTTAATGAAACATTTCAAGGCTAATGAACCAAAACTTTGCACCAAACAGACAGCGGCTGCAAAGGCTTTCTTGTCTGCGTTTGTCAGAGTTCACGTTTCAGCTGTGATCTCCGCTCCACCCACTCTGTGCCGCTGCAGATAAAACAACATCTCGGATTGACAAGTCAAGTTTGCAAGATAAGCTTTCTATGGAAAAGCTGCAGCAAGTCATGCCATTAACTCTTTTGAGGCAAATACGCTCACGCTTTTTGGGCAAATTGGCTACCACTGGGGGGTCAAGCTGCTGTCCTGTTCCCCTGAAGTTTTAACGTCCTATCAATGAGCCTGGACTAAGGTCCAGGAGGAATAATGAGAAAGTACTATTTGCAAAGAGGGATTTCACCTGTATGGTCTACTGATTCTGTATAAAATCAACGGTTGGCTTTTGGGAAAATGACTAGCTTGGCAATGCTGACACAATTTCAAGACCTTTCACTATGTTTTGAGGATTTGGGAAGGAATGTTTTATGGTGGCCACTTCCAAACTGAGTTATGAGCAAAGGAATCCAAGGTCTTCATCCTGCAAGTCTATAAGCAGCCAAGTAAACATCCATGGCAAAATCTTGAACCAAGGTGAAGTGGTAAAGGCACCACTCTGGGGATCTATGTTCACTTCTGCTCTGTCTCTGATTTTGTTTGTGGGCTCGGGTAAAGTGCTCTTACAAGACTTTTTCCAGCTGTGCATTTGTACAGTATCTGGCAAAGACCCTACTCTGATTTGGAGCCCCAAGCAACACCTTGAGTGAACCAGCTATATCATTAATCTGGAATGAACCTCCACTCAGCAGAAGTAAGGTCTCCGCCAGCCACCTTGTAAATGCATGGAGTAAGAAAAAAGTGTAAGCAGAGAATGAGTAGGTGTGGAGAGAGAGATTATTCTAAATCTTTTCTAGTTCGTGGTGAAGAGAACCTCAGAGCCATGGTTGCACCTAACTCTATGAACAGCCAAAAGTCCCTTGATGCTGTGAAAGTGCTGCGAACACAGGATCAGGTTGGGGTTGTTGCTGCTACCCATCTCAGGTCATCATCTCTGCAGTCCTCCTCACCCGGGCTGTCACCAGGAATCCAGACCATCTTGTGTAGAAGGGAAACTCCTTTGTATGTGAATCCAAACCCATATGTATTAACACAAACAGTTGTTTATTTTGGTTAATGTAGCGTCAGTCATGTGATCTAGCGCAAATACTCCAAGCATTGCTGTTGCAATCTTAGTATTTCATTGCTGTCCCTGTTGTTCACAGAAGTCAGTGGCTTGACTGCTTCAGAAGAAGCTAGAGATGTGCATCAGGTGCATTAAAAGATGCTTTTTGAACAGGGTCTTCTCTGTTAATGGGCTGTCCTAGCAGCTTGCCACAGGGCTGGAGGCAGAGCCAAAAGGCATCAGACAGTTTCTACCACATAGAACAAAAAGGATTTGGCACAAGGAAATTTGAGAGAAGAGCTAATCAAGAAGAAAGGCTTCTGGTACATCCCAGTGTCAAATCAGAGATTCACAGTCTTTATTTGGCATAGTGCCATTACTCTCTATATTCAAAAAAGGGTAATTCTTTGAGCACAGTTGCAGGTGAACGCTCTGCATACCATCATACAACTGCGATTACAGTTATACCTCTGATGTAAACCTGTTCCTTGGCTATTAGGCTTCATTGTTGCAATAAAGTTACTTCTTGCACTAGAAAAAAAAAAGAAAAAAAAAGAAAAAAAAATAAAACACAAAAAGAAACAAGAAATCTTCCCTGAATTAATAATGTCTTTGAAAACAACTGTGTATGGGTAATAGCTACTACATTTTTAAGAACAGTCATTTTCTTTCAGGCAGCTGGAAAGGTTATTTCTACTGGTTTTGAATCTGAGATAATCATCTTCACCAGCCACAGCGAACAGGCCCTGTCTGGAAGTAGAGAGACAATATCTTTAGCCTACTTTTCTCCCAGGAACATGTTTGAGTGTGGTTTTTGGTTTGGTAGTGGAGTTCTCTGATGTGTATCAAATGAAAAACAGGAGTGTTTTTTTATCACCATCACTTGTAGATGTGGTCCAAGTTAGCATTGGGTAAACCTACTACCTGCAAAGCGAAATATGAATAAATTCACCTGCTTACTCTGAACTCCTGTTATTCAGTAGCTTAATTTTTTTCCATGTTTTTTCACTCCATTAACATGTGAGTTACCTTTAGTACATAGTACGCGCAAATGCAATTTAATAATGAATTTTTCTTTAACTGAAATCAGTGAAATCCCACTGCTGTGAAGTGGAATAGGTAGCCATCGTGTAGCAGGACTGTTATCTTGTTGAATAGCAGGCGAGGATCACAGCACCCTTCGCGTGCAATAAAAAAACCTCTTTAGATGATGTCCAAAGTGATCTTTTGAGTTGCTACTCCCAGGATATGTCCTTCAGGAATAAAAAAAAATAGAAAGGTAGGAAATCGGTGAATGACTAGGAATTTGTGCTACAAAACACTGTTCACCAGCCATCCTCCAATTCTTCGCCTCTCCCACAAAGCCTTGCAAGAGATACTCCTGCCTTTTGCTGGAGATGACAGCCACTCCTACCAGCCTACTGCAGCAGAGACAAGCTCAGAGTAAGTCCTCTTAATAACTGCTGTGTTTGGAGAAAAGAGAGAAAGATGATAGTTTTTTCCATTTTAGTTCTTTGGTGGAACAAGCTATCTCTGAGTCTGGCAGAGCTCCTGGGTTTTTAGCCTGCTACTTTGCTTTATCCCATTACTGTTATCATTCTCTCAGCATTGCACCAGCTGACAAACCCCCAGGCAAATATGAATGCAAATGCCAAGGGCAATACTGAGGAGATGTCATCTTGTCTTGTTTGACACAACCCTCTGTATCTTGGATGTATTGGTAGAATCCTCTTCAATACAGTGAAAGCTGATAGCTCCCTTAAGATAGGGATGAAGATCTGAAATAAGTTATTTTATGTTTCTTCAAGAGAAATTTGCAGGGAGTACATAGATAGGACGTATCATGCAATGGGATTCATTTTAGCAAAAATAAATGTCTGCATTTCGTGAGGCTACAAAAGCAGCTTGAGGTTTTCTTCTATGGGAGCTCAGAAATTGGGACAGCACAATATAGCCAGTTTCTGACTGGTCTTCCACTCTTGGGAGCTGAGCCTGAGACCTCCAATTTCAAAAGTGAGTATTGATTTTGGGTATCCATCTTGAAACTCCTTAAAAGTAGCATGCTTTAAAAAGTAGTAGCAGATAGGAAGAGGGAGTCCCTCATTTTCTGCAAATCAGGCCTTTTCTAAGTGGCTCAAGCTACTTGCCCTGGAGTGCTTAGATCAGTCCAGCAACAGAAGATTTCCAAATGACTTCACTCATGAATGAAGGTAGATGGCACAATGTAAATGCACTACAAGGAATCACAAAGCATCTTTTACGTGTGCTTATTTGTGCTTAATCCTGAAATCACAAGTATTTTCAAGCAATATTAGTAGAGAAGTAGAATATTGGTATAGTTGAGTGTTTTACTATTAAATCTTTTCTCATTTTGCATGACAAAGGCGAACAAGATTAAGTTTGTTGAATCATTTCCAAACACGTCTCCTCAAGAGACAAATAATGCATGAAAGCAATATTTACAATATTTTTGACATAAATATTGCAAGAAACCCAAAGAGTGCATATTTTACATTTAAAAGAACCCTGCTTCATTAAATTGGTAAGTCAATTAACTGAGAAAAACGTAGCTGACATTTATTTCAAATGTGAAAGGCATTTTACATATTTTAATTTTTTTATGATATTCTGCTGTGTAATAGGAGTCCATAATTATCTGTCAAAGCCACTGACTTACCTTTTTTTTCCCAAAAGCTACTCAGTAATAAAGTGCTACTGTCATAATAGCTATTCTACTTTTCCCTCTGAAGTTCTTTCCTGCTTGGAAGAATAATAGGTATTGAATATAATTCTACAGAATCAGCTTCTGTAAGGCTAAAACAGGTGTTTAACTGGAAAAGAATAGTGTTTAAAAAGGATTAAAATTGAAACAGGAAGTATTTTGTGCCAAAAATATTGTGCTTAAGGTTGCTCATGATCTCAAAAGTTGATGTTTCAGACAAAGGTTTACTTTCATTTGGGCGGAATGATTTCTGTATCTTATTATCCTTTCAAATACCTACATAGAAATGTTAGAAAGCCCAGCCAAATAGGTGGACACACCCTGTATTTTGGCAATTTTTTGAAAGTGACACCTGGACAAACATCTGGGCAGCCTAATCTGTCAGCGGTAGTGAAAGTCAACCAGAAAGGTCAAAAATGTTGTAGGCAATTGTAATACTTTGATTTAATAATATGTTTAGCTTAAAGTTGTGGGGAAGGCTGGCTCAAAGAAATGCAGTGAAAGTGGGTGGGAATTCGATAAGGCGGTGAAACGAAGAAGGTTCTGTTTTAGCCTGGCATTGGCAAAATTTCAGTGCTGTCCCTCAGCTGCCCAGCCATGTCAACTCACCTCACGGGTGTCCCGAGACAAAGAATGCAGGCCGTACCACGGGCAGGTAGGTGCACAGCTCTGGGGCTGTAGCCTGGCGCCTTCTCCTTGTTGGACTATAATATCTGGGGAAGCTTGTTTCGATAGAGAATGAGACCAGGTTTTGGAAAATCTAACACACTCTGAAAAATATGGGGTCACTCTTCTCTGCCCAGCTCTGGTAATAGGTTCTGGTCCTTCAACATCTAGATAATAATGTTCATGAGTCATTATGTTTTAAGGTGCAGCAGAGCTAGAGGCAAAGAGATTGAGGTAGTGTTTTTGCTTTATCACCATAAGACTCTACTTGAAGTCCATGATGAAAGGAAAACTTGATGTCCTTAAACTCTCACTGTCTTTCCTTGACTGGTGTTCCTTCAGAGATGGAGAGAGACTGAGGAGCACAGAACACGCCTACATTGTCCTAGCTTCCCTGCACCGTTCTGTAGGCCTCAATACTCTCTGAAATCTCCATCATCATTTCTCCTGCTACACCAGAATGTTCCTTTTTCACCTGAAGTGCCACTTGACTGAGCCATGATGCCACATTTTACAAAGGGATGTCTGTGAAGCAGCCATGTGATTTACTGCTACCTTGCGTACTGTTGTCAAGCCTCTTACTCTCTTTTAATTAGCAGAGCGTCCGTTCACATTGTAAGTAATGGGATGAAATGTGTGGTTTTGCACAAGAAATAGATTTGATTTCTTTAATAAGAAATGTTACATTATTTCGTCTCTGGCAAACCTACTAACTCTGACATTTGGCCTGCGATGAAGAAGACAGCCCAGGCCTGAGATCTGACCATATTATGAATTTTTCATGGAACCTAATAATGAATTAAACCCCACGGGGAAATGTAGCTGAAGAGGGATGCTTTTTACAGAGTAAAATAATAAAGCAGACAAGAAATACTATTTCTGAAAACTGAATGTCTAGGATGTTTTTTTACTCTGATCTGCCCTCTTCGATATGAGGTCAGCAACTTGGCCACCATGTTGTCACAGCTGGGCACAGTGTATTGGCAGAGCTACTTATACTCAATTCACTCCTGCTTGTTTCCCGCACACACAGCAGGTACTTTTCCCTACTCTTGTTGCAAAGCATGGTATCCTACAAGTGGTCGGTCTCGTTCCAGCAAAACTCCGCATGAGTAAGGCAGTAGTAATCTTGCTCTTAATTAGCAGAGAAGTACTACAATGGAATTGCTCATGGAAGAGGAGGCTTCTGTAATCAGGATGTCTATTTAGATATATGCCCTGTGACAGCTTACTGGCAAGAAGGGAAATCAGTTCATTTTTCGAACAGATGTGATATTATGAATGTGCCACATGTCCCAAGAGCTTGGCTTGTTCTTCCCAGCACTCCCAATGGTATGTCACACTTTCCTTTGTAGGGTGACAACCATGTTTCAAATACTTCCATCCCAGCTGTTAAATTTATGAAGATTATGACTGTTCCACACCTGCCAAGCAAATGGACATTGCCCTTCTAAATGGACGTCTAATTGGCGCGCAGTTTCATTTGCATGCGTTTTCAGTTTTCAACAGGTGGCACTAAAGAGCCAATAAATGCTTCTATTCCCAGATTCCAGCATGCAAACTCCTGGGCAAGCACTTTTATGTATGTTTATCTATTTGAATATGGTATTATAATTCCAACATAATTAGTCATCTAATTGAATTGCATGACCACATCCATCCAAGACATTTGCATGTACAATTAATTAGGATTTATCTAAAAGCACTCTTTTTGTTCTCTATTTCCTACAAGTTAAATTACTCATGGATGGATTAGATGCTGATTTAATTTTGAAAGTGTTACAATACATATACTTGAAGAAAAATAAGTCTGCAGAATTGGTAAGCAGAAGACAAGCAAAGAATTCTTTTTCTTTTCCTTTCTATTTTGATAATGCTACCAAGGGTCAATACTCTAGAGCACGGCCAACGAGGGCCAGACTTGCTGTAGTCCTAGAGAAGGACATGTTCCTGATGGTTGAAATGCATTTGTCAACTTGCATTCTTGAAAAATAACGGTCAGAAAAAGAAACTGTTAAAGACTTCCTTCGGAAACTGCCTTGTTTTCATGCAAAATGTTTCCATCCATCTCAGCTGCAGGAGCAAATGGAGACTCACCTTGAGATGTGTTGTGTTACACCAAATGGGACCTGAAATACTATGAATGGCCCAGAAACAGAAAATTAGCTTTCAGGAGGAGTCCAAACTGATGGTCGACAAAAATACCTCAGAAACAGGAAGGGCAATATGCCTTTGGTTTCTTAATTTTTTTGACAAAGCTCTTTTTCTTCACAATGTATGTGTTTGCTTCATTGTTGGCTGCTAAAGGACAGTAAAGCTCTTCTTGCACTCATTCTTTTGTCATCCAGTTGCAACCAGCGCAGGATGTACCTGATCACTTCCAGAAGAATAAGCACAATTAAAGAAAAGCTTTGAGCACCCAGCTGAGATATATGTGAAGGATTATAAATAGAGCTGTGCAAAAACAAACAAACAAACAAACAGTCATTTCATTTTGCAGGAGGGTGTGTTGCAACTAAAATATATTGTGTTTCAGTCCTGGAGCTCCGAGGACACTTTGGTCCTGGAAACTGGGTAAAGAATAAGGAAAACGGTCCCAAGATAATCCATGTTTAGAAATAATTTCACAAGTAAGGTAGAGCACACTAACGTGGCAACACCACAGTGTAAAAGGGAGGAGCAGGCCAACATTCCCCATTTCTGTGTAGTCTTTGAAGTGACCTTTGCTTTGCAGCTCTTTCTTTCAAACAAATTATCTCTCGTACCTCCTATATGAGCTCTTTTAGTCCACACCTTCTCAGAAGATTTTTGTTCTAAGAATGGCTTATGGTGGGGGAAGTAGTAGGTTTAAAATTGTTCCTCCCTGAGATCTCTCTCCTCTTTTTTCTTCTACTTCCAAATTGCTTTTTTCTTCCTTTTCTTCCCCCCTTTTTCTGTGTGTGTTTGTGGCAGGGGTGGGGTGGGTGTATCTTTATCAATATTTTATTCTTTTAGAAAAGCTCACCCTATACTTCCAGAGGAGTAAACAGTGAGTCCCCAAGGGGTACGCTGGCTGCTGAGCGCCTCTTTAGCAAGTATTTCTGATCTGGGTGTTTCTCTCACTGTTACTGTTTTTAGCATCCTATTAGAGTTAGGCCAGATGGATTTTCTGCTGGCAGAAGTACCCACTGTCTGACTGAAATAGATTTTTTTTGCATCTCAGAAAGTTAGTGAAAGGAGGTTTCTTCCTATAGTTCATAAGGTATCAGTAAGTACTGTCCGTCTCAACCTTTCATTAAATAACCTATTGCTAATTACAATGTGCTTAGCCTCAGCCTTATCCTTACTTTTATGTTTAAGTGCTTTGTTGAGCAGCATGCAAGCAGGCTCAATTCTTTGCTGAATTGCAGATGAAAGAACTACAGCCAGACACAAATATGTGTGTGCAGTGTGAGCATGTGTGTGTGTATTTAAGCTGTGACAACTGATGGACAGTACTATGTCTGGCAGATACATATTGAAAGATGATTACAGCTAGAGCAGAATCAGAAGAAATAGTTGAGAGGATGGAACAAAATGAAAAGAAAAAGGCTAGAAGGAAATTAATCTTCCTTAATGTCTAGGTCATTTAAAATTCAACAGGGGAGGGTTTTGTAAAGCGGTGTAAGGCATAATTTTCCAGTGGCCCAGGAGCAGTCTCCCAACAACCTGGTCTTTGTCTGCTTTGTAAAACCATCTGAGCAATGCACTGTCCTCCCATCTACTGAAACTCCGCTGTTTCCCATTTCATTTTGTGGGACAAAACCATGCTTTGCAGATACATGCACCTTTTTATTTTTCTGCAAAATAATACTTTTATACACTGTTGTGTATAAAGGTTGCAGGCTTCACGACCTCAGTGGAAATGCTTGTTTGTGACTTTAGAGAGTGCACTCTGCCAATAGCCCATTCACCTCCAATGGTGACAGACGCAGCAGTGCTGATGATATGTAATACACTGTATGTGGCTTTCAACCATCCATCAAAGCATGAAAAGTCCAGAATCACATTCATATTTCAACAACTTGCCAAAGCTTCCGCTGAAACAGTGGACCATAATTCAAGCCTCTGATAGATGTTTGTAAGTGTCTAAAAAGCACAAATTCAAGAAACTCTACCTATAAAACTTTAAAAAAAGATAGAAAAACTATAATACCAAGCTTAATATTTGGAACTAATTGACTCCTACTTTGTCACCTAGTAAAAGGATTGGAGTTCTGAAAGTTAATGGTTTAACATTTAAATTTGCCTGAAAAAAAAAAATGAAGAGGTTTTACTTTGGCAACAATTTGTTATCTGCAATTTGAAAGGCAAGTAAGGCAATAATTCCCTAGGTGTTGACTGGCAAGAGGTCAGATTGCTGGAAACAGAAGGATACTGAAAACCAGATGAGAAGAAGGGGAAGTCAGTCATGTCTTTACTAAAATCTAATTAGGAAATAGCATCTTGTCCTCTGCTGTGGAAAGAGCAGAAACTCTCAGTGAAATATCACCAAACAGTTAGGCATCTTCAAAGATATTAATTAAGTAAAATTTGGAAAGTGCTTTGAAGATGAAAAATGGTAGGGAGTGCTAAGTATCACTATTAGCAGGACCAATGTGTCAACTGATGTTGTCTGTCTGCATAGTATTGGGTGAACACTTGGGTAATTAAGGTCAAATGAACAGCCTCGCCTGGTCAACTTATTGGGCAAAGTGTGTCTCGTTGCAAGATGTGGTATCTGTGCGACTAACAGACCTGGAAAGTGAACGTCTACCCCAAACATATTTCATTGCTTCAGGAGCTACCAGTAGCAATAACTGTCTCTCACTTTTTAGGCCTATCTTATACTCTCTAGATACCAAGGCAGTAAGCGGTTTTTCATAGCATTTATCACTTTCTAAACTTGTGATTGTTAGTTTGACATCATACCCGCCTTCATTAAAGGCTTGCATGCCTTTTTGAACTAAGACAATACCTCATTCTCCAGATCTAATTTTTCCGGCTTACCAATATTTTAATACTGAAACATTTATGGAATTAATTTGGCAAAGGTTGAGGTAGTGAAGGATTGCTATTGCTGACCAAGAGGTGTTATTCAAACCTCTATCTACAGCCTGCAAGTGCACTTCAGCCCTTGTGTTATTCTTCCGCGAGCTCTTGTCATGGACTGACCCCAGTTTGCTACAACCTCCGGAATATAACAAAGAGATTTGCCGTAAGCTTTTGCTGTACTTTTGCTGTATCAAACTGGGAACTGCATAAGTAACTGTTAATTTGCTAAGTTGAAATCCCCAGATAGTACAGCCCAATATGCACCAAAGCTGCCCCACGAACATGCAGTCAAACTATGTATGAGTGCAGCTGGGCAGGGCATCAACTCCCAGCACCGTCTCAGCCATGGGCACGGGGTCTGCTGCGACATGGGCAGGAACAGCAGACCAGGACTCACAGCCCAAGGCCTGAGGAGCACGACCATGCAGACATCCCAGTAGGAAGGAAGGCCCAGATTTCTCAAACGCTTGGTTCTGTTGTGAAATGAAGTTTAGAGGCAGCTTAAACTGTCCTGTGCAACAGTTTCAAAAGATGGAGGAGCACTTGTGCCTGAGCCTTCGGTCTCAGCTGGGAGAGAGCCAGTAACAGTAGATAGGAGGCTGCCACCAGTGCTTTATACCACCTTGCTAAGACTTTAATCAGCTAGGAAATTGTTGCAGATACTGCTTTCCAGCTGCAGTTCTTTGCTTCCGTCTGTACCTAGTGCCAGGACAGTGTGGACAACCATAACACAAGCTCAGTGTAACCACCTGCTTGGCTTGTGAGCAGATGTTTTTGTCTTTGGGCTGCAGGATGGGACCTCCATTTCATAGGTGAACAAGTATAACAAAGCATCCCTTTCTGTTAAACATATTGTCTCTTTTATTTTTAAAATGGCAAAAATCTCCCGACACATTTCACGTAGGAGAGCACCAGATGAGCATCACTGAGGTGGATTCAGGCAGAATGGTGTCACTCTCTGGCAACGAACAAAGAACTAAACCAAGCCAGCTCTCAAATCTTGTTGGGTTTTTTTTACCAAAATGCAATGTCATCCAGTTAGCACTGTAAAGATGAACTGTGCATTCTTATGTTCCCTAAAAATTCAGAAACACTGGATGCCATAAAGCTCCAGGGAAACAAGGATGGAGCAGGCCTGGCTGTATTAGTTATAACAGTTCTGCACACAAATAGCATGATAAGAACATCCCCAGTGGCCAATAATGCAAACTAAATTGCCTTGAAATATAACTAGAACAGCAGCTTTCCATTTAGCATATCTTGCTGATTGAATCCAAGGCAATTCTTCAGAGCAAAGCCAACACAGACCACAAGACCATAAAGCTGGAAATCCGTTCACAGAGTCGTAGGCTGAGACTTACAGAGAGAACTTTTGCATCCTGAAAGAGGCAGCAAGAACGGCTGCTAAGAGTCTTGTCACCATGTTTCTTGTCTCTTTGTCCTGCACCTGATACAGATGCACATCAGGATACGTTCCTACAACAACACAGGAGCAGACTTTAGATGCATACGTTCAAAAACCCATCTCTGAGCACTGAAAGTTCTGGCTTTCAGTCAACATCTGTATTTTGGATCTCAGGATGCCTTTGTGAGGGATCTGCTTTCAGAGGAGCAGCTACCTCCAGCCTGACTGTCTGATGGGGACAGCCCTGTTCGGCATGCTCTCTGCACGGAGATGCTCTTGGATGCACAAGCAGACCACAGTCCTTATCTCTTCAGTGCATAAACCTGCTTAGAGCGTATGGTATACCTCTTTCTTCATATCCTGGAGGTTGTGGCATGTACAGACAAAGGATTTAAGATGTAAACTTTGAGTCCTGCTCAAAATGACTTAAAGAATCTTGATGACCCTTTAGTTTTTTTACTTATGAGTGTTGGGCTTCTCTCCTTTCCACCAGAGCTAAAATAATCAGCATCTAGGGTGAAGAGGAGAAACCTACGGAGAATAAATAACAATAATTAAACTGAATGACAGACAGAGCCACCCGCTATTAATATCTCCTACTGTCAGTGTCCCAGTCTCACAGGGAGCTGTACCAAGCTACCCAAAGGATCAGTAGCTCATTTAGCATTTGTCATACCCCCAGGATGAGTCAGTCTATGATTTAACTAATCTGGCACAGGGCACTTTCTGCAATGCCAAGTTTGATCAGACTATTTCAGTGGTTCAGCATTACAGAAAAGAGACACTAAAGACTAAAAGTGATGTTGACTCAGCTATTTGGCTCCTGCCAGTGAACATTAGTGATTTTTTGAACTGCTTAGATTCCACTTCTAATGAAAATCCATTTAGGCAAAGTAATTTACATGCATTGCTCATTTCCATATGAAGTTTGAAGCCTTTGCCACATTGCTGCAAAGAGATGCAGTTCCGAATGCAGTCATTTCTCTCTGCCCTCATACCATACATGAATGATTTTGTCTTACATAATTGCTTGATATCAATACTCAGTAGATATATTTTGACACATGACAGAAGATAATGGGATTTCCCAGGGAGAGGATTGAAACAGAATATTCTAGTAGGAAGAAGAGGGTTTTGCATTGGATTGATTAAAAAGTTTAGCTGGTACATCAAGAACATTTCATCTATGCAGCTAAATCAAAAATCGCCCAGTCATAGCTGGTAGCAAGCAACAGGCTATTAGCTCCAAGACATTAAGGAAAAATTCTAGCTGTATTGAAGTCAGTGGTAAAACACACATTGATTTGCATGAGGTGAGAACGTCATCCTGCAAAAGGGGTAACTGCCAAACAAGCACTGCAGCACTTACATGCAGATTTCACAGGCCACAGTGAAAGAAAACTCCAGGCATCTAGAAGTGGCTGAAAGGAAACTGGGGCTGCAGGTATCCATGCTGTCATCTTCGCGCCTAAAGGTTCACCAGACACCAGCAAGACTGGGCCTTTATAAAAAAGTGAAGGAAAGTCTCCCCGGGACAGTGGGGAGCTCAGGCACGACCAGAGTCCCCCTCCGAGGGGATCAAATCCATCCGATCCCAAAGAGCATGCTGGCTTCTCACCTGCCAGCTGGTTTTACTGTGGCACTCTTTACCTCTCCTTTTGACCTTTTACCAGTGAAAGGAGTACAAAATTCAAGTGTGTGTGTGGTGGGGGGGGAGAGATGAGAAAAAAGCTGGACACAGCGACTCTAATGCAGCGATTGGGAGCCAAGCAGAGAGAGGTTTCAGTTTTGGTTCCTGGCCCCAGAGCTTTTCCTGTATGCAGTATTACCTGCTTTATAAACTATAGAATTTCTCTTAGTCTGAGGATAAGAAATTAAGATCCTGAAAACTTACAAAAACTTATCTGAGATCCTACTTTAAGGCGGTAGCAAGTTTATAAGATCTGCAGACTCAGTATGTCTCACTCACTGGCCTTAAGTAGAGTAACGTTACCTGTGTTCTTCCAGTTGTATGTTGAAAAAGACCTTGTGAAACTATTTACTTTAGACTAGATGATAGCTGGGACATTTTGCAGATGTCTTGCTTTTTCTTTCCAACCTTCCTATATTGTTACAACCTTCCATAGAGCAGGCATTCAGCTGCCCTGGCGATGGGCAAGAGTGTAAAGCTCTAAGCTAGAGAGATGGATGTTGGAAGAGCAACTTTCACCGCCTCTTACTTGCCTTTTCTTTAAGTAATTAGAACCCTATATTTATCCTGGCACTGCTCACAGAGCCTACATTTACAAAATGAAACTGTCTATGAGGCTGTACATTTTCAGCAAGCCATTTGAAGCTGCAGCTCTGAGACAGCGAAGTGCCTGATTTTGGATGGTGCCGAGCAGACCTAGGTGAGGTGTTGGGGTTTTTACTTTAGGGGCTTCAGGGGTTTGTCAAAAGATATATTTGCCCAAATACATAGTTTTGTTCACTTGTGGGTATTTGGAAACTGAAAGTAAATACCTTTGGCTTCTGAAAGAGAAAAGAAAATAAAAATAGTATTACTTCTCTTGTACTTACAACATAAAGGGGATTTGTACGACCCTCGTTGTGCAAGGTCAGTAGCCAGGTCTAACCTAAGCCCAGAGCAGTTTTTGATTACAGCATCACCAAAAGTTTTCTGCCTTTCTGCCACACTGCAGGAGAGTTTTGGGTAAGGAGGAGCAGCTGAAGCAGCCCTTTCTCTCTGCTCCTCATGCTAAAGGTGTCCACTGGCTGCAGACTTGGGACATCTCCCAAAACAAGCAAGAGAGAGATGTTCTTATGGTCTTTGTCTCAATGACAGGATAGTGCTTTATTGAAAACAGAATAGTAAAGGAGGGACTGAGGCCCACTGCACTACATCCAAACACCCTTCGGGTGGAAGTGCTTCCCAAATGAGGCCATGGCCACCCAGCTACTTCACTGATAACGGTCTGTGAATATTGCTATTAATTTCCTCTGTCTTATATTTAATTAATCATTTTGGATGCAATTCATGATGTAAGAGCAAGGAAAAACAGAGGAAAGAAGGCAGAGAATGGGAAACACTGGATACTTCTTGGTAGTGATCTATCAAAAGAGAGGCAAAAATGAATGACCCATGGGCCTCAGTTCTTTGTAATATTTTATATCTATTTTTAAAATCTCAGAAATTTGCTCCAAAGAGATATAGTTCCCAAATGTTTAATTTAAAATACGGCAGGAATATCAGGTCAGGAGTGATCCAACGTTACATTTTTAAAGGAGACAGACAGACTGCAAAGGCTGTGGTCTTCCTGTGCAAATTGAGATAGAGAGCTAAAGCAGATTAACCACTCTGAGTAAGATTCAGCTCGCGTATCAGGATGCCTAAATACGTGTGTTTGTTCCCATGAGCGAGCTCTCACCGTAGTCAGTGAAAATCTGATATAAGGTCTAATCAATTCAGTCTAAAGAGCTATACAGCACACCCTGAAGTAGGTACCTACCTGGTCCTCCATATCTCTGATGAGAATTTGGAGCCATAGCAGTGGGAACAGGTTAGTTCTAGTTATTCTAAAAAAAAAAAAGTTTATTTCAGGTGCCTGGCAAACTGTAATTTTCCAGAACATTAATGTACGCAAAGAAAGTAATAATTCAACTTTTGGTCTCAGTTCAAGGTAGAAAAGCACCCCTGAAATAATCAGAATTACTTCCAGAGCAGCAACACCAAAATACCCACCTGCTTTGTTTCTGGAGTCATCTGTGAGCTGCATTTGTTTTTCTTGGCAAACTTGTTAGTAGAAATGAGGGATAGCAGCCGAGACAACCTTAAAACACCTTCTGTTGGTCTGCTGAGGGGAAGAGCAGCAGTTTTTGTAGGTATCTGATAGATCTCTGGCTGAGAAAATATACGTTAAGCTTGACTGTGTCCATATTAACCGGCCTTGAATGTCAGCCTAGGCTACATTACTCCAACTTGTACAAGTGTCTGGCTGCTAACTAGGAGAAAACACATTAAAGATAAAGATGGGTTAAGCTCCTGTGTGAAGTTCCTAATGAGAATAAAAGCGTACAGACTATATTCCATGTCATATAATTACCAATCGTTTGAACTCTCAAGTGCCCAGTCCTCTTTTGACTGCTTCAGTCTAAATTTAGCTTTAAAAACCCACAAAACAACAAAACCCCAAAAAATCCTTCCTTAATTTGTCCAAAATGTTTGGTCTCGACTATAATTGCTTTTAAATCCTGTCAATTAAGATTTATAATGGAGAAAACCTGTTAATAGTGAAATGAATCCCCTTGCGTTCCCAAAGTGTGCAGTAAGTCTTCTCACCCAATTGTAATAAAATTTGTTGTGGCATAGTTTTGGGGATCAATACAGCAGACCACTGTCAATCAAAGAATTTTCTACTTACTTAAAAGTTAACAGACTTTTAGCGTCTTTGTGTTGGACTGAGGACAGTCTGAGTTACCACAGAAGATTAAATCTTTAATTTTACATTACTTCAGCCATCTCTATAGAACAAAGTGGGCTTTACCTGTTGAATATGAGGCTTATGTGAGCTGAAGTGCTCTTGAGACATTAAGAGGCAGTCTTGAACAGTCTCTGAGATTTAAGCTGAGGGGAATTCTAAAGGGATTACTGCAGCATTTTACATAAAACGAGAAATAAAAACAGACTTGAGCAATGCATGATCATAAACGCATTCCTGCTGTGATCAAGAGTCCTGTTCCCATTGCTGTTCTTAGACTAAAGCAGGAAGAACTGTCAAAGGGCAACCATACTTGTAAGGATTTGTACAAGTCCAATTTATAATGAAATTAAGGGGCTGAGTAGTTTTGAAAGATTTGTTAAAAAAAGGAGATACTTTTCATAGTCTCTCCAGCCCAGAGGTGAGAAATGAAAGCACTATTGGAATACTGTTTTGAAGAGGAGGCATACATTCCAAGAACAGACATGGCTAACAAGTCATACACAAATTAGCAATTTTAGAAAAAATTCACAGAGATTTTAACTATTGGCTACCCTTTTCTGAAGAAAATTGGGGCAAATAAGCTAGGAAGAAATATCTCAGAAATAAAATGAATAAGTGACTTTTGTCTACCCTTGCATGCATAGTATATGGGAAAATAAGTAATAAACAATGTGTTTTTGCCAGCTGTGATTCACCTTTACACTATACAACTCCCTTTATTGCAAGAACGGTATAGAAAGTCCTCGGTACAAAATGTGAGATTGATCTCTGTCTTTCCTGTACTGAGAGAGGTCTGTGTGAGTTTGTGTGCATGTGTAAAATACACACAAAAAACAGTGTACTTACTGTTTTAATAATGAGGAATTAGGACACCACACCAGGCAACTGTCAACAAATGCAGACACTAGTTTCTTGTCACACGTTCACTACCAAAATAAGATATTTGCTCTTTGTGCCTGCAAATTCTCAGGAGGTGAAAACCAGGATGTTGTTCCCTGTACTGAAGATGCCTTAGCGAGTACCACAGCTATAGGTCCTCCTGGTCCTCAGGGACAGCAGAAAACACAACCTGCCAGTCTAGGTCAGGGACGGCCAACTTTCCCAACACTCTGAGCCACAGATCTCAACCATCCCATGATGCAAAGCCGTGACAACCTATCAACTACATATCTTTAAGTGTGAAGAGAGAGCTTCAGAGCAGTCCCTCAGTCCAAGAGAACAACTTCTCTGGGTCTTCCATTGTTTTCCTGCAGAATGGATTTGGGTTGAATGCAGTGTGGGTTCCAGGACAACCACAGTCAGATGCTGTGTCAGCAGCACATGATGTCACTTGTGTGTGATGCCCCCCAGCCAAGGATCTACTAGACCACCAACCCCCACCTCAGGACTAGACCGCTGTCCTTAGGCAGAGCACAGCACAGACCATCACCTGGTCATCCCTACCTTTCCTAAGTACAATGTTGGACACAGCGTTGGGTGCATTGAAAGACAGGCAAGGCCAAGGTCCACTCTTTCTTGGTCCTTTTGGCCACCCTGCATGCCACAGCAGCTATGTAGAGCTGTATTTCTCCACTGGGCTGTCCTCTGTGACGTCCATAATTCAGTTCAGGTGTGAAAATTGTGACCTATGCCCATTTTTTTTCTCCTGGACAAGCCTTGAGGTGGGTCTTCAAGATTCAGGTGATGATCCTGTGTTTGCTCAGTGTTCCTGGTCCCAAGGAAATGAATTAAACCTTTGCCCATCAGTCAGTGCTAGAGGTCTAGCCCCTCCTATGGGCCGCAGCACCCTTGCATTATAATTAATAATAGCTTTATTAATTATTTCACTGCCAGTAAGCGGTAAAGCAGGAAGTGTCTACTGAGAAACAAGTATAAATATCAAATTGTCCATTTGGTTATGTCAGCATGATGAGTAAAACTTTCCTGCTATCTATTAGAAACTCCATTAAAAACAACAAATAGCTTAAATTTGTGGAGAAGAGATGTATCTATGAAATTCAGGTTACAAAACTGGTCTGAATCAAAGTTAAATTTGTCCATTGCTAGACGCTGTGATTACTAAGTCTCAGCAAATATTTACTTCAGGAAATAACATGGAGAGATTTCCAACTCTATTTGTATATCTAAATGGTAGAAATCCCTCTGCCTAGATCTCTTCTGTTCAATTAGAAGAAGCATGAAAGGAAACAAGTATCACAGAAAAGAAGTATTTGATAATTGTGATACAATAAAATATGGAATATTAATAGAGATCAAGCACACATTGTGAACCATACTCATTATTATCATAAACTTTTACGCTGAGTCTGGTTCTTTATTATGGCCTCACCATATAAAATACAGATCAGCTTCAATTAGAGTAATTCTAAAAACAGATGGCCACCTTTTGACGTAGTTTCCCAACTATGCAGTGTACTATGTGGATAAATATTAAATTTAAAATATTAGTGTTATATATATATGATTATGCCAAACTGCCCCTGAAGTAGCTAAGATAGGTAGTAGTGAAAGCAAGTCAAAGAAGGCCTGTGCTCAAGGTGGAAAGTGGTAAGGTTTGTGGTGATCTTAACATCTGAAGATCCATACTGGTGGAAACCTCTGTGCCCTTCACAGGTGAGAATGGCCCACACCTTGTGAAACTTCATTACGCAGGAGGACTCCAGCTGGTGTTCCTGGTCTTCATGAGATCTTTGCTCTCAAGTGGAACGACAGAGGGCCTCCTATGGCAAACAGACAAATATTATTCACTGCATCCTCATAGATTTTCACCAGTTCATCTTCTTTTGTCTCTTGTTTTCCAAACTCCTCTGCCTTTTCCAGGATTCCTGGTCATCTTAGTCAAATGAAGGGAATGGAAATTCTGAACAGCTGCTCAGGAAGGGTATTGAATTGTTATCTTACCTTTGATCAATGGGTACCAAAAAGTTAATTCCTATTTCTCAATCACACCACCTTTCAGCAAATGCAAGCATTTGCCCCAGAGAAATACAAACATAAACATTCAACATCTGTAAATATTTTAAAAGAACTAGGATATTCCACAGTAGTGAGGAAAGCATACCTGAAAGCTCCTGAGAGCAGTAAGCGCCTAATGAATTTAGCTGGTGATTCTGACATTCTGCTGTAAAGTCATCCCATTGTGAGCTGAAGATTAGATAGCCCAGTCTGGGTTGTGTTTGTTTTGTTATGTTGGAAAAGATATCTCAGTTGATTAAAATATTTTTTATAGATTAAAGACATTTTTGTCATTTTTAATGACTTACTACTAGTACTTTATAAAAAGTATTTGAGATTATGTTGACATATGCTTTAAAACACGAAAAGCTTAAGTGGTATTTAATGGATAACTTATTACAAAGAAGGAATTCTCTAGACCTGCTTTACCTTTAATTCACATTGTTTGGATGAAGCACTTTTTCACACGATAAAGCACTATGTGTACAGCTAGAAAGAGGTGATTCGTGTGGCCAGAGAGCAAACCAAAGTCACATTACTGCAAACAGGGGAAGGCTCCAGTGCTGTTGTACATTCAAGAGAGATCAGAAATGCTGAACTGTATCATGAACATCACATTCCACAGAAATCACCCCGTATCCCTGAGGAGCCTGATGGACACACACAGACACCAGTAATATCACCGTTGTCTTCATGTCCTCGCCATTGTCCTCATCAATTAGAGATCAAAAGTGGAATCATGGTCTCATTTAATGAGGTCCCCTTCCTGGCTCTAAGTGTGTGTTATCTAAATGGACAGGAGAGGGAGAGAGGTTCTCAATGGATTCCTCCGATATCTGAGCTGTTTCTCTGTGCTAAAAAGCACATCAACAAAAATGAGCTTGGGAATGAAGTCCGCAATCTATGTCTTCCTCACCATTATTTTGGTTCCCTTTTTCTTGTCATGTGGCCCCACCATTCTTGTACATCTGGCTACACGATGTCCCCAAAATATTCTACATGCTGCAGTTAGGACTCTATTTAGGAAAGTGGTAGCTGTGAGCTCTAACTCCTCAGTCTAAGAGGTATCCACAGACTATCGCTTAAGATCCTTGGCATGGACATAAATTTTACTATAGAAATTTTCAAGGAGTGATTGTATTTGCACTTTTTATAATGTAAGGGCTACAGCTGTTGGCAATTCTTCATTTTTCATTTATTTTGGTATAAATATGATGTATGTTGATGGCTGAAGTGTCATCATACTGTGCCTCCTAATATGAGGATATTCAGCAATCTGTTCTATGACCCCATGGACTCCATGACTCCATCTATTAAACCCCTATACTGGCACTCTCTTTAATACAGGTATCTGGAGCTGTTGATTCCTCTCTTGCAAACGAGCAAAGCCAAATGTGGTTAATTAACAGCAATGCAAACATTGGCAGTGGTGACAACTGCATTTTTTTGGTCTGGGAAAAATCAGGTTTGTGCACATTAGCCATTCTTTAAATGTTGTACTGGGTCCCCAGAGCTCAGAAAAATAACTAGCTGCTTAAGTTTCTGAACTGAGTGACTTCCACACAAGCCTGAGGACCTCACTGCAGGAACCCAGGCACTCTGCATGTAGCTACCAAATAAATGCAGGGTTCTTATAGGAAGTAGAGGTTTCCGAATCATTTCCTTGGACTAAGGCAGCTAGATTTAGACTCAACTCAATTTTATGTACCAGAATGAGCTCTCAGGATCTCACACTGAATGTTGTGGACAAGATAACACTGGAAAACTACAGTGGAGTGGGGCGTGAACTACAGCTTTATACACCAAGAACACGTAAATACTCAAATCAAGATATTTTTCTAACCTTTCAGTTCAAAGTCTGTCTCCAAAATAAAAACGTGCTGTTTACCAGACTTAGTTTAGATGAAATCTAGCTGGGAGGAATCTCAGCTAGTCTGCCATTTGGGAGTTGAGCCGCCGAACGGAACACATTACACTGCAATGCAGCAACTTTAAGTCAAAGCTTTTTCACAGGAACAATCCCCAATTAAACTTAGAAGGAAACAAAGAAAAGGAAACCAATAAAACGTTCATCTTTTAGTACACACTGAACACCCTCAATTCTAAGAGAAACCGAGAAAGTGAAGAGCTATTTTTTACTCTTACACATATTTTCATTAATCTTTAGAGGTTACCCCAAAGTCATGGAGGTAACAGTAATATGCCTGAAAATAGTTGCTTATGAGTTTTCACTGTCACTGAATAACCTGATCCTAGCATCCCCAAATCCTAGTATCAGTCATAATTAAAACTGCATTATAAGTTCAGGTCTTTATCAGCTTTTTCTCTTGACACTTGTTCTCACTTTTATCAGATGACTGTTCATGAAGCTGGTGGTCTTAAGGCTTGAGCTTGTCTCTTGGTTCATTTTAAATACCAGAGGCTGGAACACCATGCAGAGAACAATGACTTCAATCGTAGCTGGCCAAAATCATGTTCAAAATGGTAAATCCAGGATTGGTATGGTAGGTTCTTGTGTATTCTGTTGCCAAGCTGTTAAATCCTAAATTATCTAAAAAATCTTAAAGTGTACCTGAACCTCAGCCTGTCCTTATCTCAGCCCTAGCCACAGAATATGCCAGAGGTCCAAGCAGGCTGCAGTTCTTCCCTGTTGTGGTCTTGGGATGGTGGCAAAATACATAATCTGTGGGATATGATGATCCATAACTCAATGCACATGCAGCCATGTGAAGCCAAACTTTACATATTTCTGGGATTTCTCCATGTCTTTTGTCCACTGAGGATTTCCCCTCTCTGTTTCCATACTCATGGCAACACTGCCCAGGTAGCCCAACCAGAGAGATCAAGAAGGTGTTTGGTGTCTGATGTCTTCCCACATGGATTTTCATGATGGAGTGTCTGTCGTGCCCCTTGACAAATCTTTTCAACAGCTCACACAGACTACGTTGCTCCTGTCATCCAATGAAGCCTGTTTTCCTTTAAAAATCAGCACCAGGTCCCACCAATTTGCATTATTCCATTGCTCACCATAAAGAAGGCTTCCGGCAAGGTGCTTCAACAACCACTAGATAATGGTTGGGAAGCATAAGTAATCATTTAAATACTTATGGGACTTTAATCAGCATGCCGCTTAGGCAGGATTGTTATGTTGCCTGGTAGGAGAGCGTGCATAATGGGGCCTCTTCGCAGGCATTTTTCACAACAGATTACTCAGCATATAGCAAGGGATATAGTGAGTATTAAGGTGTCTGAGCCAAAAGAACTGGGCAGGAATGGGCAAGCTCTACCAATTCATGCAGATAAACGCGGTAAGAATGGCTTTGTTTGCGGGCACCTTGCAGGCGTTGCTCTTGTGTCACGACAGCTTTGCTTGCACGGGAGCAACAGCCCAGAGACCAGTCTGCTGAGGATTACCCGGCGCAGAGATGAGCCCAGCAGAGCCCTGGAGGGGCGCGGGATTTAACAGAAGGTAAGAAAGGAGTTGCATCGTGCTCCCACGTATTAGGAAAAGTCAGGCAGACTATGCCATGTTGCAAACAGTACAGCTTGCCTCTGTAAAAAAAAAAAAAATAAAAATTGCTATCCTTGCCATCTAATGCATAAAGAAACTGAAGCAGAGATGGCTGAATTGCTGCTGGGCCCTCGCACTGGTTTAGCAAAACAGGATTTAGAACCATCTCCTCAAAACCACTGAAGAACTCTAGCGAAGACTCATATATTTATTTAATCTATCTCTTTAACCCATGGGTTAAACAGCTGTAAAATAATAGATTTGAATAGAATTAATTAAACTGCATTAAAAAAACCACATAAACATCATCCCACAGGATGGGCAGAACACTGTGTCAGAACAAGACAAAGTGCTACGGGAAGGAGACCTGGATTTACCTCTCCAAAAACCGATCTTAAACCAGAGCAATCCTCGGGTCCTTTTTTGACAAGACAATATAACCCTAGCAGACGTTTCTGGTACCTGAGTAACATTATATATATGTCACAGTGCAGTCACTTTTAAAAAGAGGTTTTAGATTTTGTGTCACGGACAAGCTATTGACAATTATACCTTGAGAAGTTTATTTTTTCCTTGCTTACAGCTCATCAGTCTCTTTCCCTGCTCTTCGGTTACTCCGTTCTTTGCACGTCCACAGGAAGGTTTGAGCCTGCCTGTTGGCTTCTCTCTGAAGAACATCCTGAATGGAGCTTGCTGTCAACACAGATTTCAGGATAAAGAAAGGAGATTTTTAAAAATGTAAACTGGAGCACGGTGCCTGACTCTGTTGAGCTGTTAGTGGGAGCAGGGCACATTACTGCCCTTTGTGCTTTTAAATATCATCCTGAGAGTTATTTGTCAGATTAAGGTTTTAACACAAATAGTTTGACTCTTGCCACAGTCTATCCATTCAAATCACCCGGAAGGAGGAAGAGCTTGAGTTTTGCACTTGGATTATCCTCAAGAAATTTTCATGGTTAAAAAAAAGTACTTGTGGAGTCTGTGTTTAAATCTACATCTAGCACTATGCAAATATTTGCATGCTGTAACTTAACTCAACATAAATCAGGGTTCTTGTCAATGAATTGTTTGATTAATCAGTGGCTTAATTTGTGCATCAGAGCAAGAGAGAGAAAAACAACCCAAAACAGCTGTGTGATTGATTTTTTTTTTTTCCCCTCCAGACCAGCCCAAAGTATTGTATAAATAACTAACTTCTATTGTGGTTAGCTTCCGCAAAAGATAAGGAGGGAGGCCAGAAGCTTGCTTTTCCACAGTCCTCACTTGAGCACTGGTAGATCCGGGGCTGTGAAAGTCCCAGTACAAGCCTGGAATGGCCCAGGGATGTTGAATGTTGGGCCACTGATTTACACAAGTTAGATCAGGTTGGGTCATTTGGCTCAGCGTACCTACAAAATATGAGAGTTTTCAACAGTTCTGGAATGCTCTCCAACTTTTGAGCTCTCTGGCAGGGTAAGATTTGTTGTACAAGTAGGGTGACCATTCAGAACATAAGGATGGTAAAAGTGACTTTATTTGTTCAAATTAAAGGTATATGTAGTTGAAGACTATGTTCTTGTGTCCAGTGGTAGTTGCTCTAACTGCAAGACGAACATACAGTGTTTATGCTGATGCGAGTAGTTTATGCCAATCAGTAAATGGAGATGATCTCTGCTGAGGACCCTGATGCTTGCTGACTCCCAACGTATTCAGTGGATGGCTCACTTTGGATTAGCTGTGTCCCTGCCCGGTCCCATCCTGCGAGCGCCAGCCCCTACTTACTTACCACACTATTTAAGGGCTTTTTGAGTGGGGCTGTGACTCTTGCAAAGCAGGTTGGAAGTGTCTGACCAGGAGGTGCCCTCATGCTCCTTTGCAGGCAGAAGACAGACACAAGATGTGGATGCTCTGCAAGGCTGATACAGCTGAGGTAAACAGGATTATCTATTTCACACTTGGACTGACCTTACCGTCTACACCACACATGGATGCTTATCTCCTCTCCATATTTGCCATTATACACGTTCAACACGGAAGATAAAATAACAGCGTTATAATTACTAAAGCTGTGTGTAACCTCTTGTGCTACAGAGTCAGCTCTCCCTGCAGTTGCAGGTTGATGCAAGAACAAACTTGCTGTAGTGCTACACATGATTCCTCAGTCACGTCGGGAATCAAACAGTGGGACATGTGTCACAGTCTGTGTAATGGGAATTTGAGTGTAAGCGATATCCTTTTCCTGCTAGACTGAGTGAACTGAAAGGTCTTGGAAATTTGTCAGGTGATAAGAAATTGAGAAATAGAGGCTGGGCTTCTGGAGGCATGTCATGTGGAGGAACGAACGGGTTTGGGTGAAATCACTGAAGGAGGCTCAGCAGGTCCTGTGTCTGCATTTGCCCTGGATGCCTGCATGACAAGGCGAAACACAACCTCTCTTGGTTGTGGTGTGAGGTGGGAACAGGAGAGTGGTAAAACACCCTCCTACTCAGGAATACATTCAGGAGTGCTCGCCAGGTTTTGCTGGGGGCTGCAGAAATAGGGGCTATGGCAGGAGACCCTTAGGGATACACACCAGAAAATCGGAGCCTGGAACTGATACTGTGGTCATCTTGTTGATTGCACCGTGCACTCAAGCAATGAGAGAAGCCAAGACCCTTCAGGGAGAAATGGAACTTAGCATAGTTAAAAAAAAATACCATTCAGAAATACCATTAGCAACTCAAAGGTTGAATTCATTTTTTCATATCTTTTCTCTCTGCTGCTTCTTTGCTTTGCTTTCTTCTGCTTTGCCAACAGTGTTTTCCACCGAAAGACTTCCAGTGTTTGGACAGTTTCACTTAAAGGCTGACAAACCCCAGAGACCTGTGGTGTGAAGGAGGCATATATAAAATGCTGTGTAGCAAGCTGACAGCCAGGGTTTTCTCTTGCTTAAAAAGCCCTTCAGAACTGAAGTTTTGACTGTCCTTTTCCAGACACTACTCAGTTTTAAAATAGTAGCTACATGGAAGGAGTTCTGGTAGAAACATCACCGCATTAAAATTGAAGAAGACCAGAAGAAAAAAGATGGAAAAACACAAGTTTCATGTCTGATGTAAAAAAAGGATGCAAATTCTTGTTGCTGGAAATTCACTATGACCAATATAAAAGGCAACACCACCATGGAGGCCCGACATGATGCATTTGGGATAATGCAAGTTTTAATGTTTGATAGGCATTTAAATGGTAGGCCAGTCAGAGATGAGGCAAAAGACTCATATGTGTATCAGCACTCCTGGAAGTCTTCTGGTAATGTCTAGGATGGTGCTCTAATGGGCCATGAGTATCCAAATCCATAAGGCAGTGCTGAAAATTTCAGTCCTATATAATGCTGGACATACTGTACACAGAAAAGCAGCAAGTGTATCCCACTGCAGCAGGATCACAGATTCTTTGAGGAGCAGAAACCTTCGTTCTAGCCTTGGAGCTTTCCGCACCCTGATGAGTTTGTCAAAGCTGTATGTTTAAATTTAAGATTTGGATCAAATGTCGGAGAAAATGTTTCAGTAAATTATATGTATCATTTGACAATGCAAGACACAGAGTTTGAGGTGTGATATACTAAAAGCAACATCAAGAAGACCAAATAGACAGTCCTTTGCGTATTGTAAAAAAATACGGATAAATATGGAGGTAGCAAGGTTTGTAGAAAAGCGCAGGCAGCCACTAATTTCCAGGTGTTGCCCTTGACGGCAGTGATGGGGTCCCGAAAGAAGCAGCAATGTTCCTAGACATACCGGAGGACTGTTTCCTTACAAGGTTTGTTTAGCAATCAACAAGAACAGACACTGTTTTCACTGTGTCCTAGGAAGTGAGCCAGGTATAATAAATAAGTAAGGAGGTGGTAAATATCCAGGGTCTCCTGTTCACAGTATCATCAGAAAAACTCCTGGGGATATGTGCAGAAGTCAGCAGCACAGAAATATTGGCAATGTGGGAACAAAGAATGAGGTAAAGAAAGCTGACTGATATTGCCAGAAGAAACATCTTGTAAAAGTGGACGACATAAAAGAGAAAGTTAGAAGTGATTTCATTTCAGCAAATAAAAGCGATGTTACTTTTTACATGCAACATAAGGAGCAAATTCTAAACAAATTTGTAAGGAAAAATATCAATTTTATGCATGCAAGTTTTGACTTGTTTACAAGCATTTGGTAAATATGGCTATGGATCCAGCAATCAAACATAGGCTTGAGGCAAAAGAATGCTATTTTTTTCTTTCTCATATAATGACTGACATCAAGGTCATCAATCGAATTTGCGCTAATCTGTATGTATCATAAGAGAACAGGGTATCCTTTTACCCCTGTCGTGAGGAAATAATTGTGGTTTTTTCACTAACTAAAGCAACTGCTCATATCCTCCTTGTCTTGATATATGTGACATCTTTTTCTGAGTCCTTTGAAACTGTTGGGGTCTTTGCAATGTCATGGATATGGGATGATTGTGCAGTATGGAGGAAGGGAGTCTCCGTTTCCATATTCAGGCTTGTTCCATCCTATTTGATGCTCCCTTGCTCCTGACTGGGATGGCTTGAGTAGCTGCATTTATTTCATCTCTTCCAGTCTACTAGTGAACAGCCTTATCATGTTATTCTTTACCTTCTTTTCCTCTAAATTAATTTCTCATCATACGCATGTCAAACAGAAGAGTTCCTTGCTCCTACTCATCTTGTTTGTCTTTCTTTGAACTACCTTGTTTCTGCTGTGAATCAGTTGTGTGACAAAGAGATTTATCTCATCTAACTTTAAATATGTCGAAGTTAGACCTAACCTAGTCTGGTTTAACCCTGGAAAATTCTCTGACTGGTCTGTGGAGAAAAACAAACACCTCAAGAGGGCAAGTTTTTCATATCTGTTTCAGAAAGACATTTCTCTTTGGTTCAGATGTATTGAATACCTAGCACTGTCTGATGTCTTGCTGTAGATGCCTGAAGGCAAATGTTAGCGCTATAAATGTCTAAAGGCAAAGGTGGCCACAACGCTTCTTCCTGATGAGGAAGTCACCCTGGTCTCTCTATATGGTCAAAGCAGATCTAGTGACCAGCGTCAGTGCAAGTTTTGGTGCAACTCTTCCTCCTAATGCAAAATAGATCAGATGAACCATGCCCAGACTTCCAGCATGCAAACATCTGTTTAGGACCACCTACAACAACTGATGAACCCATTGACACTGGTGAGGAGCTCCGACACAACAGTAATGGATTACCCTCAGAAACTAGTGCCCGAAAGAGAGCATTTGTCTGGTACACCAGAGCCATCAGATTTCCAGTGGAGCTTGCCAGAAAATATGGAGGATTCATCATATGCTTTCAACCAGTTTTGTTTTCTTGTTTTATATTCTTGAGCCATTCTCTGTCCTTTCTTGCATTTTTTTTGCTGTGGTTTTGACCCCACTGTCTACTGAGAAAGTATTTTATGCTGTAGAATTCAGTACACCAACCAGATCTGCTTCCTGAGCAATTGCCATTAATTCAAAATCCCACAAAATGTGACTATGGCTGCACACAGTGGCCTGCTAAACAGCCATGTGTGGCCTGGGGCAAATTCGCAGTATATTTGGCAGCCTTAGAGAAAAAAAAAATGCAGCACTTTTACCATCTTTAATTGGGGGTAAGTTGTTCTTTGTAGAAGCATGTATTGTACAAAGAATGGGGAATACCATGAGTACCAGTAATACCTTGCATAACAGTAAAAAGTTAAAAGGGAGCTTGTTTTTAAGGGCTCCCATAGCAATAGGCTCTGCATCACATGAGCAATCCCCTCAGCTATCTGAAAATAAACCGCGTTTAATTGACTGGATAAGCAGATCACATGCGTTAAAGCTAGGAATGCCCCTTCAACTGTAACTTTGAACTGTAGCTTGCACACCCTTTGGCAACGCATTTACACAGAAACGTGTACATCCCTTGGCTATAACAGTAATTTTGGCTGCAACAGTAACATGTACACCCTTTGGCAAAGCTCTTGAACAGAGGAGGAGAAAACCTTTTCAAAAAGTGGAGCGTTTCCCAGTTAAACCCCGGCTGTACAACACACTCACTTTATTATTGCAAAAGTATCTTTGAAAACACCTTTCAGCCCACTACAGCGAAAAAGAACTTTGCACCATGCACACCATCAGCAAAGAGAAAAGGGGCAGTTTAGCTTCTTTTGGGTTGCAAACCAAGTTCTGTTCTCAGCTATGCCAGTGGTGATCTATAGCAGCTCCACTCAGCTAATAGGCATTACTCAATACTTCCACATCATCAAGATGAAAACTGAACCATTTGATCACAAATTTCACTCTAAAAGGGAGCATTTACTTCATTGACCTACAGAAATTCTTTGCTTGACTCTTCTTTCATCTAAGCAAATTAAAATAATACCAGGCAGGCTTCCATGCAGCAAGTAAGCAAACACTGAAGTAAAATCCTCGGAAGCACAGAAACTTCTGTGCCTGCTGTCACGAGCATAAATAAGTCTCTACACACCTTTTGGAAGAAGAACCATTAAACTGGTGGCAAGCCATGCTAAAATCTGTTGGAAATTTGTGTGTGTTCGTGTGTGTGTGTATGTACATGGCAGTAAACAATCTTTCATTTAAAAACGTGTACGTTGTAGCAAAGAGCCAGCCAATGAAATGAGCCAAAGGGCAGACTCCAACTTGGCTCAGCAGCCACGAATGAAGATGAGCCAAGGAGAAGCAAAGGACATTGCAAACAATCTGGCACAGGTTCCTGGCAGTCAGTGATCACTTCAGGTATTTTTCTTTCAAGGTGTGTACGGGCACATCCAGTGACTCACCTGTATTTATATACAGAGCGCCAGGACGGACCCATACCTTGGCCCTGAGCTGTACCAAGTCTCGTATTTATAGCCTGTCTTGTTCCAGTAAAGAGAAAGTAAGCAGAGCTGCCTGTTAAATTGTCATCTTTTAAAAGTGAATATTTTTTCAGCTGATTGAAAGTCTATAACATTGGATCTGACTGGTGCAGAATAGCTCTGCCTCTTTGAGGTGGGGAGAGAGCCACCAGCCAACAGGACGAGGAACCTGTTGTCCAGCTGTTGCTACGACATCCTTGCTCAACAAAACCTTCAGTGCCTTCACTCTTCTCTCCTTGTCACTGCTTTGTCAATCAGGGGTGTATATTCCTGTCACTAGTCAGTGAGGGCTCAGAGACCTCAATGAACTATCAGTGTGTTGTCTCTGTGAATGGCCATGAACTAAAGCAATGCCTCCCAAGAAATTCACTGTTGCCTCTCTTGTGTCTTCTACACCATGTAGCATGCCCACTGAAGTTACTGGGATTTCAATCTATTTGATACAGTCTGTTCTTCATGTTTTGTTCCCCATCAGGACTTCCCTGTAATTCCCTTTCCTAAACTCCCTTTCAATGTGAACCTATACTTATATACACCTATATATATATACCTATATATACCTATATGGTCAACTGATACTGTAAAAAAAAATTGCTCTCTGCCTAAATTCACTTTGCCACCTGGAATAACAATGTGTTTAAGGAGAGACATGCTGAACCAGTATTTCAAATTCCTGCTTTTTTTTTTTCTTTGAGGCACATTTGACTGTCATTTTCTTTTGTCGTTGCTGTAGGAGAATGGAGCTGGCTGAACACGATGACAAGCAGAATCAAAAAAGCTTAAGTGGAAGTATAGATTTGCTATAAGCCTTACTCAGCATGGAGTGGAAAGCAAAGGGTTTAAGGGTTGGAGTGATAAAAGCTAGGCTACATTGCAGGCCCTGAAGTCAAAATACCTTTGGGTTTTCATTGGGGCATCCTGGAAGGTCTTCAGTTCCACATGTTGCCTTAAAATAAGTGTATCTGAATGAGCCACACAATCTAGATCTACAGGAATTTTTCAATCACCTAGGGAAATAAACGTAAAATACCAAACAGATTCATGGAGCAAAACAAGGTTAACAGGAATTGAAGGCCACTTTTCCCACCAAAATTTAAAAAAATCAGAGGAACAAAAAACCTGCCAGCCACTTGATAGTCCCTGTGGTCTGGGT
Organism: Dromas ardeola; assembly: GCA_013398915.1. Taxonomy (NCBI): domain Eukaryota; kingdom Metazoa; phylum Chordata; class Aves; order Charadriiformes; family Dromadidae; genus Dromas; species Dromas ardeola. Next base: position 391,492 of record VYZM01014745.1, read on the forward strand.
GTCATTCCCTCTAAAACCACCAAAATGGATCTCAATGTTTTCATTCATGAAACATGAAGGAACCACTTGGAAAGAAATATTCTGTGGTCAGTCTGTGCGTCTGTCAGTCTTCCACTTAATTGAGACTTCAAATAGCTTTTCTAGTGTCCATGCAAGGGACCACCAGGCTGGACAGGAGCTACAGCACTATAATCACTTTAGATGAGTGGATCATGTACTGGGAAAAGGCATATTAAGCTCAGAAACGCATCTGCTTGAAGGCAGTGTTCCTTCTCATGTTGTCTTTTGTAGTCTTATCGTGGACCATCTGACTACCTGACTTACCATCTTCATGCAACGGATAGCAGATAATTTCTTGTACAGAAGATTATAAACAATGCACACAAAAACAAGGAGTCATCACCCGAAGCACCTTACGCTACAGGCTCAGCTTGAAAACAGTGCCTGACTAATGATGCTTGCAAAGAGTCTGAATGAGGATAATGAGGTAGTTCTGCAACACATGTTTACAGGTGCTTCCTCCCTAGCTTGAAAAGCAACTTGAGATAAAACACAAGGATGTCTGCTTGAAAAAGAAACAAATTGGCTTATTAACTTTGCTTTCCTGGCAGTGTTAGCAGGTTGAATGTGTTTCCAAAAAGAAAAAAAAAAGTAGGAATTAGAAACGAGGTTTTTTTGTTTTGCATCTAAAGATGGGGTAGTGAAAACTGTGATGCACTGCTACATCTACAGTGGGAAACATGAATATTTATTTCTGGTTTATTTTAACTGGATATTCCCTAAAGATAAAAAGGCTTTAGTTTATGGTGAAAATCTAGTTATTTGAAGTCTTTAGTCTATTCTCCTTCCGTTTTTCTGTGCTTTTGGCCATAAAACTCAGTTTATTTTCTAACAGAAAAGTCAAAACTTTTCCACCAAAGTGGAAAGTTATTTGAAACTGAATGTGTGTCATGCGGCTCTCCCCACTGGTAGAAATGCACACCACGTAACCCAATACCACACAGCCCTCACGGCTGTTCGTATGGTCATGGAATGAAATAGACATTGAAAAGATTTATCAGCTCTATTTACAAAGCTGATATGGATACAAAGTGAAACAGACCACACTCTGCAAGACCATATTTCTAACAGTGTAGCTGATTTGCTCAGAGTTATGCCTATGTCATCTATGTTTGGGTGACATAGATGACACAGATGTTTTGGGTGACATCCACTATTGATGTTTTCTGAAAAAAAAAAAATTCAGCGTGAAAAATTTAGTTGAAAATCTGCTTTTGATTCCAAAGTAGCGTTGATACAGAATTTTAATAAGCCTTAGAAAAGACACTCCTTACAACAGAAGAATGTATCTTTGAATACCTAAACCTGATATTGAGCCCACTCTACGTAGAACATTTACCTTTACAGTTGACTGAGAAGTTTTCCTCCATCTACGCATCAGACTGAACCTGGTTTTCATCAGCTTTGTTGGGAATTAGGTCCACCACGAATTCTTGATTAACAAATCAATTTTACAGTATTTTTAAAATACATAGGTTTTTCCTAATTCTTTCACATAGTCTGACAGTAAAACAAGGGGCCTAGAAAATGACATCGGAGTGGCTGAGAGAAGACAGATTCAAGAAGCCCTGTGTCACATCTTACTTGAACTTCACAGAGTTGTGTGTTTTATTTATTTACTTAAACACAATTGCTTACAGAAAACAACAATGAATGTCCATGCAGACAACACATCTGAACATGGCGATGTATTTTGGGGGCACAGATTAAAAAATTCAAACTCGCAGACAATGCCAGGAAAAGGTTCCTTTTGTCTTTTTACGACTCTGCTATGGATGTATCCGTTGAAGAAGTGATTTTTATTCCCCTCAGTGAAAATGGATCTGTATTTTCTCATAAACTTTGCAGCTTTACATCCAACATCAGTAATTACTGCAAGTAGAAACCTACCATAACACCTAAGAATCAGGCACTTAGCTTCAAGTTTAATCTGAGCCTAAATGAATGTTTGATTTCAAAACTAGATTCATTTGACAATGACTTCTTAGAGCTTGATCTCATGTCTTTTACCAGGTTGACGACAGTAGCATGGCTATATATTGGATTTTTGAATATTGCAATGCCAAAATCCTGTCTTCAATCCGGGTTTCAGTCCTCACCTGTGGAAGAACATAATGGGCAGATATGTAGGCAAAAAGCTCAGACAGGTTTTGAAAGAGAAGGTGAAGAAATATAATTTCTTTCTGTGAATGAAATTACTCTAGAAATGAAATGACACTTACAGGGCTCATTAAAAGATCAGATCTATTTGCTTTTCATTCTTGAAATGTATGTTATGCCTAAAAAAACCCTGAATACCCACAAATACTGAAAGAGAGAAATCACCTCTGAACTTAACAGCATTCAACAGATGTCATTTCAGTTCAATGCAATATAAATTTTTTTTTTCACACATTATCATAATATTTAAATAGGTGTTACTGCTGCTATAAATCTATCTTGATCATGAAATCAAAGTTCTCTTTGCATATACAAGAGATCTTGAAAACTACCTGAAAGTTTGCCAGATCTTTTCCTAAATATGTAATCTTTGTAGAGGTTATTCTCAGAGCATACCAGTGACTTGAAAACCCAAATATAGCTTCTAAATCTTAGTGCAACAGACAGAAAAATACCCATCCAAGGATCTCTCACAAACCTGAGATAGCTCTGTGTAAGTTACAGGTAGGTGTTATATTCCTCAGTATGCCATCTGTCAAGTGATAGACATTGACAGAGATTGTTTCTTTATTCAGCTTTTCTTCTTTCAAGAAGCTAGTTTCAAATTATTCCTAGGTATTTACAGGAGACAAATAAGCTGCTGTGGATTTTTGCTTTGGCTTATATTGTTAGAGCTTTCTCAACTTTCTACTTCAGTCTTGGTCACAGTCAGTGGTGGCCACACCTTGCCGGGTCGGGGGTGATGGATCCACTGGAGTGCAGCACCTCTAGAACAAAATTTGTGAAGAGGTAGCAGTTTAATAGATCACAACGGTATGGTGCTGTGTCAAACCTCGTAAGATTTGACTGCAGACAAAGTGTGCAGGTTGAAGGTCTTTCAATGAGTGAAACCTGCAAGAGAAAATTTCAGGATTTGCAATCCTTGCAGGTTGGGTTCTTAATATTGCATTAAAACATTACCACATGCAGAATCATATAGTTGCTTCTGTCTATTACGTTACGGCTTAATATTTACCATGAAAAACTCCCTTGTGACAGCGCAGAACTTTCACTCGTGCAAAATTTCTTCTGCCTCAAAACTGTGATTTCAGCAGGCTGCCTGGAATGCTCAGGCTCTGTTGGGTACCTGCAGTGGGTTATATTTGTACAGATCCACATCACCAAGATGAGCTAAGACTTTGTCCCTGACCTCCAGTCACTATCAGACGGTAACAGGCTGGATCTCATCACCATGCATGCAGGTAAATGAGGGCACAATTAACGGAAGGCAACACTCTGCTTATATTGTAAGGCTAAGGTCTTATGTGTTGCGAGGTTCTTCTGCCCATGGTACTTTGTCATAAAAAATGTTGAGCAGCAGTGTATTTCTAGAAATGTTTAGCATATATTTGCAAAACGTGATCTGCCAAAAAAGTTGATTCTGACAAATATTTATAGACTGTCACCAATACTGCATGGGGGCATCTCAGAACCAGAGACACTGCACAGTATGGGTAAGACCCACCTGGTTCCAAGGGTGGAAAGAAGGCTGAAAATGTAAGCACACATTTGAATACTTTCCTATTTAGGGGTGCTTTTTTCAGCTTGACCATTGAAGACGATTATGAAAGCAAGAATCATACAATTTTTGATAATGAAATGTACTCATTAGAAATATCAAGGGTACATTCTTACAACTAGCGTGATTTAGACTTAAGCCCTTTGATGATGTTTGTTACAATACAGAAGGTGCTTCTTTACATGACACCGGATATTGCAGGGCTTGATTGCTGTGGCTGAGGGCTTAAGGCATTTTATAATGAAAGAGTTTTGATTTCAAAAATCCCCCAAATTATAAACAGAGTATACTGGATCCTGTTTTGCCTTTGAAGGGGGTAAAATTGTTTTGCTTACAGAAGCCACTAGGAGTAGCTCCCCTGTCAGACATTGTCTGTACTCATATTCACCTGTGTCTACATGGTCTCCTTTTCACACTCATCTGTGTTTGTATGGTCTCTTTCTGTATTGTGCCTTTACCTGTGATAGCATCTCCTCTAGCAACAGCAGTGCACTAAGGAGCACTGTCCTGTTCCCAGACGGCTTCTCCAGGAGAGCTGCTGGACTTACAGCACTTCTGTGCATCTTCAGAGGCCAGGTTTGTGCAGCTCCATGAGACCCATGAGCTGCAATTTTAGTCCCTGTCCCTCTCCCCACCAGGTCAATAAAGAAGATAAAAATTGGCAGCTTTTCCAGTGCCTTATTTACCCTTTTGTTTCCTTTCCTAGTGATTAATTTGTGATTCAAAGGGAAAACTCTGTGGCTTTTATGCCTATGGATGACTTGTATCCTGATCGGTCAGGTAGCTTCACTGGAGCTGGGAAGTTGCTTGAGTTGGGAAGTTGGGAATAGCCTGACTTCTTCAGGAAAGCTACAAGGCTGAATCCCTCAAGTAAAAGTGAATGGTGTGAGCCACGAAGCCCACATTTGGATCTGAATTCCCACACTGTCCGTGAGGCTTTGGGCCTCATGGGTCAGTCCATATCCGAAACAAAACATTAGTGGCAAATGCCACCCTTGTCTGCATCCAGCCTGCTTTCTCAAATCCCTCTTTTTTAAGAAGTAACACCAAAATAATCCACTGATTGACAGCTACCAAAGAAAGTGATGATGCACCAGCCAAGGCATATTGTAGTTTTAAATTCTTATTAGTTTAGTTGACTCCCATGATGTACTTATAAGACAACCGTCCTGCTTTGGCTGACTCTTTGTCTGATCATGCAATTAGAAAAATGAGTTCGGTTCTGGGCACATAACACTGACAGGAGGGAGAGAGGAGCAGGAGAGCATTTCAGGGAAAAGAGCACAAATGATTAAGCACTGGGATGATTGATTTATGATGAAAGATGAGAAGAACTGAATATGTATAGCTAAAGGGAGACATGCGGAGTGCCTATGAGTAAGTAGAGGCTGTAAGCACCAGGGAAGAGAGGAGGTAGTTAGAGGGGCTTATGAAAGAAAACCGGGAGCAAAGGATAAGCTGGTGTCTATCAGGAAAAATTCAAGAGGGAAACTCTGAGGGATTGACCTCTAGGGGAGGCTGCAAAACTATTGCAGCAGTGTATTTTGGGACAGTAATACTCTCAGAGAATATTTCTAATCTTTGGTGTGGACTTGTTTGAATGCTTGACCAAACGGCTTCCTAGTTGTGAAGAAAGGAAGAAGAAAACAAAACATCTTTCCTACAATTCAAAATAAACTGAAAATTTGCCACTGTGAAAAAGCTGTAGTTGAAAGATGCCACGGGTTAATCCCGTTGCTCTTGCAGAAGCTTTCATAATACCATTTCTATAAAAATGCTTTCTTGGGGATACCTGAGGTAAAGCAGGGCTGAGACGTCTCAAGCTTAAATTGTCTGAAAATAGCTTTTGGCTAAGAGAGGTGTGCAGCTTTCTTCTGGAAATAAATTCTTCCCATTTACCATCTTGTTAACATTTGAAAATCAAAGTACAGAGTCCATCCAAAATACATTTTTGTTGTTGAATATGTAATATATACATCTGAGAAAGCATGAAGAGCTGGTACATGTGATGAGCTGCTCACCTGTTGAGCTCTGGAGGGCCTCCCCTTTTCCTTTATTAAGGATTTCAGTGCTACATACTTTCATATGCCACAAGGTATTGGACTCAGAATTAAGGTTAAAAATGAACTTACCCGTGCCCAGAGTGAATAGCCAAAAAGGGTATATTCATTATAAAATACGATAACATATTGTCTCTGAACTAATATTTTTTCTGTATCTTTAGGTACACAGGAATAGCAACTTATGGTTGTTTCCCAGATTAAGGGTGAATAGAGCCAGGGAATGTCCTTTGTACAATAGTTACCTAGTAAAACTCTACTTCAACTACAAACTATGGGTGACGTATGTTACACAGTAGTGAGTGAAACATTTCTGGGAAAACTATTTACCCAAGTTGCACAGAGAGAAGAGAACTTATCATGTAAAAACATCTTGCTTTGATATGCTAGAACATGAGGACAATGAAATTAATTCAAATATGGGAGGAGGCAAGGTGGGGCTAACAAGTGATACAGAAGTTAATCTATGGTTCTACAAAAAGGAAAAAAAACCACACAACAGCACAATGGAAAAATAGATTCAGTGCCATGCATGACGGAGGCAAACCTTTGCTTGTCTATTGCTTAACCTTAATGTTCTTTTAAGGTCATTTGAATATTTAATAATAACAGAGGAGATAAGCACCACCTAACAGCTGCAAGCACCGCACTCCTCTGCTGTACTCGGAGCTGGCTGGGCACAAGCCGCCACCAACCTGGGAGCCATGTACATGTGCGGGCAGCAAAGCACTCACTGCACCAGGACTGTCAAATCCCAGCCAAGGAGGCACAGACAGATTGCCAAGAGCCAAATTGCACCCTACCTCTGCTTTTGACTTTCCCTAAAGTGACCCATTAAAGGTATTGAGGGAATACCACTAGGCATGAACGTTCAACATGCTATGGAGAACTTTGTGTCTCCAAGCCTCAGTTTCTCCAGTTGTAAAAGGAAAATGTTGCCCCCGTTGCAGAGCATCTTGTGAGGTTTTGTAACTGGTATTTTGGAAGCTGTCAGAAGCCAGAGTGGAGGAAATCTTTGCCAGAGATGCACAATATCTTTAGCTAAACGTTGTAATACATGTTCTCTGTGCAGTCTGAGTAACAGCATTGCGACCACATCTATTTCTGCTTGGAATAAAAGTTGGCAGGAAAAAATTGAGAAGCTTATTTACAAAAATGCTCATGGTAACTGGGTAAGCTGTTCTTCATTCTCATTTTCTCTGTAAAGGCCAAAATTCTATTCTCTAAGAAATGAATTCAGAATGGCATCACGTGCTGGCAGGGAAACTTGTCGGCCTCCCTTCCCACTCTGCACTGGCAGTGGAACTGACACATCTGTTGGTGTTTTGGTCAAAATATTTGTCATCCCAGTTATTTGCACAATGCAAATGTGTGTTAGCTATGATTTTGGTTTGTGTCTAACAAACAAGCGTACAATTTGGGGTCCGCCACCAGTGTGTAGGATTAAGTCAGGGAAAGAAATGGCAAAACCGAATGATTCTCCTTTGTAACAAGAGCACGGTCATGGGGAGAGAAGTAAAAAGACGTGACAGGTGCAAAAGCCAGCAGTGATGGGACATAGATATGTTTAACTATGCAGCAGTCTCTACCTGACACAGGCTACAGTCTTTTCCCAAGAGTTAAAGCCAGTCTTTATGTGTCAAGAAGACAATACTGGAAAACGCATGATAGGACACATAAGATATGGACAGCTGCCAGGCCTCTGAACAGCTGTGTGATGTATAAGAATTACTGCAGCTGTATTTAAACTAGAAATTAAATCTTTCTTTTTTCTTTTTTCTTTTTTTTTATTTAATGTGTTCAGGCTTTTTACTTACCCAAAAGGAAACATTAGCAATTATGAAATGTTTATTTCCCCACAAGACGTGCTGTTTTTGTTTCTGCTGTCTGTGAGCACTGATGTTCAGGAGACATCACTGCTCATCCTTAAGACTGTGTATATAGAGCAGGGGGGATATTTCCTTTACATGCGTTGGTTAGTGGGTGCAAGGCATTCAAACTGAGCTTTACACCGCTTTAGGAGCAACTTGAAAAGGAATAAGGAAACAGGTCTCTCACGGTGTTTTGGAAACACTGGGAAAGAATCCGATACCAGTGTGCGTTCAGGATCCTTATGAGGCCAAGAACTTCAAGGCAAGTTCCCACCACATGGCTGATGCTACAAGCTTGGTGGGCGTGCAGGAAGTGGAGCACTTCTTCCCCAGCTTTGGAGATGCTTCCCTCACGCTTGTGGAAATGATTTGCTCAGGTGAGATGAACCGATCACAGCAGAGTTGGGCCAGACACAGTTTTGCCTGTTTTCCAACCTCACCTATTCCTTTTCAATTTTTGTAAAAAAAAAATATTAAGAAGCACCTGGAGTCAGGAGGAAATATCATCTGTAAATTTCTCTCCTTTTCCATGTAGGTGTAACAGAAAACTGGGGAACATGTATGCGATTCGTTTCTAGAACAGAAAACCAGCCCCATGAATTACATAAATTACTAGCAATATTAAATTCCTCAAGGGACAACTTGTCGTGGCATGTTTGGCTGTTCACTAAGGCCAGCCAATGAATGGGTTATTAGATGTCTTCCACGGTGTGGACATAGAGTTGCTGGTTCCCGTGCAAGCTGTCAGCTTTATTACTGCTAGAGCTAAACAAGATAGTGGTAGGCACCTGTGGTTTTGGAGTGAAAATTCTTGGGTTCTCCCTACAAAGCCACATCTACGGTGTGTGGTTTGGCTGGCAACCGTGGATTCTGATTTGTATGCAACCCTGTGGACACTTCTAATTTAAAGTTTGTATGAAAGACTAACTCTGTGGCCACTTTTAATTAACGGAGATTTCCGGTAAAGTTAGTCAACAATTTTTGTTACTGGAGGGAGAGTACAGAGCCATGTTAAATAATTTTTGGACAACTGTTGTGAAAATAAATGGTGTAACGTTTGGTGGCAGTTGTGAAAATGTGTGAAATTTCATATTGTGATTATTGTAAGAACTAAATCCAGACATTTTTATTTGATATGAGTTCTCAAACTTTCTTTTTCTGTCTTTCATTACTCTCCTGGTTATTAGGGTTAGATCCACTGGGAGGGAGAGGAAGGGGGTTAGAGACATTACAGCCCCAGGCTTGCATGGCAGAACAGTCATTTTCAGGTCTCCCCTTGAATCCACATAAAATTTTGATACCATAACATCCATGGTGAGGAGATTCCAAGTTCACTACTTGCTGCATAGAGAACCCCTTTTGTTTACTTGTTTTGAACACAGGACCTATTAGCTTTCAGGAGAGATGTCATACCTTGGTGCTGGTGCATTTTCCTGCCTGAAATCCTAAACGCTTCTTTTGATGAAGGCTGGTCAACAGGCGACTAAACCTGAAGTTAGTCTTTGGGTTCACAATTAATCATCTAAAAGTTTTCACAGTCTAAACAAAAAAACCCTCTCTCACTTTGGTCAGCTGTAAGTCAGAGACAGAGCAGAAGCAAAAGGGAATATTTACTCTGGAGTGGCACTTGGCTTTCTAGATTAAAAACATTGAAAATTTGCATAGTGCCTGTGAATAATGCCCAGTGAGTCAGGAAGAATGGCAAAAAATCTTGGACATTTACATGAGTAGAAAACCTATAAAAGATTAAATTTGAATAAATAAAATAATTCTCTTTTGATAATTTCAAAGTTCTTTGTTATGGCTCTAATCACTTCTCTTTTTTCCTACTGTAATTAGCTGATCTTAAGGACTTGCAAACAAGTTGCCACAAGTGTTAGGCTACTTAGTAATAACTGTGCACCTTCTTACCCATCAGTAAATGTAAGATCATTTACTTCCAAGAGGGGGAATTCAGAAGAGGGATAGGCAACCTCAAATTACCACACATTTATAACCATGTAAAAGTCTCCCCACAGGCAGTTACCACAGATGAGCTAAATTACTGCAAATTCAGACTCTAGCTTACATCATATTAACCGCATTAAGTGCCTATCTTTACATTTTAAAACAAAACATAATTTCTACCCAGAAGACATCCAGTTCTCATATAGTTATGTTAAACTGAATTGTTTAGACAGCTGGAAACAAATAAAACATCAATTTTTGTGAACTTAAGAAATTTGTTGATTCCACTCCTTTTCTGAAGAAAGTTTCAGCTTCAATCACTCTTTAAATTCTTACTGCCAGATTTACTTTTTTTTCCCCAAGTGATTCTTTACCATCTCAAGGTGAAATCTTTTTTTCCTGTTGAAGTCAAGAAGAATATCCCTTGATTTCCATCAGGAATTCCTGCCAGCTTCTGAATATGTAGAAGCCATCAATATTTTCTCATTCTTCCTAGAAAAACTCATGCTGCAGATTTTTAAGGTTTTTTTTTCTGTGACTCTAAGGTGTGCAGAATTTAGAAACCTTCACTGAAAAGTCTGCAAGGAAACAGCTTACTAAAAAATCAGCATAAACCCAGGAATCTGAAGAAAGAGCAGAATTCTGATTATTTATGAAAAAGGACTGGCAAGACTTGGACCCCATAAGGCATCTAAGAACATTCAGCACTCTTTATACCAAAGAAATCTAAAACTGGACAAAACTCAAAAGTTTCTTGTATCGTTACGGAACCAGATGCTGTTAGAAGATGAGCCGCATTCATTTTCCAGTGCTTACCCTTCCAGAATAAGCAAATGAAAAGGTAAAGTGGAGACCAAATCCCACAGCTGAGGAATGTGAGTTCAATTAGGGCTGCACGCTCTGTCATTTTTGTTCTGTAAGCCACGTTATCTGCATCTGAATCTTTTAATGTCTTCCTAGCCATGACCATAGCTTCTGACTGTAAATCCATCCCTTGCTTGGGGAGTTCCTGTGGGACACTCTCTGCTGGGAGGGAGTCGCGGCTGGTCAACTGGTACAACTAAGGCATTTCACATCTTAAACTGTTAAGAAATGAGTCATGCATTTCACAGTCCACCTCTAAAATTGGTTTTACATTGCTCACCTGGAACATGTTAGTCTTTCCAGCAGGTAACCTGTCATCCTTATTCAAAATATGGGACAGCAGACTGGTCAGGTAATGCTTGGTTGTTGTTATTGGCCCCACGTTGACTTGATAAAAAGTAGGTCTGAACTTCATTCTTCACTAAATTACTCCTCCATATGCCTAGATGACTGTGAGTTGGTTACTTTTATCCCCTGAGTTAAATGCATTTTTGGTCAGTATTTTCCAGACTTGTATTTGGGAAGTCTTCAATTCTAGTGTCCACATCCAGTGTTTATTATGTGGGCCATCTCCAAAGTTTTTTTTTTTTACTATGTATTTTTCTGCTCCCAGGAGAGACAATGTTTGGTTTTTTTTTTTAAACAGGAGACACTAACAGTAGAGTCATTCAGGCTGGGCAGGACCAGGGGAGTTCTCTGCGTCAACCCCCCACTCAGAGCAGAGCGAGCACAGCCTTCAGACCTCCACAAATCTGTACAAAATCAGAGACTTATAGTGAAAGTTATAAAATTCAGGAAACTTTGGGGATTTACTAGCATCTCCATATAGTTATTTCCTGGCTAATGGCATTTTAAAAATAATACAGGCTCATGAATCACAGATAATCTACCTGTGTACTTGCCAATCCATTTGTTACTTTGATTCACTTTAATAACACCCATTTTTGCTCCGGTTTTAGTATTTTACTATTCACCTGCTGTCTCCCTCACATACAGGGAAAGAAAGAAATGAATTAAGTAGAATCAGTCTGTGCAATCAGAGCTGAAGCCTCCCGAGCTGAAAAATGACTCACATTTATCTGCTGGCATCTCTCCTCACAAATCTCCTGCAGCAACATCTCTCGAAGTCTCTACTAATTGAGCCATTTTCTGAATGCTAGCAGTGAATGGGAGTTAGTGAGACAGAGACCAACCAGCATATGAAATTTGTCATTAGTGGGAATGGCAGTTTTCCTAGAAGATTTTTGGTGAAGGTGTATTGAAAGTGCAGTTGAAGAAGTGTAATTTACTGCAAGCCAGCATTAAGCACTGACCTTCATGCTACTCAGTAGTAAGCCAAGAAGCAAAGATGTTAAAATACAATGGACGGCTTAAATGGAAGTGACTGTAATTAAAATATATTCTGGATTTGGGAAACGCCTGTGTACGGTTTTAATAAAAACGTTACTGTGCTGCTGTTATTAAGATTTAAATCCCTCAGAAAGAAATCACAGACATACACACGTATGGTCTAGTTCTCCAGACAGCTAAACTGACATGCTCCTGCTCTTCTTCTCCTGCATTATGTATCCAGCTGCATTGTCTTTATTATTTCATTTTTGTAAATACCTTAAATCCATAGCCCCATTTTTTTACACTATACCAGTATGGAGCAGCAGGTGCTCATCAAAAAGTCTCTGTGTCACTCAGAGCATCCATGACATGCTAAAAACTTCTGAAGGATCAATGCATGTATTGTCACTTGTGGGCAGAGCATCCCTCCCTGCCCCGACAGCTGGAAGGACTCCAATAATGCCAAACACCAGTCGGTATCATTTCTGCTAGAAGAAAAATTGCAGTACTGTAAGGAGTGTGAAAATCAAATTGTACTGAAGAAGAATATAAAAATCATTCTGCTGGGTTTAAGAAAATGTCTGTGTTTTGCCCAGAGCTGTGCTTCTTATCAGTAGCTGGTTGTAGGTGCCTGCAGAAAGCAAGCGAGAAGAGCAGTGCCTTTTCCTCAGCTGTACCCTCCCAGCTCTGTTAATCTGCAGTTTAGAGACTTCCTGAGCCAGAGGTTTTATCTGTTTCTTGGTTAATTGCCTTTTTTTAGCTGCTTTGTATATTTTGCATCCAGAAAATCCTGCAGCAGTGTGTTCCACAGTGCAACAATTCACGAGTGAAAAAATCCTTCATTTTATTTGTTTTGAATCTTCTGATTACTGACTGCTGCATGTGTCCTTTAATTCCTGTTTTACCAGTAAAGAGGAATAATCGTTCTGATTTATTTTTCCTATGCAAGATTTAGAAAGCTTTGTAAACCTTTATTTTATTTTTCTTCTTAGTGTTGGAAGAAAAGCTCTTAGTCAAGCTTACTGGCATGAGTTTTCTGGACAAATATGTTTATACACATTCTGACAAGAATATTTTTTTTCTTCAATTATGCCATTAAAACTTAGAAGAAGGTAACAAACTTACGGAGGTAAAGTCAGAGGAGAAAGCAGCCAGAGTTTACCAATGCTCTCAGCAGCTTTCTGTGCTTCTCTGATCCGTATCTCGGATTATGCTGCAGTTTATCCCACAGACGCTGCAAGGGATATTTTCCACATCACTTGTAATAGTGAAGGGAAAAGTCCTGACTTGGTTTCAAACATACTCTACCTTTTTTTTATGGCTATATGTATATATTCACAAAGTTACACACCCCCACAAACTGAAAAAAGTAGAGTTTTTTCCTCTTTCATCATAGTTGTGACTGTGATGTGTTCATTTTTTGTCCTTGGGTTTCAGTTTTGCAACTGAATCTTGTAGTGGAGGTGATCTTGGATTCTGCAGGTGGATGGATTTTGGATCGATGTGAATAGGACTGGATCCACGTGTTTGTGCTGGCAGAGTCAGGAGCATCTATTGGATACACAGCAGAAACTCCGCCTCGTCTCTGAAAGCCTCCTCAGACGTTGCTCGCTGCAGTTTCCTTGTGACTGGAGCCATCCCTTTCCCCATGCAAGCTCCTGTGCAGGTGGAGGCTCTCCATGCGGTGACGCTGTGTCATGGTACCATGGGGGACAAGAGGAACTCAGCTGCAAGAAGGATAAAGTTAAAGCTCTGAAAAAACTATGGCATTTTTCCAGATAAGTAGCAGCGAGGTTGCAAGTTCAGTGTTTCCTTCTTTCAAATCTGATGGAAATTATGGTGTTTCTTTCATACGACTGCATTCCTTCATTATGTCTTCCTGTCCCAAGAGATTTAATATTTTATTTAGAGGTAAGGGAAAGAAAAGTGGGATGACCTGAGTCCTCAGTTTCATATGTAGTTTTGGTTTAATTATTTGCATCTGTCACTGATATATATAGATAACTAACAGTAGGGCTAGAAACCCATTTCTGCATTTGTTCTCCAAACCCGCAGCCCTCAGAGGAGTGTTCAAGCTGCCACCTGTTAGCTACATACAGAATATTTAGGTTGAATAGAGGCGTGGATCTCAGTTTTTCATCATTGTCCACACATCTTCCCACCAGCCAGCCACTTTGGGCTTTTTCCCCAGGTGGTTCTTCTCTTGAGGATTGCAAAAATGGACCCCTGTGATTGCTCCATCTCCCACAAGAACCACAGGTGGCCCTGGCTGCGGTGGCACCTCCATAACTTTGGACTTGGGTAGGGTCCCGGCTGCAGTTGAGTGATAGACCTGTCTTGGCATGCCGTCTGCAAACTATCTACATCTCTAGGTCTTTTTGAGGAATAGCTTTTCAAACTCATTAAATGTATGCATGGCATGAATACAGATTTGCTGCTTGGCAATTGGTTTTACCACAGAAGATATTTACTGTTGGTGCACAGCAGAGAAGCAGGACTTCCTGTTTCCCCATGCGCTGAGCAGAAAGCTTGGTATTGCAGACTGAACTTTCGCTGGTGAGAGTGACATTCTGTGCTAGTACGTTACAGAATGGTCCGTGTTCTGCCCTCATTCTCATTTCACTTAGGCAAAGACGTTATCAGCTGCAGTGATGGCTGGATACTTTCTCTAGAGATTAAAACCAAGACCAACACGGGGTTTGTTATCCAGACTACATATATAACATGATTTTAAAGGGCTTGGAACATTTAAAAGAGGATAAATGAATTAAGGACTGTATTATTAGCCCACATTCAGTGGACTATACTTGTCAAAATTGGTTGAATATCCAAATTAAGTTGAAGTTAATCCCTGCACGAGCCTATAAAAACCTGTTCCCAACAAGTCTTCATAATAAATTCTTTGTGCCAGGAAATATGAATTAAATTGTTTTAAAGCAATAATGTTTAGGTAAGTAAAAAAAAAGTTTCCTACTGAGAGATATTTTATGAACAAAATTAAATATTATAAAACCATATTATTAAATTCTGTCAAGAAGGTATTAATCTTGTTACTCTGGCATTGGTACTTCAGTTCTCCATAATTATGGATTAAGACTTAAAACAAAAATATAGTGTGGAAGGTGTTTTTCAAAGTTCTTGAAAAAGAAAATAAAACTTGAAAGTATAAACCCTTAGACTTGCAATATGTCATTCTATTATTATTATTATTAACTTATTAAGTGCTGACTTTATGATCAGCATTGTATAAAGCTCAGTAGGAATACAGTCCCTGCACAAATGAGTTTTCAAACTGTGGAATCAACCCCAAAGAAGACACACTTGGTAATTTATTATGGTACAAGACAGGGGTATCTGTATCTGCTAAGGTTAAAGAAAAGTCCTCCATTAATTTCTGTAATCTGTATGTTGCTGCTCTATTAATGTTGCTGCATTGCGGGGAAAAAAAATATCGCTCTTTTTAAGTAGAGAGGGTGTGGGGAAGGACAATCCATCTACCCCAGAAAAAGGTTAAAGGAAGTGACACAGTTTCTGATGATCACAACATGGGTCTCAGAATATGCTAAGGACACATACAAAAACTGTGAGTAATCTCATGTTTATCTGCCCACAAATTAGGTGGGCAGGTCTAAAATAGCCATGTCCTCTAGTCAACAAAGATAGATAGCTTGTTCCACCCTTGAAAATGTTTCCAGGGTTGGTGAATTGCCCTTTCATTGACTGTATAATGAGCTTAGAGTTGCCCCTGGGAGGCTTTCCTCCCTTAAGGAACAAAAAGTATATTACACACAAGCAAAGGAGTGAGAGAACAGATGGGGCCACAGAAGATGAACGTCCCACTGTTCCTGGCTCCCCCTGGCAGTGGGTCATTCAGAGACCCAAAGTGGTGGTACCAATTAAAGCTGCTCCAGTACCTCACATCAACACATGGCTGGGCATCTAAGAGCCACAGGGCACTCTCCAGTGCACACAAGAACTGCTGTAGCATGATGGAAAAAAATTCCATGATTTCCATCAACTCCAATTTTATGAGAGGGAAGGAGAGTTAAAAAATTACACCAAGAGATGCTCTAGATAGAACCTAAGGTTTTAAGATCTGTGCAGAGGAATTTTTCTCCAAGGTGAATTGTCCCTTGTGATCTTTCTTAATCCCTCCACTACAACTAGTAAAAGCATTCTGTAGATTCACTACTTTCCCTAATTGGATTATCTCTGAATGAATGCAATAGGTAGATGTTCCTGTACTAGTACATGTACATCATAACTCTTTCACTCTTCCCTATAAGTCACTGTTATTGGATCATAACCCTGGTATTCAGTCAGCAATTTTTGCTGTAATCCAGGTCATTTATTCATATTATTTGTTGGTAATATGGCAAGCTTGGGGTTTTATTACACTTTCTTTACACTCTGAAGCATTTGCAGGCAACCATTAAACATGGGGCAATGCTCAGACACATTTTATTATGTCTGATATTTACTTTATGCTGGTAATCCACTAAGACATAAGCACAATAAATTTAGCAACTGTGTAATGAACTGTATTTTTCAGGTTTTTTCCCTCCAGCTTTATAGAAGACTAACTTGGTTATAGAATCTGTCACCTCCAAGTAACAGCTCTATAATAAATTCAAAATGGCAGCTCTCTAGTGGTAGCTAATTAGTCCACGTAGAATGAGTTGGCTTAGTCTATTACAGAGTATATCATAGAATCATAGAATCATAGAACAGTTGGGGTTGGAAGGGATCTTTAAAGGTCATCTAATCCACTCCCTCTCCCATGACGTTCAACTAGATCAGGTTCCTCAGAGCCCCGTCCAACCTGAACTTGAATGTTTCCAGGGATGGTGCATCTACTGCCTCTCTGGGCAACCTGGGCCAGTGTCTCAACACCCTCAGTGTAAAAACGTTCTTCCTTATATCTAGTCTTAATCTACCCTCTTTTAGTTTAAAACCATTACTCGCAACAGACCCCGTGAAAAATTTTGTCCCCATCTTTTTACAAGCCCCCTTTTTAAAAATGGGAGCAACGTTTCCCTTTTTCCAGTCACTGGGGACTTCACCTGACTGCCATGACTTTTCAAATATCACGGAGAGTGGCTTGGCAACTACATCAGCCGGTTCCCTCAGGGCTCTGGGAAGCACCTTGTCAGGTCCCATAGACTTCTGTATGTTCAGGTTTCTCAGGTGGTCACAAGCCTCATCTCCTCTTGCAGTGGGAGGGAATTTTCTCCCCCAGTCCCTGCCTTGCAGTCCATCCACTTGAGAGGTGTGGGGAGAGACGTTGCCAGTGAAGATTGAAGCAAAAAAGTTGTTGTGTACCTCAGCCTTCTCCTCGTCCATTTGCCAGTTTTGCTCATCAGGGGGGTACGCTTTCTTTGACCTTCCTTTTCTGGATGGCATACTTGTAGAAGCCCTTCCTATTATTCTTTGCATCCCTTGCCAAGTTCACCTCCAGCTGCACCTTGGCCTTCCTGACTCCATCCCTACACAACTGGGCAGTGTCCCTGTACTCTTCTCAGGATACGTGTCCCTGCTTCCACTGCCTGTGCTTCTCTTTTTTGCCCTTTAGTTTGACCAGGAGGTCTTGACTCAGCCATACCAGTCTCTTGCCTTCCTTTCCTGGTTTCTTACAGCTGGGGATCAAGACCTCTTGCACTCTGTGGAAAACATCCTTAAGGATCTGTCAGCTCTGTTCTGCTCCCTTGTTCCTGAGAGCAGTTTCCCAGGGGAATGTATGTCCACAATACAATTTTTACAGATAGGATTGATTGGACCACATGCTTTTAACCTCTGTAAATGTGGCGAGAATTACCTTTTCACCCCACCTGATCCCTCTTGAACTCTCCCGATCCTATGCTGGGCGACATCTTGCACTGCAGCTAATATTGCATTTATTGTTTGTAAAGCTAGAGAAATACAGACAATTGTGTTCACTGAGATGGGAACACCAGCAATCATATAAATTCTGCAGTGATTCACAAAGTTTTAAAATGTACTTTGAGATTACATTAATACCTGACTGTTCTGAAGCCTTTGGAAACTTCTGCATGATAACACACGGCTGCAGAAATCTGCATAGATATGTGTATGTATGATTTTATTTTATTTTTTTCCCAAAACCAAGTTCCACTTACCATTCTCTTCCAAAATTGTTCTGCATAAGCACCTAAATGTTGGATGAATCTATATTGTAATTTGAGTAAAAGAAATTATTTTCTTTAACATCTTTTTGTATCTTTTATGAGAACACTCTAGAACAGCGAAGATTCTCCAGACAACATAAAAGCTGGTGATGTAAATGCTCAACACAGAAATTTAAGAAGCTGTTCTGTTTTCACAGTGATCTTGGACAAGTTTAGTGTAGGGTCTTTGCTGTAATATGAAGAGCTGCCAGCCTAAGGCCTGGGGTCAACTGCAGCCTTTCCAGTCAAGGGTGATCTTTTTTAATGTACTGTTTATTACTTCTTCCTGTTGTTTACTTCAAATGCCAGGCACCTCTCTGCCCAACCTCATCATTTAGATTACAGGACAATAAACCATTTGTACTTGTACTTAATGGGGTGAATTTCAGAGAGGACAAGTGGAAAGGAATGATTTGAGTGTCAGTGAATCAGTGAAGTTCTTTGACCTTTGATGCAGCTACCAAAATCTTTGACACCATCTAGAACATTTTTTGTTCTTTTTTTTTTATTGGTAGAAGCGCAGGAAAAAAAAGACCAGTCTCTAAAGCAGAAGCATTGGCTCTTTCATAAAAAATGTGTCTCTGGATGTTGTATACAGAGAGAGGACTGGGTGGGTAACGGTTTAAAATTTATCTACATTGCCCCAGTTTGAATACACAGCTTGATATTGTTCAGATCAAGCCACAGTTTAGCTTTTCTCTTTATTTCTTGTAAATGCAGCTAAATGGTGTTTGGCTTTATTCACGTTTGTTTAAGTTTTCTTCCTTAGGGAAAAAAATGGTATTGAAACAATTAAAAGAAATGGTGTTTTCTGAAGATCTTTACATCATCTTGTATTTTATCAGTTCTTTATAGCGGTTAGAGATCTGTCAGTAACTCAAGAGGAAAAAGGGAGTTCACTCTGTCCAGTTTTTTTCACTCATACCTTAGCAAAATTAGTTCAGTGGGAATGGCTGAATGTGACAGCATCTTAAAAAAAAAAACACCTTAAAATAGATTCAAACGTCAGAAAGTGATGAAAGCCAAGGAGATTCCAGAAGAATAAAATGGCATGTACAACTTTCTCTAGAGTTTTGGTCTAGAATACCAAAAGGAGTAATATAACTGGTGTATAGTCAAAATAGTTACCAGGCTATAGTTTTGCCAGCTTCGTGCCGCCTTCTAAAGTGCCAAATACCTGACAGTGGGATCTGGATGGGGAAGACAGAAGAGGAAAATATTACTTCAAATATTAAAATCTTACTGTTAGGACATTCTGTTGGAATTTTACTCTTGAGCCACTGGGCATCAATTCAGTATAAAGCATGTTTCCTTCGCTACCACCTTCTTTAAAAATGCTCCAGTATTTAGCGATGGAAACCAAGTGTCTGTGGCACCTTGCAGTTACCTCCCTGCCCCATGAAGGCATTCACTTACACTGAGAGAGAAACAGCGAGAAGGGAGTTGGTGGGGGAGGCTGCAGACGTGTGTTTTTAAAAGACCTAACCTTTGAAAATAGCTGATTAAAGAGTTATGTCAGACAGAATATATATATATTAGTTATGGCTAGAATTTAGGAAAAGATGTATTGTTTAAATGCTTGGAAATAATTATTGTGTGTATTATTTTTGCATGACTCCTTTTTAATTTTGCATTGAAAATTTGAGAAAAGAGAACCTTCTGTACTAGAAAGCAACTCAAAAATTGTTTAGGGCAAAGCTATTTTCTGAATTCCGAAGAAGGACAAGAAGTGTCTGGATTTGTATTTACAACCAGTCCTCACCAGTTTACGTTCACACTATCAAAGGCCTTAATTGAGTTTTCCTTCTCCACACCTCATCCTTGACTTCATTTCCATAACTTTGTCTCCCAGTCTCTGTCTCTCAAATCTCCGCAATAGCACCTGCCTGGCCTTGCTCTTTAGTCACTCCAATTCATTTAGTATTTTCTTGTTCTTGGACTTTGCATTGTCAGGAATTCTCCTACCTTACCGGCCTTTCATTTTTCCAGACCATTGAAACAGAAAATGAACAAAAGTCAATTGCTGTGCTCATCTACATGGTGCTGTGACTCCAGGCTGGGTTGGGCCCGGTGCTCTCCAATGCAGAACAGCTTGGAGAACCACCAGCCTCTGACTTTCCCCAGGAGGGACTCTATGGACACATCTACACTACTGCATCAAGTAGTGCCAAGGAACAGTTCAAGCACCAACAAATCACAAAAAAATTAAGGTTGTGAAGGACCTCTGTGGTCACCTTGCCCAACCTCCAGGCATAGTTTTATCCTGAGCTAATGAACATTTTTCCAAACAGTTCCTAGGTATGACTTGTGGACCAGAAACAGGTTCCAATAAGGGGTTTGCATACAGTCACCCAGCTCTGGAGGCTAAGGGAAATTAACAGTGTGAATATGGGCTCTTCCATGGCAGCTGAGCTCCATGCTGGGGGTTTGTGTCAGGCACACTTAATTCATTAGTATGGAAGTAACCTCTGTTAACTGTGTCGACACTGAGCATTTGCCAACTACTAAAATATATTCCTTAATGTCTGTGCTGGCTTTGTATTACTACACCACCAGTCATCTCCTTCCATCTTCTACGTTGTTTGAAGGAGGAATTTGCACATGGTCATGGAGGAATTTCTATGAGACACCATGGTCACCCCTGAGTTAAAAATAAAACCTTCTGATACAGGTTGGTTTAAGCTATCCAACACATTGTCTTCCTCACAGGAGAAAAGAAAGCAGACTGAATCACATTTCAGGACCACATGAGTGCCTCTTTCTCCTGTGCTTGTGTTAAACCGATTGCCGGATTTGAGATGGGGAGAGAATTTTTCTGTTTGCCAGGTAGAGCTGGCAAGGACTGTCAGGGATTTTCATGGTGTCCTCTTCAGTCATCCAGATCGCCAGATTGATTTAAACCCTGAGCTAGTTTTTTTCTGATCCATCTTAACAGCGTCAATCTTTGTGGCATGGATTATCTTTAAACTAGCTTTAGGTGGTTAAGAAGTGATTGTATCTAGGTATGCAAAGCCGACAGACAAACCACATCATGGCCTGGATTTGGCGTGCAGGTTGCTTGACTGTGTAATTCCTGGTCTTTGTGTTCCTCTTTTTCTGTTCCCCAGGCACCCTAACTCTCTGTCAGTACCAGCAGAAATTAAAGTATAAACTCTTAAGGGCAGCCGCTACATCTTTCCTTACTCTGAGAAGTTCGGTATTTATATATAACCCTCTGTACGTTTTTCTTTAATAGCAAAGAACCTAACTCTGACTCGTTGAAAATACACACAATTTCTTGTGGTAATTTTTTGAACATGTTTTTCCTTTATTTTTTCCCAGGGAAAATCTTTCCTTTTGAGCAGTAGTAGCGTTTCTGTTAACGCATTTTTTTCCTTGAGAATGTTTTTAGGGAGGAAATGGCATTATATGTGACAAATATCTTCAACTACAAAAAGTTTGAATAGCTGTAATTGATAAAAAAAATTAGACACAATTGAGAACAGCAACGAAGAGTGACATTTCAGTAGAAACCTGCAACTCCTTGGTCTGTTGTGCCAAAATTCAAGACCTGAACAAGTCCAAATTTTGGGAAAAGAAATTGAGCGATTCATTTCATGCAGCAAACTGATACACTTCTCCCAGGAGCAATGCTTTTTTGATATGGCTGGCACGAACAAATGCCACTATGAAAAGCAAGAGTATTAGCATTTTTCTGTATTTTTTATCATGATAATTTCTAGAAACAGTTCTAGGTAGCAAAACATACCAGGATAATGCCAGGTTAATTACAGTATTGCTCAGTGTAGTACCACGTAGAAATGCCCAGCTGGCTTCCAATAGGCCTGTAAAAGAGTAAAACAGCTAAGGCAGAACGATGCGCTAGCACGGCTTGACTGCCTTGAATAGAGAGAGTCATTTAGTCTGAATTTGGGTATCACTGCGTGAAATTGCATAATACGGTGCACAGACATACCCTAGGAGTTTTGGTGGCCTAGTTAGGGTGGTACCAGCAGAGTTATGCAACCAAACTGGGAACGCAGGCAGCTCCTGTGGCACCACTTCTCCCGAAACATGCAGATGCTCCTTCTTATGTATAACCTGCCCCCTTGGAATCATGTTAAGCAAAACACGTTATCCGTGCAGGATGGCAGTTGAAGTGATGTTGCGTTTATCTCAGAGGAAAGCCTGTTTTTTGAGGTTTCCATCCTGAGATGGCGAGGCAGATCTGAAATGTCTGGTGGCTCATGTCCTTTTCAGCAGCACAAGCACCTGCATTCCCCTGCCAGGCAATTTCCTTTTCTGAAAACATACATTTTTGGTAAAATGGCAGCTTTTTTGTACCTGCAACCTTTACCCTCACAATGTTCCCAGTATTGCCTTCAACAAAGCATTTAACATACCGGGCATAATGAATTTATTCCATCCACTCTAATGAAAGGAATGTGTGGCTGAATAAGCCAATGTATTTTTTCCTGTTTTCCTGGATTCAAGCCATTATTATGAGATTGACAATGGTTACTGATTTCTAAAAATCTTGTTCTTGAAATTACTTCAAGAATCCATTTCTTTGATATGAATTTGTCGTAAGCAACCTGGAAACTGTCAACAAAAGTGATCAAATCTTTTACTTACAGTGTTTTTTTCGTTCTGTTAAAAGTTAATTAATGTTTGTCTTTTGTAGTGCTGAGTATTTTCAGGTTGTCATTTGCTAATGACTATTCAGATTTATTTAAAATCTTTAAATTATTTCTCCTGTCTGCATTACTACCCTTATTTTTGGCATTTTAAACTTCTGATTACATGTGTGGTAGAAACTTCTGTAGTTATGATTTTATAAAATACTTTTGTTCCACAGGTTTTACCGAGCTTTGAATTCAACTGCAGGGAAACAGGAATCCCGTGGGTACTGAGAGGTGTCTTCCACAATGGGTGACTCGAGGTCCAATGTGTTCAGAGTTCTTTGGGTCATAAACATGGCTCAGTGCTACACATGTTCATATTTGTTCCTAAGCACTACTGGGAGAAATCCTTATCCCACTGAAATGAATGGGAATTCTGAGTGAAATGTTCATTAATCCTTTTCAGGGCTTTTGAAAAATCAAGGCTAACCTGCAAAAAGGAGAGAGACATAGACTCACCTTGATCTGTTTTATAAAATATATAGTGTTATTGTACTAAGTCACAGCATGGAATTTATAGAATATATAGAGCACATAAAGCATTTAGACTGCAAACGTACAGCTGTAGAGAATGCCTTAAATTTTAGAAACTTTCTTCTGGTATACAAACTACACTCACACTAGGAGAGGCTGTTTTTTGGAGCTGGGCCACCCTGCAGTGAACAATGAAAGACATTATTGAATGGTCAGTTTATATTAAAAATACCTACAAACAAACAAACAAACAGAAAAAAAAACAAAACAAAAAAAGAAAAACCACAAATCTCCTCCTTCAGACACACAGTATCATACCAGGTTGGCTATAAAATTTCCTGGGCTTTACTGCACTTGCTGGTCCACTTCTGCTTGGACTTTCCCTCATGATAACCAATATCCTGGACTCCTGTCAGTCATCTGGAGAGATGTGCCTATCCAGACATGCCTAGGATGATAAGGGCATGAAAAAGCTTTGGGATCTGATCCAAATCTCACATATGTCTCAAATGTAGTCCAACAGAGAGGTAATTCAAGGCTGACTTGAACACCCTTTTCTTGATCTAAGAGCATCATAGGCATCTTACTCTAATTGGAAGGCATTTAATTACCTCATTAGGTTCTGCCTCAAGTGTTTAACACATTACACATCTTACCAGGGACCATATAATAAGGTGTCATTCAATGAGAGGGTTTCAGTTATTTCTTTCGTCCTTTTTCTGCTGAGATTTTTCATCGATCAAATTGAAGTCTTTTGTTTACTTTGAGTTGCCCATGAGTCCAGCTGAATCCAATATGTGAGTGGAAAAGACAGATTTATTGCCCAATGCAGGTCTCTTATCCCTAAAACTGATGGAGGAAAAATTTAATTGTACTGTTGGGTGGTTGAAGACAGATACAAGTTACTATGCCTACAGCGTGCACATACCCAGCTGGGCTCAGGCAGCCTGTGGCACAACCAAGCACTTTATTTCCCAAACAAAAGCCTGGCCAAACCTGATCCTTTTAGTCCACGCACTGGCTTTCTTTCCATGGAAAGTCAGAGAGGATGCAGTGGGGTGTGCCATGGTATTAGTCCAACAGGCAATCTAGAGGCAGCCAGAGAGTGCATCCATGATAAAAGCCAGTTGGGAGAGTTCTAGAAATTCAGAGCTAGTGCTTATCCTTCCTACCAGGACCCTTGCATCCCTCTTCGCACAATTACTTGATAAGACACCATGTTCTGCAATCACATCTTTTATGTAGGTTACATGATTCGAATACTAGATCTCTAAGACAAAGGATTAACCATTTGCAAACTGTTGTAACAGTACTTCTGCCCTTCTGAGGGAGGTATGTAAATTCCTGCAATTCTGGTATGAGAAGATCAAGAATAAACCTTCTGCCTATGTGCTATGAAACAGCAGAAGTTGTAATGTTAAATGTTCAAGGCACCCAAGCGACTGGGTTTAGAAAAACTTACTGAGAAAAAGTATATACATACTATGATTTTTTGCCCACGTGTATGGATTAATATGTACACTCGATTCCGCAGCTCTGTTCTTCATAGAGTCTTCACTCACCTGGTATATGTTGCTAGCTGCAATTATTTTGTAAGTTATACTTAAAATTAACCATAAGAGAGAAACGTGAGAGATGGGGAAAAAACAAGGGTGGATTTCTATGTTCATTCAGCCAATCACCTTTTTAAGAAAATATCTTTAATATGTGAGAAACATACAGTTTGTTAGTTTTCCCCATAGATTACTCAGAGCACATGGGCTTTAATCTGATTTGACAGCCTTGTGATATTTTCTGCCATTTTTGTTCTTAGCAAAGTGCTCTAAAAATGCACCCATAATTTATTTATGGGACCTTCTTTAACCCTTCAGTAACTAGAACATACCCCATACCTTTCAGCCTTGAACTGTCAATGCTGATTGTGGAAAGTGCCATCAGATACCTCTGAGGTTAAATGGCTGAGCATTACTCTTTCTTTCTAAAATGATAAATAGTGAAGAAGCCATTGTTTTCTTGTCAGAATGCTGAAGAAGAAATATCAGAATCCTCTACCACATTACATCTCCATAGAAAAATTCACTAGCACAATGAAGACACACAGCTATTAATAATTTTGTGAGGTACTTTAATTTCTAACAAAAGAAAATCCCAGGCCAATTTATTTTTATCTGTACCAAGAGCTATTTTTTCCACTAAAAACATACTGAACTCCTTTTAACATGAATACACCGTTACAAATTCTATACAAAAAGCTCTTAATAATGGGCACACTTCATGTCTCTTGTAAAGCTCTTAACTTCCCTTGTACTATATGCCTCTCACTATATTTGGATTTGTTGCAATTATTTAATATCATGTAAATCTTCCATTTCTGTGATGCCAGAAATAACGAATTGGTGGAAGCAGTTTAATTACTAAACCAGATGAACCATTGTTACGGTAGTATAAGGAATAGCCGTAACTTCTATGTGTTTATTCTGGATTTGGCCTGACCATCTTTTGTGAAATGATAGGGTATAATTTCCCTTCCCTTCAGGCTGGGAAATATTAGCAGATTAGCACCGTGTCCTACATTCCTGGTTGAACTGCATTCCTACCCCAAGGGTGGGTGGAGTCTTAATGCAAACTTGGATTTCATAAACTCACAGAACAGTTGAGGTTTGAAGGGATCTTTGTAAGTTATCTATTCCAGCCTCCACCTTAGGTTGCTCAGGACCTTGTCCAGTTAAGTTGTGAATATCTCCGAAGCTGGAGATCCCACAACTTCCCTGGACCCTCTTCTAGTATTTGACTGCCCTCACTATAAGTATTTTTTTTCCTGCTATCTAGTCAGAATTTCCCCTGTTGCAACATGTGTTCATTGCCTCCCATCCCCTTGCTGTTCACCCCCAGGAGGAATCTCCCTCTCTCCTTTTTGAATTCTTGGAAATGTGTACTTATAGCCATACAGAAAGGTCTGGGGTTATTCACAGCGCTCGACAGTCTCATGCATGGTTGGTAATCACTGATCAGCCCTGCAGGTGAGGAGATGGTTGTGTCACCTTGGCTATATGGTCTGGTTTGCAATGTCTTTCACATAAGTGAGCATTTCCATCCTGTGCCAAATGATGATGGTTCCCATCAGAAGGCAAAGAGCCCAGTTAAGATCCAGCCTGCTCAAAACATCTCATTTGCTCTGCGAGTGTAGGTGCTGGGATACTGATTCTGCATGGTTTGGGAAATCTCCCTCCTCTCCATAGGAGAGATGTTCTCAGCAGACATTCTCAGCAGTAGGGTCAAGTAAGGATTGTGCAGACTATGAAGTCTTAAATTTATATATGGCAGCAAAGAGCTTGGACCCAAGAGATTTATCTACTTACTTTCATTTAAGCAAAACATTTGTCTTCTTTTTTGCCATGGTTGGTACATTTTTGAACTCATGGCTCTTGGGCAATAAGAACATCCAACTCAATAAAATAAGTGCCTCTGGAAACCATAATTCTGGAAAACATAATGTGGGGAGTAGTCAGCATGGATTTGTGAAGGGAAAATCACATGTGACCAACCTGACATCCCTTTATGCTGAAAAGACAAGTGCAGTGGATTGAAAACTGACTGTCTGACCTGCTGGGCTCAAAGCAATATGGTCAGTGGCACAAAGTTCAGCTAGAAGCCAACTGCTGGTTGTGCGCCCCAGGAGTTGCTTTTGGGGCTGATATGGTTTCACATCTCCATTAATGACCTGGACCATGGGCCAGAGTACACACCCATTAAGTTTGCAGAGGAATGGCTGATGCACCAGGCAGTTGTGCTGCCATTCAGAGGGACCTGGGTGGGCTGGAGAAGTGGGCTGACAGTAACCCCTGGGGAGGAACAACCCCAGGCATCAGCACAGGCTGGGGGCCGATCAGCTGGAAAGCAGCTTTGCAGAAAAGGACCTGAGGGTCCTGTTGGACAAACTGGCCAGCAATGTGCCCTTGCCTCAACGAAGGCCAACACCACCCTGGGCTGTGCTAGGAAAAGCATTGCCAGCTGGTCAAGGGAGGTAATCCTTTCCTTCTGCACAGCAGTGCTCGGTCCAGCGGTGGGCTCTTCAGTGCAACAGAGGGATGGATGTATTGGAGTGTTTCCAGTGTAGGACCACAAAGATGAAGGTTTTTGGAGTATCTGTCATACAGTGAGAGACTTCTAGAACTGGGGTTCTAGAAGGCTGTGGAGAAGGCTCAGGGGGATCTTATCAATGTGTATAAACAGTTAACAGGGGGAGTAAAGAAGGTGGAGCCAAGCTTTTCTTAGTGCTGCTCAGGACAGGAGAAGAGGCAGTGGGCACAAACTGAACTACTGGAAATTTCATTTGAACATAAGATATATTTTTTTCTACGGTTTGGGTGGTCAAACACTGGAATGGGCTGCCCAGAGAGGTTGTGGAGTCTCCATCCCAGGAGATACTCAAAACCTGACTGGACATGACTCTGCTCTGAGTAACCTGCACTAGATGACCCTGCTCTGAGCAGGGGAGTTGAACTAGATGAGCTCCAGCAGTGCCTTCCAACCTCACCCATTTTGTGATTCTCTGTTAATTTCCTTCAGCTTTGGGAGAATGCTTTGGGAGAATACTTTGTGTTTACTGCCTTCTTTAATTTAGATGTTCTTTGCATGTTTTGGAGAGTTAGAATCTCTCTAACACAGTATCTTAGCATACCTCTGCTCAAAAATACTTCTCACATCATGCAGAAGGGAAAGATTCTCCTTATTCACTTTTTCACTTTATTTTATTCTACAGTATATTGTTGTGCAGCTGTGTGATGATAACCAGCACTGTAATCCATTGCAAACAAGAATATACTTTTAAAACTACAATTACTTTCAATAAGCTTCATTTGACTAATTCATACTTGCTATCTAGTAGTATTGACTGGTTTGCTAGATTACCTGGAGCCAAAATAGGAAGATGGTTCCTTTGATATTAAGCTGCTGTTACCCTGATTTTGTAATAGATCTTGAGCAACCCTATCCCTAAGCAGTAGAGGAAATTTCCATCTCGGTACTCTATCAGATACAGAAACACCTGGGCAAGAAAAAATTAAGAGCTTTGGTTATTTCCTCAGCACGCTATCTGTACCCGTAAGGATTTTTTTGTCACCTCTCAGTTCATTCCTCATATGGGGACTTTGTCAATCAAAGATTTAAAGGGCTATATGCAGCTCTCCCCACCTCTGTCTTTGTCTCTCTGCCTTCTGACTATGGAGCAGGATTAGGGTTTCGTTATCTACTGTAAAGGCAGCATCTTTGGGAGAATCCCATGTGAGGGATGGGTGTGGGGATTTGCATCAGACAGAAGCAAGCTCAGGGCCAGGCTGGCCAGACATGAGTCAGCTCCTTCCAGAAGCTCTGTAGATAGAGGAGCACAAGAAAGTGTTCAAATTCACAAAGCCCAACAATCTCTGAAGCTGGCATAACAATGCAAGTCTATAGGTGGCACTTCAGCCTGTCCGCATCTGATGGGCAAGGTTCACCCCAGAGTCAGTGCTCCTGCCCAGCTGATCAGCCCAATGTCTCTAGTTGAGGCAGTCTCAAGTACGCAGCAGCAGCCACAGATGTTTTGGAGATTTGAAAGGAGACGCCAGGAATTCCCCATCACATCCCTGATGCCAACTCCTGCATAGCCCTGGGCAAGTCATTTAACTTCTCTGACTCAATTTCCCCATCTGCTAAACAGGGATAATAGCAGAGGAGTATTGTAAGGATTAATTAATTAGCTAATGTTTGTAAAGTGCTTTGAAGATCAAAAGCACAAAGTACTATTGTTGTTATCAAGGGTGTTGAATTAACTTTCCTCATTTTGGCACATAAAACCCCAGCACTTGGACCATTGCCCCAGGACATGTGCTGGCATTAAGAAAATTATGATGATCATCTATTCATAAGCAGAGATACCAAAGCACTCCTGAAAGTGCTGGGTGTCACTAAAGCCCAAGCTCCTCAGGCAGGTATGCCATTTTCTCCCCATGGGGAGGCAGTGCAGCAGTTGGGGAGTGACCTCTCCAGGTCTTCAGTGGGTCAGGGTAAGCATCAGCAAGTGCTTCTCCGTGTTCCTTCTGCTTGCCCAAACACGTCCATGAGGAGTCAGGACTTTTCTCACGGCCCATCAGGTTTTCTGGGGTCTCCAGTCCTTCCACACCTCTCTGATCCTGCTTTAAGTCTATACCTAAGTATCCGGTTTGTGGGTCCAACTCTCTCATTCAGTTCTAGTTCCTTTGAGCTGGTTGGCATCAGTAGGAGTGGGAACACATCCTACTTTCCTCGTATTAGTGCGAGGGATCTGCAGTTACCGTCATACAGGTTGTGTTACCCACACACTCTCCAACTGCCAAAATAGCAGGTGCATCGCCAGGCTTATTGACCATCGTGGCTCACAAGCTGCCCTGTACAAGGCTCAGACTGAGGACGATATGTAGCCTCTTCCATTGCTGGACATGGGCACTCGCTAGCACAAGATCTGTCCCCTGGTGCTTGGGATCAGGCACCTGAGGTGCGGGTGTTAAAACACTCCCAAGGAAAGTGTACTGCCAGAGCTAGCTGAACTGCCAGAGCTGCTGTTCCTGAAGAGGAAAACAAATACTATTTTTTAGTCCTTGAGAAGCTTGGCCTTCTGCTATCATCTTTGCAGAGCCCCCAGAATAGATTAAGAAAATATAAAGATTGTGATAATTACACAAAATGAACAGAAGGCAAATGTTGGTTGATAATGGAGAGTTATTGTCAAAATGCCATTTTAACTTGTTCTTCATCAGAACAAGCTCAGTTATTATTAACAGCTAAGGACTGTGAACTGCAAAAATCATTCATTTCCTAGAAAACAGCCATTTAAATGACTGCAGTGACATTTTAATACCACCTTTTATTACTGCTGAAGAAATCATTCACACCAAAACACAACGCTCACCCTCCCCCAGCCACTATAAAGACAGCAATTATTAAGTGCAACACGTAAGATTTCTCTTAGGTGCTGCTAGGGAAAAAAATCACTATTACTGATAATGCAATGGTGTGAAAAACATCTACATATGGCCTTGCCTGCATTTGCTTTTTAATGGACTGTGTTTTGGTCCTTTTCCATAAACTTTATTGAGGAGCTATTTTTAAAAGCGAGGTCCATGAAACAAAATGCTGTGCTGGTTCTCAGTAAAGAAGAAGAATAAGGGAGTTCAGGACGAGATAGAGGCGCTGAGTTCATCAAAGCATTAATTCAGTTCGTAATGTTCTTTATACTAACTATTCCCACTCAATCTGGCAAAAAATATATGGTTTTGAAGTTTCTTAAACACACTTGAAGCACTGGAATCAGTCCTATAAAATTGTGATACTAAAACAAACATGTACATTGATAGATCTGCATCTTTTAATGTTTGTAAAGAGGTATATAAAAATAAGAGGTTCAAAGACTATGATTAGATTGAATTGCAAACAGATTATATGTTGCTAGAGGTACTGGAACAAATGTTTTATTTTTAATTTTTGTTTCTAATAACTACTGAAAAGGGATAAAATTTCACTCAATCTGTCTACTAAACACACGCTGAAATAGCTTCAATAAAGTAATTTCTCCATTTCACAAATGCTGTGAAACATCTCTGTTTAGAGATGGAGTAATTTTTGAGCACAGTTTTGGTACCTACCCTCAGGAGACTCTTATGTACAAGTGCGGAGCACTTGAGACGAAAACTTACTTCAACTCGGGAACCTGGTAGGTTTTTTTCTCCAGGCTCATAAGGGTGGTTGTGTACTTTGGCCTCTGTGTTCTCTAAATAAGTGGTCCTGAAAGAAAATGCCTGGCTCCTAGGAATGTTCATATGCATTTCTTACAGGAACAGTGAGATACGGGGCTGGAAATTGTAGTAGGAAATATTACTCTACAAGGTCTGTCACAAAAGAGTGGGCTGCACCGTAGCAGTTCCATCAAACTCTGGACCTGTATCTTCTGGTGTAATTGTAGAGTTCTGGGCAAAAGGACCCAGCTCCTTACATTTAAGCAATTTAATAATTCATTACTACAGAAACATGGGACATCAACTGGAACATACACAGCTCTACAGCCACATGTTAATTGATTACCTATGATTTCAGTGACGTGCAGGGTTTTATGTGAACCATCTGCACAGGGGCAATATTCATCCTGTAGGAAATAACAAAAGATAAATTTAGGCAGGCAGCAAAAGTTAGGGTTTTTGCCCTTTTACTTGCAGAAGAGTTAGCATGATTCATCTTCCCTTGTAGTTTGTAAGCTCACAGCAGGTCATGTGCATAAATACACCTGTTAAAGCATCCGTACACTGCTCAGGCTCACAGAAAGGTACGTGCAGTCTGTGCCCCAAAGACTTAAGGGTGACACAGAGTCATAAAAAAGTCAAGGTAAGGACTTCTGACAAAATAAAGACAAACTGTGGGAGGATGTAACTTTAGCCTGAATAAGGCAAATGGGCAGAGATTGTGGACGTGTAGCAGATGTGCACCTAGAAGTGGGATGGGTGCGTTATATTAATATTCATTCTTTGTTTGCACTGTGGTAGGACCAGAAAGCCTGTATTTGGTTAGCAGCCCCTTGTGCTGAGTTCTGTATGAACACATAAGTAGGCAGAGTCCCTGTCCCAAAGATTATACCATCTAATTATAGTCAATATTTCTGTTGTCCCCAAGGGTTCACGATTCCAGAGTTCAGGCCCCCAAAACCTTGAGGTTGGCACAAAAATAATGAAATTGAGAAAAATAATAATACTGCAACTGGGGTTATTTTTATTTGCCTTCTGGTATCTAAGCCTTTTCAATACACTTGAGTCATGTTTTCTCCACAGCCCTAAGGACTAAAAATGTAGGTCTTGCCTACATGGGATTATTTTTTGGCATAACCTAACATGTGAATTTAGAAGATATTGTTGTATCAGTATAACCTTTTCTTCCAGCTGGCCACTCACACCGGGACCAAGCTGATGTAGCTCAGGCAAAATTATAATTTAACTCATCTCCAAAAAGGAGCCCAAACACTGCCCTGTGATGGAGTCACTATCCCAGGATAGTTATATCAGTACGATTTTGTAAATGCCTATTGGCATGAAATACAGCTGCGAGGCTTGTTTGGCAAAACAAGGTGCTACTTAAATACCCCCCCAAAAACCCCATATATCATGAAAAACACATGACTCCAGGAGCTGAATGCTAAATGTTGAAGGAAAAGGTTAGATGCAAGCCTCAGGAGAGAAATCTCAGATGTTGGCAGTGCTGCTGCTGAAGGCAGAAAATGAGTAGGAAGGAGGACAACGTGAATTGCGATTAAATCCAGCTAGGACAGAAGCCAAACTGTTCTGGGTCACTCACACTTAGCCTATTTATAATTTTAGTACAATACAGATCATGAACAATATTAAAATAAATAGCATGTGCCTTAATGACCTCCTCTTCTTGTCCCTGTCATGCAAAGAATTCTCTAATTCTCTGCCTACTGACAACCTCATGTTTAATTGCTTTTACACCCTTCCATGTGTCTTGCCCTTAACTACAACTCTGACTAGCACAGTGGTATCCAACATTTAATTTTTTTCACTTTCTGCCCAACTCTATATTACTACATTTAATTCTAGCAATACATGGAATTTAAATTATCCTCAACTGGCAAAATGAAACATTGATATGAGCTGACAAGGACTTTACAGCTGTACATTTCTTGTTGGGCTCTAGATCAAAAGAATTTCTAATTCATCAGATTTATACTTTACATTTGGCTTTAAGACCATGAATGTTCTTTCCCTTTGTGACAGCCCATTCTTCACTTGCAACAGTGTTGTTTGTCTGGTCCATCCCTCTAATCCTGTGCCAGTATAACCCAATTCATTGCAGTGGGATGAACCTGGAGGTAGAGCATGGAAAAGCAAGTGCAGTATATTGCAGAGAGAAATTCTAAGGTACTGAGTGTGACCAAGAGATCACTGAAGATTTGCTGCTACTAACACAAATAACCCACCTTTCTTTATCACCTTGTACCATCATTTACCTCCACATGTGGATACTATGATCCCTTTTTCTTGTCATTCTCTGTTAAGCTGTTGCAGATAGATAACTGTTTTTTTCTGAATGAGTTTGCTCACATGCTAAGTTCTTCTATTCTCAGTGTAGCTGTATTGCTTTTCCAGAATTTAGCCTTCGATAACAATGATTCTAACCCTGTGAAAGTACTATACTCCATAAGACTGACTAGAAAACAGCAATGGTTTGCAACAATCCCCAAGGTCGTTATCTAATGAGCCAGGTATTATTCGATAGATGGATAAACAACAGATATTTATAGCTACGTTTTCTTTCAGGTTGCTTATCTAAACCTCATTCAAACCTTCTGGCACTAACTGAATCAGAGCAGAAATCTTGCAAAAATATCTTTAATGTTTCTTTTGATGGCAAATATGGCCAATGGAAGCCTGAGGTTTTTTGGATATTACCTTCAGGCATGGGTCTTACAGCAACAGAACATCAGGAGAAGACAGACTGGAGGCCAAAATCCTCGAGTGTCCTCACCTTGTAGCAACAGTATGTTCTACAGGTTGCTGCATATGAGAATTTCTCCCTTCGGTCATCTGCCTGTCTTATTTCTCCTTTCTGCCTTCCTGTGGGGTTTTGGTTTTATTTGATTCTATTTTATTTATTCAGACTCTTCTGTTTTCTGATGGGTAAATGTACTTCTTACAAATGCTGTAAAATAAGATGACGTTTACATGAGAAGAATATTTTAAATAATGTATAAAGAATTATTGCTTATGTTAAGAAGCATGTTAAGAAATGCTAAAGCCCCCTGTGTTGAAGTTTGGTACCTATTTCTTAGCTGTCATCCAGAGATGACAGGTGAGCCCATGGATCCCAGCCAGCCCTTGTAAGTGACCTAGAACTCTCTATCAATGCCTACCCTGCAATATTACTCCCACATAGTGAGGATTTATTAATACTTTATTAACACTTGTACCGATGTGCCTCAGCATAGTTTACTGCTCAGAACGAATCAGGGCTGCACTTGGAAGCACTAACTGTCGGCCTTTAATAATGTTGGATACAAACTTGATAAGAAAGGTAAAAAGCTAGAGCTTAGTTACCCATCTTCTGAGTTTTTCATATTTTTTTTATGGGAGTTAAGCTGTCGGATGGCTTAACTTTGCTCATAATTTGGCCGGGCATGTGAAGATGCAAAAAGCAAAAGCATTCATTGTCTAATCATAAGAAATTTCCTTTAATTTAGTATTTTGGTTCTACAGTAGCTCAACAGATATGACAGAATTTCACTATAATGGAAGCTGTAAATGTTGTAACCACTGGAAACAAATGGCAAAACCCAAGCAAATTAATAGAAATATTCAGAGAGGTTTGCATTTTCCACAGTGACTCAATAGAATATGAAGTGGTTTAAAAAGAATAAAAGGCATTTGAAAATGAACCCCTGTCAAAAGTCATCAGCCTGCATTGCACAAGAAGCAAGACTGGGTGCTCCTAGTGGGCTGCCACCTGAGAAGTCAAAGTATCTCATCATTTAATTTCTACAATAAGAGGTCTTCAGTGACTGATTAGCTAGATCTAAAATTGCTTGTAGTGATTCCTTTGGCCTTGGAGCGGGCCTAAAGCTCTGCTTGCAGAGAATAATAATAATTCCGTCTTGCTTGGTTATGAACCTCAACATTAGGAACCAAAGCAACCAGTTCCATGCTCTCCATGTTTTTTAACTTACTGAAGTTTTTTTGGAGCTCTTCATCTCTCTCACAGAAGTCGCGCAGAGGATGCATCTAAATTTGAGTAAGCACTGAGGCTCTCAAATTTGGCCTTTAAATTTTGGGTTTGGTTTTTTTTTCCCCGTTATTTTTCTAGGTTTCCCATATACATACAAAAGAGAATTTCAGCTCATTTGCTTAAGACTAGGCGAGTCTTCTGGCTAACAGCATTAAACCCCACAAGTTTCTGCAAGGTAATACATCCTATTTGACTACCTGTGAATCTCAGGTGAGTCTGTCTACCTGCTTTTACCTGCAGGAGGAATAGCTGCCACTGCAAGACACAGCAGAGCTGGAATGCATATGCTGAGAGCGGCAGCAGGACAACATCTCATGGTCAGCACTGGACCCTACCTTCAAGGTTTGTGCATCTTTTTCACTGTTTTATGAAGATCCTTTCCTGTTTAGTGCTGCAGAGATAAAGGAAATTAAATCAGTGCATATGTTATTACCAAACAAACAAAAAAGCTAGATTAAGTCTCTTCATGTATCAGAATATGATTTCAGCATCAGAACCCCTTATCTCATCCTTTATCTGAATTATTCTTTCAGGAAGACAGAGGAGTCATTAACTCAAATAGTCATCATTACATGCTTCAAATATTCTCATGCCTGCCTGCTTTGTGTACCTGAAGAGAACACTCTAACGCTAGATTGGTATCAAGATTTCCCATAAGATCTGCAAACTTCTCTGGAAAAACAGGGCAGAGGCTATGGGACTTAATGAGAGACACTACACTCATTCTGCGCTCCGAGAAGGGGAGTCTGAGAGGATGTGCACATTGCCAAATAATTCCACTTGCTATTCAAACGCACGAAGGAAAAACAGGCTTAGTGTTTGGAGAAAGGGGCTGAAAAATATGAAAGCAAAATTGAGCCCAGAAAGAACAAAACACAGGCTAGTTTAGTCATGACAATGATGTAAATCAGGTTTTAGAATAATGGGGGGGGGGGGGGCGGAAATCACAAAAAAACCTAGTGCAAAAGGATCTGTGCTATAGAACAGCAAGAAGCAGTTGAATGCTGCACACAGCACTCTTAATATCTGGGGGAGGCTCTCTTATACATTTATATAATTTATTGTGCTGTACGTGACCAGACACAAGTGAAAAGAAAGACTCAACAAAGGACATTGCACAGGGGCTGATGGGCAGGAAGAAAGTCCAGCCGGGCTGCAGGGTGGCACAGCATCAGCTCTCTCTGTGCACTGAAATGCAAATGTGCGTCGTTGTTGTTGGCTGCAGTGGCAAGACTGAAATTGGAGGAAGCAGATGCTGTAATCTGATGATGATGTTGTTCTTGCTGAGTCTGAAGAATCACTTCAAGAGCTAGTAATGAGAGTCGCTGAAGCTAGTGTTGATTACAGACTACATCAGAATGTAAAAAGATAAAGGTGATGACACTTCTGAAATGCCGTATTGCAGCCACAATACAAAGAAAGAGGTTGAGCAATGAAGGAAATTCTGTTTCTAACTGACAGTGGATAAAAATGGAGAGTCCCAGTTCTTGGAAGAAGACATCTCATTCTATATTCATGCATACGAACGTTTGACTATTAAGGATCCCCAAAAGGGGACTGTGAACACAAGACCAGGCGAATCTCTGCACCCATTTGCTCTGGTCTAGGAAGGGAGAATATAAATGCAATAGAAACAAAGCACACAGATTAGAAAAACTGAGAGGATTTGTAATCTCAGGCTCTCTCCAAATGCCATCAGAGTCAACTTTGGGGTAAAGAATACTTCTAAATGTTTTTAAAGTATTTAATACTTTAAAATACTACAAAATGCTTTTAAAAGAATGTCTTATCAAGGGAGCAGAAAGAAGGAATGTAAGAAGGAAGCAAAGGGAAGGGCAGCCAGTGGTTTGAAATGGCTACACATTAGCTGATTTAAGATGAACAGGGGTCACAGATGGAGCCTGAAGCTGTTTTTAAAAAGGTTATTGGGCAGGTTTACAACCGGAAAACCCCTCGCCTCAGGGACGCATGAATTTGTCAAACAGATCCAGGTTTAACACAAACATACTCCCAAGGATCAAATGGACAATCGTCCTAACAAATCCTCTCTTTTTCCAGGGACCTAAGACTCTGCTGATGCCCCTGACATCTCCAATCTTTTTCCTGTGGCACAGATACGCGCAATTTTTGTCCCTTGCCACAGGTTAAACAGGAGGTTGTTGTAGGCACAAAAGTGCGGTGGCCTAAAATAGTAAAAGCTAAGCAAAGAATTATGGGGAGCATCTGCTTGAAAAGGACTCCTGAAGAAGCCGTCAAAGGACACCAGAAGACTGTAATGCCACGACCAGCTACTGGAGTAGCTGAACATTTTGGCGTTAGTATTGGTCCTGCAGCCCAGCCTCAATGTGCTCTGCCCCTGACCCTTTTGATTTTGTCACTTGGGTTATTGTTCTCAGTTAGGGCTGTACGTGGGTGCTATTTCCAGCAAGAGTCAGTTCTCAGCTTCTTTAGCTGTGAAATATTAAGTCTCCTCACTGTAATATTTTATCATATTGCACATTGGCCAATAGCCACATAATTTCCAGTTCATAAATGCACCACCATCAATCAGACGTGAGTGCTGAGGAGGTGAAAGAGCTTTTGCAAAATTAAAGGGATTCCTAAGTTCTTGCACTACAAGAGACTCCTGTTTCTACCTGACCACTCGTGAAACTATGGTCATCTACCCCAAGACAATTGCAAATGGTCACAAATGATGGAATTTGTGCGTTGCAACCAACTGAAACCGGGAAAACACTACAGCATGTGTTCTAGAAAAGCTGGCAGCCCAGCTTGTGTCCCTTTAAATGTCACTGCTGTGTCACGCTACTTCTGACACATTATGTCATGTGTGGTGTGATTTCAGAGAGCAGGCAGTCTCTGAGCCAAGCATGCAGCAGATGTTGAAGAGACCAGGTGGCCATAAGAAATGGGTAATTTTAGATCTCTCCAAATAGTTCAGCAGCCAGGCTTCTTCACTGCTTGTGCATCTCCAGTCCAAATCTCTGACAGCAAAGACAGCAACTTTGATTTCCCGATGAGCATCACCAAACACATTTAATTGTCTCTTGATCCTTAGGATTTATCCATTTGGGTTTGTAGCAGAAGGATGGGTGAGGGACTAGTAGGGATGGTAATAACAGCACAAGTACCTCTCAGCTAGCTACTTGTTAGGCTAAATGCAGTCACAATTGCCAACCTGCGTCTGCTGTTCCAGCGAAGCTGATTTAGTTAACTCTGCCAACTTCCCACTCCCCATCCTCTCCAATACAAGTAATTTTGATATTGCCTCTACTCCCACCTTCCTGCAGCTCAGTCATTTCTCATTCTCAATTCTGGTAGAGATCAGGGCAAGCTACTGCTGTTAAAGTTGAAGATCTGACCACCTCTCTTCCATCATGTTGTTATAACAGCAATGGTTATCCATTTGCTGCATAACACCTTTAGTATGAATGGGGTTCAGCTCACGTAACTGCAGCCACCTAGAAGTCAGGGGTTTGCCCTAAGCAAGCTGTCAAAGCTCCCTCTGTAGTCCACAGAGGGACAGAGATGCTCTTCTAAACTTTCACCCCATCTATCCCAAATGCCTATTTTAGGAGAGGAAAAATATGTATCTCTCCCCCCACACACCTCACTGACTATAGAGGGAACCTAAATGATAAGCATAGATTCAAAGCCGAATTTTCAGAAGCCCAATAGGGTTAATCCCACGGCATCCTATCCTTCATGATATTAGTTACCATCTTACACTCCCTTATTGGTTAAGAATGTAAAGCATGTGCAGAAATTACCTCATACGTAACTCCTACAAGTGAGGCGTTCCTTAATGGTCAGAGCTAACTAAAAACCACCAGTTTTGTATTTTAGGTAATGGTCTTTGGATGCCTGCACCAATTTCCTCACCAGATTTACAGCAAGCAAGGAAGCAGCTGCTCCTAGAGAATGTTTCCCTCCTTTCCTACTCGATGACTATATGTCATGGCAGAAGTAAAGGCTTTGGGAAGTTGGGCAAGTTGTTGGTTCTGCAATGCTCAATAAATCTGAGCTGTACATTATGTTGATTTAAGTATCTTCCAGCAGTAAAAGCTCCCTGGATTTTCAAGAAATAGATTGTGCTGCACTAAGGTCTAGCTACACGTGCGCTACCAAGAGCAGAAGTCCTTTTCACCTATAAATTTCAGCCCAACTCTATAGTTATAGAAGTATCACTTTACTTTTTCTTGTATCCTGGAGCCAAAGAGTTCATTTTAGGTAATAAATCCTGCATAACAGTAGCATAATCCAAGGAAACAGTAACTGCAGTGATATAGAAAAGGTACTATTTTTCTCAGTCATGATTTAGGTCACAGCTTCATCAGATTGGTTATTGCTATAGCAACCACAGCTTTTGCTTTTGTACAGAGACTTCTAACAGTATTCCACAAGGTAAAAGAAACATTCTGAAACACAGGAGATAAACCAAAGACATAAAGCATACAGCCCATCAAGGCAAAAAAACCAAAACCAATCTACTCTTTCCTTAAAGATTGAACTAACGCTTCGTTGCAAAAGAGAAAGAATGAAAGTAATGAAAATAAATATAACAAGTGTTTCATGGGCCCTGGTAGAAATGAAAACATGGTAAGGCTATTAGAGCTCAGAACACAAAGGACTCTTTCCTCTGGTACAGAAGGTCACAGATTTAGCTCCTGTGAAGGGAAAATCCAAGCATACTTCATTTACTGAGCTACTACACTAGAATAAGCACCTTTAATTATTTTACTCTCTCTCTCTCTCTCTCTCTCTGCTTTCCAGACAATGACAAAGCCTTGTGAAGGCAGGGTTTTTATTTATTACCTAGCTCCGATAGGATGCTTTATTTAACCAGCCTTGCCAACACAATGATTTCCTTAGGAAACTTTGTCCCTCACCGCAAATTACGTCTTATTAATTTAAAGAAGCAGACACAAAAATTAGCTTTCTGCTCCTTTTGCCACAAACCTGCTATGAGCCATTAAAAATATACCAATCCTACTTGTTAAATGCACTTTGAATCGGCCGGTTTAAATTGGCACACGCCTGCCTATAACGAATAAGTTTTTGAGTTACCTTTTAGTTGGGCTAATGTATGAAAACCAAGAAAGGACCTAATAATGGCTAATAGTCAGCACTTACACAGCAGAGCACTTTTCATCTCCAGAGTGCTTGTCAATATTAACTAATTAAATTTAACCCCTTCCTGGAAGGGGGACATTATGAATGTTTTATTGATCAGACAAATGAGGGTGAAAGTTTGAATGGTTTAACCCACAAAGTCAGGTAAAACCAGTGAGACCCAAAGCTCTGCACCTCCTTGCTAGATGTTCTCAGGATCTCAGGTCCATCCCTTCCTAAGGTGGTAACTAGTGATTGACCCCAATGGCTCCCCTGGCACTTAAAGAACAGGACCATACATGTTTGTTAAAAATTGCTACTGAGAAGTTGCAGACAATGAGGCCCCCATCCCACAAAGAAATCTGAGTACTGTAATTGCTTAATATTTATCCTGAAAAACCTGTGCTGAAGACTTAGAGCTTGGTGTATGTAGTCCTGTCTGTGGCATACAACCCTAACAAAGGACAGAAAGCATATTGCTTAGCAATGAATATCAATGGATGCATTCTACCCTAGTCCTTTTATATAAAAATATATTTCTGCAAACACAGACTGAGGTTTGGTCTGAAATAATTGTTCCTCAGTATGCCATCATACACAGCCATACTTTCGTTTTTTTGGCCAGCTGACATTTGTTCAGATTTCAAAATATTTACTTACTCATGTTTCCTTTTTTTGGCTGTATTTGCTGAACTACATAACTTTCTTTTTATCTGTAGATGTAACTGTATGCATTGCTGCAAATTGGTAGATAATCTAAATGTACCCACAGCTCTAAAATCTTCCAGCTCTTACCTCAACTATATCAAAATTAAAATAATTATATTAAAATGTTTAAGTATTTTTCTAGTACAATAATTCTGAAGAAGTCCCCCAGGACTGTCCCAATTTGTTTTTTAAAACTATCGCAAGCTTGAGTTTGCATTACACTCAGAAACTAGACTGTTTGCTTTATTTAATACAATGTTGTCCGTCAGCCCACTTGTACTGCATCCAGTGTAATTACCTGCCTTCCTGACACAGATGCATCAACGTATATTTTCAGTCTACATACCAGTCTCTGACTCCAGTGGTCAGACATCACCCTGATCCCACAGATTTAGACTGTTGTGAGAACTGCCATGAAACACAATTTCCATTTAATTAAAGGCAGGACAAACATTCCAGTCTCTATGGCTACATATATCCTAGTACATAAAACGGGCCAGGGCCCGTTCTTTGCCCTGATGGCAAGTGACAAGGCATGGCTTGTAAGCATGTGGCTACATCCTCCTTTTCCCATCCTGCCTACTGGGCACAGTCCCTGGCTAGTGCTGTTGCCTGCATTGTGTCTGAGCATCGTGCAGAAGTGTGATGGCATGGACCAAAAATGTGACAGGGAAGTTGCTAATAATTAAATGGCACAGACCATGACAGGAAAGTGCTTGAATCCCTGCCCTGCTCCTCTTTTGTGTAAGAGAATAGACATTGGCTATGGCTGCGTCTTAGTAAATAAAACAAACTGGAGTTCAGAGAGTGACTCTGATCTCCACAGCAAAACCCTCCGGGTCCACCAGGAAGGGCTTCTGACCCAGGCTAATCCCCAGTCATGTCCAGACATCAAATAACAGTTTGGATGGTCAGTGCCTGGCTTCACTGGCCATGTTCAGTTTGCCCCCACAAATG
Source organism: Dromas ardeola (assembly GCA_013398915.1). NCBI lineage: Eukaryota > Metazoa > Chordata > Aves > Charadriiformes > Dromadidae > Dromas > Dromas ardeola. The sequence continues at coordinate 433,237 of VYZM01014745.1, forward strand.
CAGCCTATGTGTCCTTTTTAGCCCATGAGGTATCACAGCTGATTTCAAAATAATGAAAATCTTATTGTGAGTTTAAGCCAGAATGAATGCACTTCAAGCTATAAGCACGTGTGTTGCCAAAGTTGTATTTAGGCCCCTTGGACAATGGTCTAAGAGAAGGGAGATGACAGACAAGACGCCACATTTTGGCTTGAGGAGTCTACACCATCCTCTGTGAGACAACAGCTTTCCAAAACCCAATCACTCCTGGGAGAGGATGCTAGGATAACTTGGCTCAGCAAAAGAAAATTATATGGGAAGTTTGCAACACAGCATTGAAGTTTCCATCAGGGTGGAAATGAGGCCACAACCATTGGTAAGTAAAGAGTCGTCGGGGTAGTCCTATAAATGCTGTTGAAATCAGCCTGCCCCAGGTGTACTTGTACATCAGTTGTCCTTGTCCTCCCAAGGCAAACATCCACGGCAGTGACGACATCCCTCGGTATAAAGCCTTCATTGCTATCCAGCACCACTCTTTTACACCTTGCACTTAGGCTAGAGGTAATGGTCTCAGCTTGGGATTTACCCCTGCTCAGACGGTAGGTGGGTAGGAGGATGCAGGATAAGATCCCCCAGCGCAGACGCTCAGCTGCCAGAGTGTCAGAGCTCCTTTGCTTTCAGCTGAAATGGTTTGCCAGTCCAGTGCTCTGCATTTGTGTCTGGTCTTTCAGCTATCAACCTTTTTTTGTGCAAGTATCCGATTGCTGGTTATACCTGTGTGGTGTTAGGTAGGATACGGCTATTATGGACATTGAACAACTGAAGGAGGAAAGGGAAATTGAGAAATTACGGGCTCAGCAGCAGAGGTTTTTCCCTCTGTCTTTTTTTAAAAAAGAACTTCAAAGCGAATTTTAACAACTGAAATCACAGACGGATATGATTCAAAACTATTCTGGGCTTGTTAAACTATTTTTAAAAATGCAAAAGCTTTTATTAGCTTAACATACTATTCCAATCCACACGAGTAAAATGAAGCGTGTCTTCGTTATTCTGTCAAGATTATGCACATTTCCCTCCTGACTCACGACCACACTGATCATAATGGCTTTAATTGATATTCATGTGCATGCCATATTTACTTCTGCAGAGTTCCCGTGTAATTGAGCAATAGTTAATGGGCACTTAGGACTCTATTCACAAGAGATTACAAATGTGTGTGTGTTGGGGAGCTTTTCCCTGTGGAGTTTCCATGTGTCTGGATAGGTGCATAATCAGCGCGCCAGTCATCAGACAGAGCAGCTGACACTCGTGGCCCTGGCGAGGGCTCAAGCGAGACAAATTCTCAGCCCCTTCTCAATTTGGACTGGGGGGGCACTGCAGCGGGGGGAGATGATGACGAGTCGGGGCTGCTCAGCAGAGCCAGAGAAGGCATCTGTGAAGATTCAGGATTTAGGTGAATCGGGGCTCCAGCCTTCAATTAACCAGAGCTGTCTGCTTTCTCCCTCTGGGCAAACAAAACTCTCCTTAATTTTCTCCTTTAGGTGACCCTGTAGCCTGCATGGACCTTCCCCACATTGCCGTCAGTGGGGCATGTGGCATCCCTCTCACCAGCCAAACGACCCGTTTCCCCCCATTTTCAGTCTTTAGACATAACCAGGCGTTCACAGATGTCCTTCCCCAAGAAGCAACAGAAAAATCAGAAGCACTGGGACCCAGCGGTGCTCCGCTGTGTAACCTTTAAGATGTAGCAATAACACATTTAGATAGCAGACTTCACCGAGTGGAACCCCAAAGCACTTTACAAATTACAGAGAGAGGAATCACGTTAACTCCCTCCTGATAAGCTGTCATTCCCGGTCTGCAATGCAGCAGCTGGTTCACAGCCCACAGCAGCGCTCTACAGCGGTTCTGGACAGGCAGCAGGACCCGGTACAGCATCCAGTGGCACAGCAGGAGACAATAAACCAGGCATGGTGTGACTCCTTGGATTGGCCAGTGCTGTTTACGCGTGCATTCGAGGAAGGTTTCAAAGGAGTGTGATGGGATGGTGACTTCCCTGGGATTTGTGAGTTAATGGAGTGAGGGAGAGGAATGAATAAAGATGAGTTCGCTAGCAACGCTGCCACATCAGTGTGTGAACTGGAAAATAATATCGTTTCTCTTTTTCATTTTTATTTTCATTTTTTATTTTCTTCTCCTAACCAGTACTGTGTAGAGCTCATTCTTCTCTGGATACTGGGATTGATAATATAAAACTCTTGAGGTGCTAAGAGGAGAATTGTTATTTTATATTTTATGTTCTCTTGTGGTTTTGGGCACCAATGACTACTGATCTTACTGTGTGTTTCCAGCATGGTTCTCTCTTGCGTTGTTGCTTCCTAAAATTAACACCATCACTCTGACCCTGAGACTTGCTCTTCCCTTGTGAAAGTTGAAAAATTTAAAACTAAAGGCCAGAAGAAAAATAAAAATAAAAACAAGTCTGCAAAGTGGAGGAAGACAGGCTGGAAACTCCACGCTACTGGCTTGTGAAACGGACTCCGACAAGAGCTGTATGATAGACCAATCGATGGCAGTTCTGGAGGAAACACACGATAGTCTCTCAGGTCATAGTCCCTGTCGTGTTTTCATGAGGTTTGAAAGCTGCCACCCTCATGTATTTTAATTCTCTTTCAAAACACACCTGGGTCATTCCTAGTCGAATACAAAAGAAGGGTAATATTGTCTGACGATATGAATTGTGCTTGTCTGAAAAACTGATTCTGCCTTGTCACAGAAACGTGTTCTCAACGTGGCCCCTAGAAGTCGTGTCTGGAGACAACAGCTGTGCCAGCGTGCAGCAGGGCTGCCCAAGATATAACTGCCCTCAGCAAAGGTGGTCAGGTAACAGGGAAGCTGCCTTCCTCCCTAGAAAAAGGCAGAAAAAAGTTATCCGTAGGTTTCAGAGTTGCGTGGGATTGGTATGAAAGAAAGACCTAGTGTGCTGTGTGGGGAGAAGCGTAAAAATACTTGCTGTCAGAGTTAAAATACACAATAGCTTACATTAGGTGTTTCTTACACATGGATTTTCCTGATATATGCAGGTATGCCGATGATCATCTTCAGGTAGAAGGGCCCCAGCAAGCCAGAATGAATACGGGAACCCTTTCTTATGCTTGTCGTGTTAGAAATAAGTCTCTAGTGATGAAAAGAACAGTAACAACGTTTCTTCTTGTCCACGTATCATTGTCTTTATCACATCCTTCATGATGCTAAATGCAATACCAATGTTTCATAGAATTTTTCCAGTACAAGATTTGATTGAAAATTAAACCACTGACTTTGCATGTCAAAATCTTGACTGGATGAGGTATTTTTACAGCACAGAATTGATCCAGCAAAGACTGGCAAAGGTGTTTGCTTCACCCTGAGACTGGCAATCTTGGTTTCAGTGTAGGCTGTGGTGATACCAGTTCTGATATGCACCTTGCGTTTCTCCTTGAACTACAAAGGCTGCTCTCCTTGCTGACTCTAGTGGTTACCTAGATTAATTTTTCAGTGACGACAATCCCCAGGTGGAAGATGATTCACACCTGTTAACTCTGAATTTTGTGGAGATGCAAAACTGTATGAGGTGAAAGCGTTCAAAGGGTCCCAGCAAGCTCCTAGAGAACCTCGGCACGTTGGTTTCATGTCTGTGACTGTGCTCTGAATCTTACTTTTCATATGAGATCTGGGATAAAATCCAGAGAAACTCTGTGCTACTGCTGCTTGAACTTACATGAATTCTCCATTCTTCACCGGTTCCACGCGTTTCTTCGTAACAAACCAAAGATCACACACACATAAATTCTAAAAGTCTGGTGATTACACTGTGCTGAATTATACAGTTACTTCATTATTATCTGCAGTAGAGGACTCGTTTCCATTATAGAATTATTTCCCGAAACAATAAATGCCAGTTTCTGACCTTATCAAGACTTCTCAGAGTGAAATACACATCTGTTGCAGATCCGGCCCAAACGGGCCATACATCGTGCTCTACGATGTTGGTAATGATTAGTACAGAAAGGGCATTTGTGGGTTAGATGATGACCTTTACTAGTGTAAAAATTGAGGTGTTCACAGCACATCTTAGCAATATAAACTATTCACATCACTTGGCAAAGTTGCTCCTGAATGTGTAGGAATAGCTTCTTTTTTTCTTAGAGGACCAGATGTTTTGGAGGCTCTCCTGGGGATGCAGTGTTCCTCTTAGCATGACGAGCAGCAGTAGTTTCCAGCATCCAGCTCATCCCTATTGAAACAAACCAAAGTCTTTCCGTTAGCACGGAGAGAAGAGGGAGCAAGGCCTGAGAGCCCTGCCTTCCAGCAGGACAAACTGAGCATCGCCCCGACAGCGCTGAGCCCAGGCTTCCAGGAGGACCACAGCGCCGGGGAGCAGGGACAGGCCAATAGCATCCACCCACTTCTCAGTTTGCTTCCAGGTTGCTTCCAGGGTTTACAGTCAACAGCACTTGCTTGAATGTCAGCTCTTCCCTCATCAAAATATAACTTTTCTCTTCTTGGACTAGACACACAGTTTGGGCAATAATTCTAAAATCAAGTGTTTCACAATGAAAAATTCAACTTTTTTGTTTGATGAGAGAAAAAATTGTCTTGATTCTTATTTTACTTTGGTATGACATTGAAATACTGTTCAGCATAATGTGTATACAGTTTTCTACATATCAGATTTTAAATGTGCTAATTAAATGGTCAAAAATTATTTCATTCCTCCAAGAGAAGCAAGCTTTGGGAATTATTTTCGATTAAATAATTCTAATTTGCATGTGGGGCTCCAGAATCAAACCAATTTTTAAAATCTTTTAACCAAAGCAAAATTGAAAGTCATTAAATTTCCCAGAAAGGTAGAATTTTATTTTTGGTAAACTTTAATTACGTTTACCAGGAGTTTTCCGTGCTTCTGTACAGAACCCAAGCTCAGTCACTTGCTACAATGAGAGTTGTGAGGTTTTCCATATCAAAAGCCTGCCTCAGTTGAAATCCTTTCTAAAGTTTGAACAAAAACAACAACAAAAATTAATTGCTTTTTAAGATTGAGGGAAGAAAAATTAATAAGTTACCCTTTCCACTTTGCAAAGAAAATACCTGTAGACTTTTTGCTGAGATCTCGCATTTCCATGCCTCAGCTGAGGCTTTTAAAACTGTCAAAAGAGGTTGATTTATGGGAAAGTCCTGTACATTTGTGAAAATGCTCCAACCAATGAAGGCAAAAGATTCTGGGGAAAGAAAAATTAAAGTCTGGATGTGTTCGGTGGACACTTGTTAAACTTTGGCAGCTGAATTTGCCAAAGCTCCTGCCTGCCTTACTGAGCAGTGAGCTGTGAGCTCTCTCACAAACCAGCAATAAATGTCAATATATGGCCAACGTTTGCTATTTTCAGTGGGAATGCTTACAGGTCATCCCGTATCCCAGTTTATCTCGGTCACCCTGTGATCGCAGTATCCCTCTGTGCTGCATCACACCCCTGCCATCCCTCTGCAGCCAGGAATAGCAATACCATGACGAAAATGGATCTCACTAGAGCTATCCCATAGTGTTCCTGGTCATGTGGGAAACAGAAACAAAATTCAGACTCTAGTCCCCCTCTACCTCACACACGTACAAGTCTTCATAAAGGATTAGCCACTGGTTAGGTGGTGAATTGAACTATCCCTTTTTCTCCCTTTTACTGCCACTCACTAAAGCAAAATTCTTGTGTTTAATTCAGAACACTTCTGCAGAAGTTCCTTATGGAGTGTCACGTTCATAATCTTAAAGTTTAACGTCAGAAGTTGTGATTCAACAGTACCCTGAAGCTTTTGTGCAACTCTGCGTGCAGGGTTTAATGGAGCTCTTCCACAGAAGAAGCCAATTGAACTACTCAGCTGCAGGGAGCTTCCAGTACGTTAGAGAGGCACTGGAGAGCATTAGAGCATCATCCCAAAACACAGGGGAAAAAAGGCATATGACCTGTTAACCGTACAGCCAGTGAGGTGTGTTTGGCTCTCTGCTCCCCAGAAAGGGTGTTAATATCGACTTGTTGCATCCTTAAAAGGAACAGGGGGAAGGCGTCCTGGTTTGAAAGCACTTGTGTGCCCTGAACATTGACTACACCACGCAAAGATGCTAAACCATCCCTAAGGGAAGTTGTGAAAATTGTGAGCTGGGAGCTTATGACTTGTACGACCGCAGGGTGTTGTAACTTAGCACCATATAAAGTCACGGAGGGTGAATGGTGTTCATGGGTAACCACAACCTGTTTAGAAGATAATTCAAAGCTTAAGGAGTCGAATGAGTCGCACAAGTTAGCATAAAGATAGCATCTACAGCACTTTTCTCACTGTGATACCTACCCATCTATAAATATTTATAGGTGTATATATAACGCAACTAACAATAAAAATTGCATCTAATGCTCTTTCTTTGTGTAAGTCTATATAAACATGCACAAAGAAAGAGTGAAAATATGTATTTATGTGGTATTTTTTCATTTTGTTTTAAAACAACTTTTTGTTAATGTGTTTGAACAGTCCCTGGGAGTCTTTCTTTAGGCTGGAGACAAGTGGATTGTGTGACAATAACAAACATTAAACTACTGTTATTTAACAAAGTTGGTTAAAACTAATTCCAAAGCCATCATATTTCTAATTAAGTTTGAAAGTGATGCATAACAAAAGGACTCGGAGAAACTTTAATTTCATATTCCAAACTAGTTAGTCCTATTTGTTTGCTTTGAATCACTCATTTCAATAAGGTGAAAACTTGTGTTAATCCTCCATTCATCAGTTGCCTGGGTGCGTGTGAAATGAGTCATGTGGACAAAATAAACCACTGCTAGCCGCAATATTCTATTGTCCTTTAAGCTTCTTCAAGGGGCCTCTTCACAGGTACCAAAAAGCCACTCTAGACACTTCACATATTTTTGAAGATCCTCCCTTTTTTCACATCGCACATTACTCACTCATTGAAGAATAGCAGAAAACAGGCATAAAATGAAGGAAAAGCTGAAGTAGGCCAAACTCATTTTCTACACAGAGAGAGATAATTGGCACTGCAGTAATTTTGGAGAACTGAATTAAATGAATAAATTGTGACATGGGAAAAACTGAAAAGGACAACAGTTTCCTGGCTTGCACATAATAGTTACTTTGGACAGCATTTTTCTTGGAGACCAATTGATAAAACAGGACAAAAATGTTTTTCCCATTAATTGCTTTCAAACATTGTCCTGCTAAATGCCCAATTAAAAGGTAGAAGTGTGAGCTCCTTTTTTGCTTATAATGACCACATATTGGGGGGAAAAAATCAGTAGCAACGTCCTAGCATTTTCTTTTGTGGATGTGGAATAAAAAGATCAAATGAAAAAGATTCTTAGCTTATCTTAAACTAAAACAGCAGCCTCAAAGCCTGCAGACCAGCGTGGGGGTGAGGATGGGGTGGTGGGACACATACAGTATCACTGAACTTTGCTGAAACTATCATTTACACCGAAAAAAACCTTAAATTCATATGTTGGTGAAATACATAAGCATAAGTTCATAAATTGACAACTGATACTTTGAATGGGGTTATTTCACGTCCAAGAAAGAAACAGTTACCTATAAAAACCTCATACCAAAGCTTTCCCTCATTTGATTTTTAAAAAAGCACTTGCTCTAAAGACATGGTTCTCTCATAGTTAAAAACAATTCTAATGGCTCAAACGAACACAAGGAACTGGAGTCAAAGTTATCTCTGAGATAACTCCACTGAATTAAAAGGGGGTTAATTCATCACCTTCTTATTAATTATATTACTTGAACTCTTAAAGAGCTGTCACTGTCAGTCAATACTGTAAACATTATTTTTGCAATTTATGCTATTTTTTGCAATTTATGCTGGTTTTAACAGCAGATTAACTGGTAGGAGGAAATTATTCTTTTCTAGATGGGACTAACCTAAATCTAGCAAAATCATTTTAAAAGGAACACCTTGATAACGAAGCAACTTTTATCTGTCCCTTCATCTTACCTGTACATCAGTAGTGCCTGTATTTTTCACCGGGCTTTACAATTTCTTGCAGACCATCATGAATGTTTATCACTAGCCTTAAATTGAAAACACTGTAAAGATGAGATGGTTGTACAGATTAGTTACAAAACACCTAACATGGCCTTGCACCAAAAGTAATACACAGGGAAGCAGTAATGTGTGTGGTTCTGTTTGGCTGAATGTAGTGACAAATCCTGCCTCATATGAAAATGATCTCCCATTTTCAGGTTGCTGGGGACTCTCTAGAACAGAAGATACAACAAGTGGTGCTCCAAAATGAAGCATTGCTGCTAGGCAAGGACCTCATTTGCTCCCAGCTGTGTACAGGCTCTACCCAGCGCTGTCTCTGGACTACACCATGGATAAACCATCGATGGTGTGCATCAAATCCACTTATGCTCTTGCAGGGAAGGTTAGAAGATAGGTAAAGTGGAAGGTCAGTCCCTTCCTGACAAAGGGGAGTAAGGGATGAGAAGTCAAATGATGAGCTCCACATTTTATAAAACTGATTAACAGTTTAAAACCTCAAAGTCCAACTGAAGGGAAGGACAGTGGGAAATACGCGTTCTCCTGGATATTGCATGAGGCTGCTCTTTTCCCACCACAGGCCTCCTGCACACGTGCTGCATCTGGATGGACTAGTCATGTAGCCCTAACACTAGCATGTCCAAGATGCATCTGTAGTCCTTTTATAGCCATTTCTAGGCCAGAAGAGATAAAGTTTCTGAAGATATCCTGGTTACAGTGATCTTTACATGTGTTTTTTTTTCTCAGCAGTCTACGGAAATTTTCTGTCTTTGTCACAGAAAAGAGACTGGTCCCTCTGGGGCAGTAGATTTCTCTTCATCCTCGTTGCCTGAGGCACTGATTAAGTGAAGTGCTTAAGCACCTGAGTGACTATAAGCACATGAGCCATTGCACTGAGCCTGTTAAAGTTAGTCAAGTGCAGAAAAAGACCTTGCTAAAGGAAAGTTGCTGTGCAGAGCTATCTATTAACAGGAACACAAGGCAAAAAATACAGCAGGGCTCTTCTACACATTTTTGCACTATTTACGGGGATTTAAACAGTCCTGTGAAACAGACCCTGATCACAAATTTTAAACTATTAGTTAAGCTTTACAGAATAATTCTCTTTTGTTTTAAGACATCACGATTTATAATCATCCATGTAAAGGTTTTGCCTCTATAAAGGTCCGTGTTTTAATTTCAAAAGTCAGACATCATTCTCATGCACAAGAGGGAACACAAATATGATTGTTAAATGTTGTAAAAAGTAGGCCAAAAGAAAGCTGGGCAAAGAGTTTTTAAAATTTACGTACAACTTATATGTTACCTTACACTACAGCATATCTTGTTTGGAATGGAGAGTGAGGAAAGTATCATAACAAAATGTCACAGCAGTTCCGTCCTGCAGAAACCATCCTCACCTGTGAATGAAACGGTTATTTCATTAAAGCAACTAATTTCCTTTAAAAAGATCCCATTTAAGCACATGCTACCTGAAGCTTCAAGACCTACTTAGGGTGCTGTCTGTGCTTCAGGTAAAACTTTCCCTTCCCTCCTTACTGCTCTGAATGAATGGCAAAGCCTCTCTTTGTTGCCACAAGAGAAGGGTTTTGCACTGAAGTTGTTATCCTAAACGATTTGAGCAGGGACAAACTGGAGCCGTGATGGTGGGCCAGTGCTGTGCCTCTGTGTAGAGTCTTGCCCCACAACTGTCTACCTGCAGAGCAGGTTTGGGCTGCGTGACCGCCTCAGGGCAAAGACCACCTCTTTCCACGATTTTGGAAAGCGTTTGCCAAATCAGAGGGATTGATCTAGGCCAAATCTGTGGTTAGTAATGAAAGAAATGGAAGAAGGTCGTCAGTTTCCACTGGCGTTCCACTACTTTGCCATAATCTCCAAAACCCTGTTCCTCCAAGCACTGCTCATCACAAGCCTGGTACACCTCTGGAACTGAGTCTCTGCAGCTGCACTCTAGTCCAGTGGGATGCTACCACTTCAGAAGTGAATATGCAATAGCAACTCTGGGATTACCTGTTTTTCCAAGGTGCCCCTGGGAAAGGTGCCCCTTCCCTTCCCAAGATGCCCCAAAGGGAAGCAGGTCTGCTCCAGCCTGACTGAAATGGATGGTGAACAGCCTTGTGGTGATAAGATATCAAGGACTTTACTGAAGAACACTTTAAAGTAAACTTATTTGCCTTATAAAAGCATTTACATGCTCTGTGTTGCGTGTTCTGGTTTGCCTTCCCATTTGCCCCCTACCCCGCAGTGACCAGACGACTCAGAATACCTTTGGGTGACTTCTTGAAGAGACAAGGAAAATCCAACAGCTGTCTCCTGGAACTGCTGACAGGGTGGCCTGAGGGACACTCACATCATGAATCCCCCTGAGGCGACACTAAAAGAGGACAAGGAGAGCCCTGAGCATGACACTGCCAGCAGCTGGTCCCTGGGAGTGGTGGCTGGGAGGGCCTTCAAAAAGGTGCTGGGGAAAGGAGACCTTCCTGCCTGGTGTGTCTCCCAGCAGCTCTGTATAGCTCCCTTTCCAGAAGGTCTTTTGCTTTTCGATCATAGCTTGAGATCACTGCTTGTATCAGGTTTGATGATTATTTATCACCTCATTAAAGAGTTAGCTGGTGCATGACCTTTTGATCATGAGTAAGAACTCATATATTTTGTCAGCCTCTATAGATTCATCTAAACATTACAACATTGTGTTACTTTATTACAAGATTGTGTTACTTTATTACAAGATCGTGTGCGATGTTACCCTATACAGAGGGCTAAAAATTCCTCTGTACTCTAACTTGAGCTTCCCCTACCTCTGTGTCCAGAACTGCACCATGCTCTTCTTTCAGCATCTGTGTGTCTAGCATTTTCTGTCAAATGTCAACTATTCACTGCCTGGTACAACTCATATTCTTCTATCACCTTGAAGATATGACTTACTTTTTTCCCCCTAGAGTTTCACTCTTCCAAGAAAGGTCCTAAGCTCAAATATACAGTCAAGCCATTGTTTCCTTCATGTCAAGCCAGTATAAAATGACATAGTGGCTATAGACATCAGTGGAGCTACTCTGAGAGGTACCTGATAGAGATTTGGTTCTAATATTCTTACTGGTAATATTGGTATTTCTGCCAAAAAATCCAGGTCATTTTTACTGCTTGTGTCTTGTATGGGATGATCTGCATTAAAAAATAATGTGCATTTTCTATTTTTGAAACACTCTAATGATACTAATTTTAAATTTTTTAATATAGGTTTTCCAACAACTGCGCTTTGCATGCTTTGCCCTCAACCATATGTGAACATCTTTTGAAGGCTGTAGATGAGTGGATATCTCTTTTAAGTAAAAATCTATTAAGCATAAAATGAGTAAAAGTCCAGTAACAACTTATCATTAAGGTCTTCTGTGTCATCAGATCCATTACACGTTAATGATTCCTCCAGACAGAACTGAAGAAGGCTGAATTTACATGTACATTGTATATCAATAATAATCATAGTAGATACTAAAATTATTGCATGTCCTTAACAGTATCCCGCTGGATATTATAGCTTCTATGGGGACGTAAAACAGATAATTTGTGTCCCCCAAGCAATTTATACAATGCAATTTTTTTATGTGTCTGCTATTTTAAATGGAATTAGTGAAGGTAGTATGTTATCCTCAGTCACTATCCATCAGAAGTTATGTTAAAATTGATTAAAGTATTACTTATCTTTAGTACTGTTGACCTATTTTCTTTCAAACCTGTCACACATACATATAAGATTAAGTATACAGTAGGAGCCATGCAAGGATACGGGATGAAAATTTGGACCTCAGAACACAGGGTAGAAGCTGGTTGTTTCCAGAAGAGTAACCTTCTGAACGTTCAGGAGCTATTCATAGGGTGCAATTTTAACACGAGCCTGGAGAGTGGATGTTTTCTTAGGGATTTGTATTTTTATTTCCATCCTCCATATTATTCTTTTCCTCCTTCTCCTCTTTACTATGCTCTTGTATTTCCTGCTCTCTCTCTCTTTTTTTGATCACAAGTCATAACTGTACCTTTGCTTTTTAATGGATGCATGAAGAAACCCTTCTTCTCACATCTCTTTCAGAAAGGGCCTTGGATGACCAGGGTTCATAATCACAGTAGGCTGCCAAAATGAAGGAACAACACAACTGAATCTGACCGTAAATATTTTATCACCTGTCCCTTGATCCATCCATTGCCTCTTCACACCCACCCTCAGACACCAGGTAATTCCTGCATGGACAGAAAGCAGGACCTGCCATTCTCTTATTTCAAGGCAGTGTCCTGAAAGTGCTCCAGAAGTACACACATTTATGAAAATCTTGCTGTGAGTAACTAACATTTTGAAAGGGGGCACTCACAAAATTTAAAAAAAAAAATAATTATTTTTATTCAAAATAAAAAGAAATGGAGGGGAAGACGGGATATTTTAAGTTCCAGTGTAGTCTACACTTACAATCCTGAAGTTGAGTTTTTTAGTATTTCTTAGGCTGTTGATTCCCATATAACCCGAACTTCTGTCAGAATGAGATATAGCGTTGAGGCTCGAGTGCTGGGCCAGGATTTCTGGCAGGGATCATCCCTCACACAGTGATTCATGAAGCTTGCAAGTTAGCACAGCACCTGCATAGATTCATGGCATCATGATGGAAGGACTGTGTGGCTTCCAACCACTTGAGCTTTCCGAGGAGCTCCAAGTACAATGTGGGATAAATGCAGAAAATCTGAGAACTTTTCCCCAAGGAATGCTTTAAAAAATAGCGGTCTGTCATATCTCTTGTGATCCTTGTGATCATCTCTGTTGTGATTCACAGGGACCTTCTTAGAAAGTATCTGATATCCTGCGCAGATCAGCTTTCAGAACCAAGGTCTAATTTTGGTATGTGAAGCATGCGCAAGCAAAAGCTGATTATTCCCCCGGGTTCTGTACTGGTGCGGCTGCACCTGGAAAGCTGTGTGCAGTTTGAGACCCCTCAGTACAAGTGGGATGTTGGCAAACTGGAGTGAGGATCACCAAAAGGCTGAGGCACTTTGTGGACAAGAGAGATTGAAGCTTGTTTAGCCTGGAAAAGAGAAAGCTGAGAGGGAAGCTAATTGTTAGCTTCAATTACCTAATGAGGGGTTAGGGAGAAGATGGAGCCAAACTCTTTACAGAGCTACACAGCAAAAGGAGAATGTGTAACAACTGCAAGGTTCAGCAAGAGAAACGTTGCATGAACACAGGGAACAGCCTGCCCAGAAAGGCCTTTGGATCTCCATCTTTGAACTTCAAACTTGGTCAGAGATGTTCCTGAGCAACCTGCTCTGATCATAGCCTTGCTGTGAGAGGGACATTAGACAAGATGACCTCCAGGGTCCTTTTCAGCCTAGATTATTCCACCCTATTTCTGCTGGATTTCATGTGGGCTTCTGTAGGCTCTTGTAACAAAACCTGGAGAATGATATTTAGATTGTATCCATTGCTCTCCTCAAACATTCAGCACAACCTCATCCTTACTATATAAGTGACTACCTTTTCTGGGTTTTATGCACACTTCCATTCAGAAATTCACTTTTTGGGTGCCCAAGCTCAGGCCAGTTCTCAGGATCTGTTAAACTCCTGCCAACTTTGTGGACTGCAGATAAAGATGTGTATTTTCCCCATTTCTGAAAAGTCGAGACTCTTCAGTGAGACATCTCTTGTAAGAAGCAATTAAGTAGTTACAATAGAAAATTGTGGTGATATCTTTGTCTCACAAATTGCTTAGGAGGTCTGAGAACATGCCCCCGAATATTTGTAAAATACTAGGGATCCTCGGAGAAAGGCTTGAGTGATTTCAGTGCTGCCATTTTTCTTTTATTTCCCATTGTCCTACATGTGGTAGGAGAATGGGAACTCTCCTACACGAACTAAGAGACAATGTCTTCTCAGCTTCTCTGTCTCGTATCAGCATAAGGTAGTTCACTAGATTTCATAAATTACATCCTCTGCCTTTTTAGACATAATCTATCAAAACACAAAATAAAATTACACGGACAATGAACACCTTTTGGTGAGACTGAAAATGTTGTTCACAAGGTTATTCAGTCCAGCATGTGAAAACAGAGATCCCAGACCTGTCCCACCACATCCAGAGACTGCCATATGCTCTCTTACACATTCAACCTGTCGCCCAGGTCAGAATTAAAACCTGGCTTACTTGCCAGAAGAAAAGTTACCAAAACCCTCTTAAAATAAACCATTAACTTCTGCGTGGTCTTTTTGACAGTAACTGCTAGCAACAGGAAAATTATTGTCTGCCTCTTCTGTCAGCAGATAAGAGGGTTTTTAAAGCAAAATACTGGTAAGTTTATGCCTCGACAATGCATCGGTGAAAGAAATGGAACAGAACAACATCTGATCCCAGTGAATGTGAAAACAGGCTTAGACTTAATATTCTGTAGGCGGAATCCTTGTGAATGCTATGGCTAGCAACCCTGAAAAAATATCCTACAGTATTGCACCTTAAAATGAAATTACTTTTCATTATTAATTTGCCTTAGTTTGATTTATAGAAATTAAGCCAGATCAAAAATTAGAAATTAATCAAAACATTTAAACCGAATTTTTAGAATCATTTGAAACTTTTCATTCTGCTTTAGAACTGACCCATATTTTTCCCTGACCTTTTCAATTTTTCCCAGCACACAGATCAGTCTACATACGGTCAAGCTCTTATACCAGCTCAGTGAGTCCTTCCTAGTGGTTATACTGAACCAGCCTAACACCATCAAAGGGCAACAGTCACAACGCTGTAAGCTAAGTATTCTTATACATTTTTGGTGAGACACTTTGGAAAAGTATATTGATCTGTATCTTGGAAGGGTGTTTACGTTAACAGACATTGTGGTGAAACGTGGTGCATTGTTCTCCCAATATCTCAACTGCATAAAGACAAATCTTAAAAAATATGGATGTAGATATTGGCAATGTCTTCCAAATGGGGCTCAAAATTTCTAATACTGTCCATAAAATTCTTCCATGTATACGTATACTTAACTTCTGTATTTACTTGTCATAGCCCAGTTTTGATGGCCTGCAGATCACACTATGTATGCTTTACCTAAACAGTGCATGAAAAAGAATCCAAATGACTAGAATGAATTCTTTCCTGGTGAAACAGTAATGTAAAATCAAATACAATTTCTCTTGTACTGCAAAGATATATTTTTTTTTTCTTTTTCTCTCTTACTTTTTTCAACTGTCAATTCATGAGACTTTGTTGGTTTGACAAGCTACCCAAGCATTGCCAAACATGCAAGAAAGTCTGCCTGGGCACCTGGCAGACATGATCGTGTGTAGGTTTTTTAGAGCAGGTTGGACAAACATCTGTCAGGAATGACGCAGGTAGACGCGATCCCGCCTTAGGGCAGGGAGCTGGACTAAATTACCTCCTGTGGTCCTCCCTTTCAGCCTCTTATTTAATGATTTCACTGCCTTGAGGTAAGGTGACACATTGGGTCTGATCTTTTTGCCTGGAATGTCCAAAAAATTTTACATCAGTTACATGTGGCTACACAACATCATACATTTCTGGCCACCACTTCTTTATTCCTCTGTCTTTCTTTTATCTAGGGGCTATACACAAGCTCACACACTTCCTCAGACTTTTTATTAAACTATTATTAAATCACGCAAACTGAAAGCATAATGAAACAATATGAATATTAGGGGCTGAAAATAACCTTTGGCATTGCCCCCATTTTGCACTCTGTACTTTCCCTACTGGAGTTCGCTGTCAGGAAGACTATTTGCATTTAGGATTTTGACACATTTTGCAATCTGCAGTGTCGTGTAGGTGTCGCAGCATTTGTGAAGTTTCCTGGCTGGTTTTTGCAGTTTGTTTTGCAGAGCCAGAGGTTTGTATTCTGAAATACTGGGAGACAGAAGATTGCAATTGGGTGAAGGTAACATATTTGTCAAGGGGACTCTGTAAATGCTGCTTCTGCCCTCTTTTGGAAGAATTCATGAATCTCCAATGTCTGGAGTGCTTTAGGTGCTCAGTGCTGGGAGCAGAACCTCAGGTTTGACACTGCGGGAACACCTCTCCCCCATCTCTTTATGGTCCCCAGCAGCGTTATCACTGACTTCAGGGACCACAGTAGGTTTTGCTTACACTGGTTTTCTTATTGAGTTCAGCTACTGCTAGCACAGAATCAACACGAAATGTCACGACTCCACATAGGGCCACGCTGCAAGCAGGTGAAAGAAAAAATAATCAATTTAAAAAAAAAAAGAGAAGTTAGTACAAGAGCTAAAGTATATCCTGTTTATTTCAGTTTGTGAAGTACCTGTTCATGGCCCTGTCAGCAAGAAGGAACCTGCATCACACCACTTTCTGACGAGCATTTTCTCTCTAACTGGTCTGCAGTCTGTTCGCCTTCAAGCACATGGTTATGAATATTCAGTTCTCACATACAGTGCCTGGTATCTGGGCACTTATTCTGGGACTGGATTATTCTGTCATCTCCCTTTTCCTTTAAAATACCTACTGTCCTAAGAGAAAAAAGAAAATAAAGAAATTTACCATTCAAACTCATACAAACACTGCACTACAATCAACTGCTTCAGATTAAAGTCATAAAAGCCCACATTTACATCCTGTCCTGAAGGGAAATATGTGTTTCCTTTTTAAGAAACAAATAAAAGTAGATTCATTTGCACAAGAAAGCGGTTTTATTCTGTTCTTTAAGTCTTGATCCAACTCCTGATTAAGTACATAATTGTCATTGAGTTCAACTATCCTTTGCTTCAGAGTATGGCCATTTTTTTAATGTGTGTATTTATTTCTATACTTGAGTCTTGAAATATGTCCAGTTCATGTCTGGTAAATGCTGAAACAGAAATATAGCAGGACAAGAGGCCAGACTCTAAATGTAACATAGCTGCCAATAGCAATAGTTCAATTACTGTCTATGTAGAACAGCTATTGTATGTTTATCCCTCTCCATTTCCCTTTATTTTGTTTCTTGATCACTGGAGAACTCATGTCTGTTTCTGCTTTGATAATTGTAAGTGCTTGCAAAGTACTTTTTAACAATTTAAAGCCTACAAGTTCACTCTCACTTGCTCCCTGTAAGTGTTCACCAGACGCTCTGCAGGCTGAATTGGATGGGTAATCTAAGATGGGTGGAATTATTTCTGCTCCCTGGCAAGACAATTTCCATTATTTAAAAAGAGGTAATAAAAAATGATTATCAAGTGACACGCTTTGCCTACCACTTGTAAATATTCATTCCTGGCTCGTGTCCATGAATCCTACAGAATACACAGTGATTTCATGATCATGTGAGCAACCATCTGAAGATTCTCTAATACCCTGGATCTCAAGGAGCAGAGGAGTGAAGTGATTATATTTATGTGCTTTTTTTTTTTCCATTTGTCAACAAGCTCTGCTTTTTAAAGTGTAATAAAAAGATACACAGATGCTCTGTATGCTTATTTTTTGTATTCCCTCACATTCTAAAGAGCTCACTGGAAAGGCACCTGCATAAAACAATAACACAAAGAATGGTCAATAACGACTGAGAATAGTGTTAGTACAGGTGTTGTATGAATATCTTTGATCTTGAAAGCTCTGCTTCTTTTAAAAGCTTTAGGAAGAATGAATGTGTTTAAGCCAAAGAAAGAGCCTAAGAGTATTGTTTTCTAAAGTAGACAGGAAGAAAAATCACTGACTTTACTCAAATACCTGCTACACTGCAGCAAGAATAAAGGCTGAAAAGAAGCTAAGCCTTTTTATATATATAAAGAAATATGAGTGGATTAATTCAGCTAGCACTGCCTCACCAATGGCAAAAAGTGTCATACATTATTCATAAGCCTCTGATGAGCTACTTCTAGGCAGCCTCAGAAACGTAATTTCTAGCATAGACCTGATATAGATAGATACCCTTCTCTAGGTTCATATCTGTTAATTTTCTAGTAGTTTGCATAGTAGGATAGCAAAGATGATTGCACCCCGAAATGCTGACTCTGTTCCTGAGGCTGTAGTGAGATCCGCAGAGGATCTGTACATTTGCAAAGATCTCTGGGCTCACTGGAGTCCTCATGGAGGCTGTGTCATAGCCAGGAGCTACGTCTGCTCATTTCCTGGAAGCAGCAAGACAATACAGGTGTGAAAACACCTGCCCAGCTTGTAACAGAAGTCATAGGATGAATTAAGAGCACAGAGCCTCAAACGTTAGAAGGCTACTGGATGATGCAAGCTGTAGGTGTCTGTTCAGGAGGAGTCCTGTTTTCTAAAAGTTGAGCCCTTGGTAGGTGCCTAAAGTCAAGCATCCAAACACCCAGGGAAGTTCAGCTGCCCGTTTCCCCATTTTGAGGTGTTTATTACAGTATTTTTGCTGGTAACTCAGCCGTGAGGACATGGTGTGGCCACTCACGGCACAAGTATGGCAGCGCAGCACGGGGGGGTTATTGGCTTGTATCCTTTTCATTTTTAGACCCACATTACCGCCTTTCTTCAATTAGTTCACCCTTATGAGCAAAGTAAAATATCAGAAGTTAAAAGAGAAAAATAGTGTAGCCAGTTGAAGGTTAGACCCTAGGGGCTCAGGAATAACCTGTAGCTCCACAACATGTCATATCGGAAGGTTCATTTGAAGACGGAAGTTACTATCTGCCTTGAAGAATGAACTCAGCTTAATTCTTACATCTCTTGACAGCAGCCTTGGCCAGAGAATAAAGGCAGAGGCCTTCTCCTGAGCTATTTGATCCTTGATTTTAGTAGCTGAGATCAGGGACTGAACCCAAATCTCAGACCAGTGAGTTGAGAAGGTTTTTTATTCACTTCAGTCAGACAAGAGCACGATCTAATTGCCAAAACGCAGAAGAGTTAAGAAGAAAAGGTAGAACTAATGGGTAGCTTTCCTGAGTCTTTTCTGTAGTCAAACACTAGATAAGGACCTCATACATACCGTTGTTGTTAAAAATTTGGGTATTATGCCTTCTTGAGAAGTCATAATAAAAAAATAAAGAAGTAAATTACATTGGTTGAAGTCCAGCTCAAGTCAAGAATGATGGTCAGGGCTTCAGAAGAAAGGCAACATTATCAACCAGGAATAATGTTTATTAGAAAAAACAATAAATAGATTGATTTGGTTCACTGCCGTAGCGGAGCAGTGAGGTGTGCAGGACGTCCCTGTGCTGAGACCGGTCAGTGAATTAGAGAGTGATGTTGTCGGGAAACGCGACCAACCTGGGATCCAGCTTTTCAGCTGAATACAGCCACTACTGAAGCAATGTGGCTCTAGAGGGAAAGAGAGGAGGCGGGTGTTGAAACATCAGCAGTGACTCAGCAGCCTGTGGAGCTGGCTACTAAAGACCCCCTTTTAACAAGCCAACTGTACAGTGACAATTTCATTTAAATTAATTTACTGTTATGATTTTCTTAGTATTACCGCTAAAGGGTGAAGTTGCAGCTACAATAAAGCTTTGAATAAAGTTCTATATTTCTAACAGAGACAAAAGAAGGAAAGGAAGCACTTTGTATCTCTGACATTTGTTTCAGAAGGAAAGGTGGGTTGGAAAACAAGAAATCAATTAGTTAAGTTTTAACATTAACTAGAACATTCATCTAATTGTTTTTGTTGCCTTCAGAGCTGACATTTAAAACCTGCATTCCCCTCTATAGTTCAAGAAACTCTGCTGTAAGTTTCCCTTAGAAGAGACACTGCTTTTTAGGATCCCAATAGTAACCCTGCTCCATTGTCACACTAATCCCCAACAATGAGATCCTCAGCCTCAATAGCAGGAGAAAGGTTTTACAATACCAAATTTTCACAAAACCAAAGTGGCTAAAAGCTACTGTAGCTCCACATTCCCTGAGGTGTCTTGTGAAAACATTCAGAAGCTTAGCACCGTACTTAGCCGGGGTTTTTTTAAGTTTTGTCTACTCAGCCCATGTCTGCATTAAAAAAAACATTCAGCATCTCGGGATTACAAGAGCAACAATTAAAGTAAAGCCTAAAAGCTGACCTCTCTTCAAAACCTTGAGTTATTGCTGTGCAGGAAACTATTTTATACTTAGGTGCCAATCTTTGCATAAGCCTTAAGCTTCCCATAAGCAAACAAAGACTAAAGAAACATTCGTCTCCACCAAACACCAGTGGCAAACATAAACACAGGGGGGTTTTGTGTATCTGGTGAAAAGATGGTTTGGGAACGGAACCATAATTCACTCTAATTGCCAGATCTGACTTCTGCTCTTTCAGAACAAAAAGATAAATTTGAAGCTTCACAATCTCTTTGGTCAACTCACCTACACCAGACATCAGACACTCTCATTTTCACATAGTCTCGTGATAAGTTTAACTTGAAAGTGCCCTTTAATGTCCTGGAAGAGAAAAGTAAAGCGAAGAAATATCTCTGACACCCTAATGCTAGGCCTCTTAAAGCAAATGGTATGACAACTGAAGGTGAAAATAAATCCTGGTCATCAGCATTTCAAATCCCAACTTCATATGGTATAAACTAATTTTTATTTAAAAGTCCACTATAAAACTGTTGCCAAGTGCTTTTTTTTTTTACTCATGAGATGGAAAGCTCATAGAAAAGTATTTTCATTGAGATATAACGATCAGGGATAGAGCGTGCTGAGTTGCAGATGTCAGTGCTGGATAGCTATGAACTGGTTGGGTGACTGGGGTACCTGTGTCCCTCACAGGGTGACGATGCTGGGAAGGGAGGAGTAAACCGCAACACACTTTTTAGGTGAATACAATAGTGATCACCCATGCAATTTAAAGCGATCTGAAACTAACGGTAATGTCAGATTGAATTTGAAAGTTAAACCCAGATTCCTCATTCTTCTGCCAACAAGAAAGTCAGTCAGAACATTGTATTTCAACATTTTAAAATAAGTCATTTTGCTTGTTCATCTTGAAACATTTTCTGATCTTGATAGCTGAAGAATCAGTCATTCACAGAGACTGAATTGGGCAGTGTTAACCCGGAGGAGGAAGCCCCCATCACGGGGCGCGTTCTGTCCAGGAAGTGGACCCACAGCTGTTCTCGTGCCCCACAGAAGAAGCCCTGTGGGGCCAACACTCCGAAATCACCGATAGCTGCGTGTTGAGAGTCTGTATAATGCCACACACTGACCTAAGCCATAAAACAAAGAAGCTGTGAAAACCACAAAAATTGGGATAAAAATCCACTGCATCCCAGCCTAGTTATAACTTAACCTGACTGGAGAAGGAAGTGGCAGAGACCAGAGAAGACAGGTGGCCCAGCAATGATATTTAACCTTCAGCTACTTCATAGAAAAAAATATTGAGAAGAATGAAGTAGCCTTAGACATGATGCCATTTTTTGTACTGTGAGTAGCCCAGGATTATAGGCAGGGTGCATTTACAGACAATAAACTATCACTGATGGACTGTTTGAGGGAAGGTTGCTTTCCCAAGTCATGGAGGAACAATAAATAACTAGCATTTACATAGCACTTTAAGTTGGCAAAGTGCTTGTAGGAATAGTACACCAACATTAGGTGAAAGGGGCAAAATGTTTTAAAGGAACGCTTTGTACTGGAAAGTATTGTTCAAAATCAAAGACTTTTCTACGGGAAAACTAGGAAATCATTCAAACTGAAATAGACTATCTGGCAAAATATCTCATGTTGTTTCTGTTTTCTGATGCTTGCCTCCTGTATTTTTGTTGCATGTTGGTTTATGTCATATCAATCAAGCTGTCAGCAAAGGAAACATATTAAAAATAACCCCTTGGATGTATGAAGCCACACTGGCCAGAGTAGGGAAACACTCCTCCTACATGTTGTGTGTATTTAGTACATCTAGTCTGGACACACAGTGGTAATTCTTCTGCGTATCACTCACTTCAAATACCTCAGCTGGAGGATGAACAAGTGGGCAAAGCTGCCCACAGGAATTTCCCCCAAGGCTGCAGGTTGCTGAGGACACTCCAGGCTGCCTCTAGACATGGGCAAAATATGACATGACTTCACTCAGCTGTAGGATAGACAGGGCTACGCTCCCTCCTCAGCTTCACCTGAGATGATGGTGATCCCTCAGGTAGGTGCCCAGCCTAAGGCTGATGCCCAGTGTACTCTCCAGGGGATGGAGAGACACAGGCATCGGTGGCTGCCCACTGTAGCAGAGGTAGGTGAGACGCAGGGGGATGGACCTCTTCCTCCACACTGCTGAGGGAACCAAGGAGAATAGCTCAATTTAAGGCCTATTCTGAGGAATATTCACATGCTGCCTTTAGGCTACAAGGAGGCTTTGGAAATATTATCACAAAAAATACATTTTTTTCTTCCTTTTTTTTTTTTAACTCATCTCCTATTAGGGGAAATACAGTTCTTTAATGATGAGAAGCTCTTGCAGTTCTCGTGAAAAATTACCTAAATTTTGAATATATTTTGTTTTCCATATTTTGTTCTGTCTAGCTCATTCGTAATAAATGCTTGCCTATATCAGACCATCTTTGTCACTAACTAAATCAATGCACAGCTTTCCTGGTATATCTGCTTTAAACCGTCTCATACTGCTGTTACAACATGGCTTGATGTGACCATCTGCTGCATTCAAATCAATGGAGGACAAAAGAAGGGGCAAGGATGTTCCCAGTGTCTGTCCTCGCTCCAGAAGAATGACCAGTTAGAGGTTTCTTGTTTCTCCCCAAGGAGTTTGCTGGGATCCCTCTACTCTTCTTGCACACAAAAAAGGAGGTAGAGCAGAAGGTAGAGCAGAAATGGCCACCAGCTTCCCGGGGTTTCAGAGCAAAGGTAATGTTTGCTATTTTTTAATTGAATTACATATACTACATCCATTGTAAAAGCTTCAGAATGACAAATGTGATACAAGCATTTAAAAAATTTCAAAAAAAAAGGCTATCTTTCCCAACTGTGCTAAAGCATATTGAAGTAGTTTGGCAAATCAAGCAAACAGATAGCTAAGAGGCCAACAGGATATCAACATCTTTCTCTGACAAGTGAACGAGTGTAAAGGTAGGCAGTAAATGTGAGAAAAGCAAGAGGAATGAAGAGAAAACACTTATGAAAGAAACAACAAAGGATGCAAATAAGGACATTTCCTCCCTCCCACTCTCCCTTTCAGAGAAGCAGCCTCTCATTTTATGCTAGAAAGTTACAAGAATGAGAAACCATCCTTTGAAAACAAAATAGAATATTTTTGTGCTGGTCTACCGCCCTTCACATATCGAAACTGATAAAGGCTGGAGCACCAAAAAATGTAGGTAGACAGTCGGCTGGAGGTATTTAATGAACTCATATGTAAGTAGACTGCGATTCCAGACATGCTAAATTTAATCCCAGGGGCAGGGCCCCTGGACAAATTTGAAAATCACTTAAATTTGGCTAATCACAAACCATGTGTTTGGTATTTTCACACAGTCTGCAAAGCAAAATGAAATAGCTCAACAGGGTGGGATCCACTCACATAATAACTCTGTGTGTTACCATCTAAACATATGCCCATGCTGTTCATAATGATGGGGTCTCTCAAGATGGCAGTGGCCAAGTGGTTGCATTGAGATTGCACAACACCTCCACTCTGTAGCTTTGCAGACAGATTTGGTCTATTTACCTGAGCATAATACCGAGAAAATATCTCTAGACAGAGGTGTCAAGTGTCATATCACAGTCCTTGTGATGCTAGTCTGAGGGTCTTAGCAGGGTGTCAATTGTAAAGTGTAAGTATAACATATGGATTGAGTCTGGATACCACTCTTCAGCTAGCTAGCACGACCTGAACATGCTTGTCATCATATCTGCTCACATGTATGGAGTCAGACTCTGTTTGCTCTGAGATTTGTGTGATGAAAACATACCTTCCCATACCAAAGAAGAAAGGCAAGGCCTCCCATCTCACATCACCAGATAAAGCCACCAGACTTCATGTTGTGGAAACTCAACAGTGGCACTAAAGTCAACAAACACCAAGCTCAGAAGAGATGCTCAGCTATATAATAGTATAAGGTCTGTCCCACTGGTCCCATCTGACCAAAGGACATTTCGGCAGAACATCCACGGCCGAACATGTCTGGATGTGTTAGAGAATCTAAGGTGTTCCTGAAACTGCCAGACTTCAATCCTTAAAGATTCAATCCAATGCCTTGGCTGTACTCAGAAATCCAACAGTAAGTACACTGCTATCAAAAGCCACATTTAAAGGATAGCTTATAATATTTTTGGCTCAATTCCATACATCTACTCCATTTGCACCCAAGTTTTAGAAACTTAAAATGACATCATCAATGACCTATTAAGCTGTTTCTCCCCTGTTGCATTCAGGACTCATTTTGGAGTATGAGACCACAAATAGGATGTAATTTGGAAAACGGATGCCCGTCTGCATATTATATATCCATTGTTTTAGGACAGGAGAGACTCCATATTTTCTGACTGTCTGACATAACACCTTCATGAATATGGTCAGAAACCTTCCTACTCTTCTGCTTCACTCTTCTGTTGCTAAGTTGCAGAACATACTAACTCAAAAAGTGCCACATATGGTACAGATTACAGAGCTGACACAAGTCTGGTCAGCTTGCAGTGGAGACATAAGAATTGGTATCTGTCTACAGCCATTTTTGCCCCTTATGGTGGTATTCATCTCACATAACTTTAAATTTTAAAAATTAAGCATCTAGTTCAAGCTGGCCTGCTTCTCTAACAGTGAAGAAACGTAATTAGGATTAACAAACCCAACTTCTTGAGATGCCAAGTTCCAACTGTGACTCATTCACTGACCATCAACTTAAAATTAAGGAATATTTTCATCCTGTCATCTTTTTTGTGATATCCAGATAGGTTTGTAATTATTTGTGCTGAATGATCATGAACTTGTTATGCAAAATAGCATCTTGAACCCGTGTAGTCTTTAGGTACTGCAAAATTATAAATAATGGTTGTCATTGCTAAGGAGGTAATCAGCAAAAGAAGATGATGCAGTCAACTTACTAGCGTTGGCTCTTAACTCAAATGTTGCAGAGTTTGTTCAATTCTCCACAATTATATTTTTTACCAAATCAGTCTATAAGTTGGAAACAAAACAAAACCAAAACAAACCAAAACAAACCAAACTAAAACAAAACAAAACAAAAAAAACAGTTAGAAAAAAGACCAGCAGCTCCAGATGTGTTTTCTTGAGAATAAGATATGTATTGCTTGTGTAATTCATTTGGGTGTGCAGATAGCAAAATATCAGACATCTCCACATAATTAACATCAAAGCCATTCAATACGAAGTGGTCACAAAGCCCAGTGACAGCGTTGCACGAACGTCTCCGGTCTGTGGGAATTCCAGAGACTGGAGGTTGGGAGTAGGGGACGAGGGTAACGTGGGGGTACGTTCAGAAAATAGGGGCCTACGATGGAAAACATTGCAGCTCTACAGTATGTGGACGATTTCTTGCACAGTGGCTATGGTATTATTTTTTAATAAACAGTTGAAAGAGAATGAGTGTCTGTATAGAACAGGTAAGTAATTAAAATTCTTAACTGTGCAGTCAAACACATATAGCAGCACATTGCCAACTACAGACAAAAGTAGGGCTGTACAAGTCTGAACATGCACTTATTTATTAAATCTTATTTAAAACACTGAAGTAAGTGCAGTGTCTGATGAAATATTTAGGGTGTTTAAACGTGCCACAGCTGACAGGAAGTTTGGGGGGTTTTTTTGCTGGCACAAGATTATTTTGTTTTACTTTTTTCCTTCTGTTCTTTCAAAAAAAGACAAGGTAAATGATTCGAAAAGCATCTAAGTACAAGGTGGGCTTTTCTTGCCTCTAGTTTCAGCATGGGGTTTTCTAAAAGAAGTGCTGCTGATTAATTGAATAACTTTTTGTTTTGCTGGATTTTAATCCATAGAATTTCCTTTGTATTTCTAAAGGCACCAGCATTTGCCTATAATATGACATTGTGTTACTTAATATCACTGCGTGGCTGTGGAATTGGCCTCAAGTATAATTTAAATCTAGACAAACTATTCTTTTGAAGTGGATGTCCTGGTAGCGTTTCTGGCAAAGCTCTAAAAAGGACATTGTATTATAAATTCTTTGAAATACAGAGGTCTTTCCATCCCCCATTCTTCCTTCAAGCAATAGTAACCGTTAATATTACTGCTAACAGACCTGAACCTTCATCTCACCTTGCCATAGCGTTAACAGCCCTACCGATACCGTTTTGGTAAGTCTTCCACAACCTTCTTTGCAAAGTGCATTATTCCCTTTGCATGGCACAACCTCCCAACACAGCAGCGTGTTTCCAAATAACTATCTGTTCATTACTGACCTACTAGGGATAACCAAGAAGTGAGCTGACCACTGCAGAAATTGCTTTTTACTACCTTCACCTCTTGCCAAGCTTCTGTTCCTTGACTGGCCTGGGTTTTGTGAGCTCCACCCAGCACGTCACCCCCTTTTTGACTTTGTGTAAAGCTCCAAGAACCCAGAGGTCATTATCATACAACGGATAATAGTCTTTTCTGCTTTGGTAAGTGTTGTTTCTTTTACACTGATGACTAGCTATTTCATGCCTCTGTGCTTACACCGAGCTTCCTGTCAATGGTAATGGTTGTCTTGGTGCGTATTGGTGCAAAATATACGCCCCTGACAGCAGTGAGAATTATTTGCATGCACACACACAACAAAAGTCATCTCCACCTTCTGCTTGCTCTTTCATTCTAGCTTACAAATCTATTACAAATTATTCTTGATAAGGTCATTAACGCATTGCATTTGAATGTGATGGCTTCAGTTGCTCCAGTAATAATCACTCAAGTCCCTTTTTCAGTCTTCCAGTTACAATGCCCATTTTGCAGGCTATTAAGCATGGGTATAGTGCATATTACACTACACCCATGCGTCTCTAAGGTCATATTGAGTCTATTCCCACTTACTGAAATGCAAGTGGTCAGCTTTCTCACCCATGCGCATCCTGAGCAGCAGCCCCCACCAACAGGAAAGGCAAGGAGGGGAACAAACCTCAGGGTGCTCTGCCAGGTTGTGCCACAGCCACTGCTGTTGGGACCTGGCCTTATTTTGAGGTGACAAAAATGAAGATGGGGAGAGGGCAAGTCAAGGTGGAGCAGCAGGATGGGTCTCAGGAAGGGCACAGGGATCTAAGGGACAGTAGAAAGCAAGCCAAGGTAGAAAAAGTGGGAAAAATAAAAATGAAAAGAGAAAGGAGAAGGTGGTAATGCCCATTCAAACAGCACTGCAAAGCACTGACCTAGAGCTCTTCCTCCCGTGACTGGCTGGATGCAGAGGTAGGCGTCACAGCACACAGGGTGCGGTGTGTAGAAGAAGCTATGGCTGAGCTCAGTGACCATTTCAAACCCTTTACCAGAGTGAAAGTCTGAGGGAACAATTTCCACAGCTAAGAAGAACTTGTTGCTACTCTGAGTGCTGTCCATGGGAGTTGTGGCCTTCAAAACAAAACACCTGAAAGATGATGTGTTGAAGGCCCTAAGGGAAACCATGTACTTCAGGAGCAGCACCAGCACCTCGGCAGATCAGCCGTTGAAATGGCATCTAGAAACAGTGGCCCTATCTCATGGAATCATCAGTGGGCATTGCTGGTCCACTGAGTCTGATCCATAAAATTTATCTCCATCTTCCCTGTTAAGTCAATGCTTTTAAAGTCCGAATGAGCTTCTTAATAGCCTTGATCCTATACCTGCTGGATTGAAAGGAAGGATTTGCTTTCACTGCAGCACGTATTGGAGCAGATCTCAACAGAACACTCCAAAGACTTCCCCAATTTATAACAAGCAGCCTAAGAGACCTCAGAAGATGAGCTTTTCTTTTTTTCTTTGGACACTTCATCAACCTTCCAGATGCAATCCCAATATGAGTAAGTAATTTGTATCTTATGAAGTTAATGATTTCAGCCTGGTGTACTAAAATTTTGCAGTTTTCTCAACATTGCTCATCCTTCAGATTAAAAAATATCTGTTTATTCTTTGATTGTTCTGATGGCTTGCTGATATGAAATTTGGGTTATTTTGTTCTGTTGTGACTAGTCATGAAAGTCACACGATCTGTGTAGTTTCGAATTCCAGATTGGATAGGTGCAAAAGCACCCACATCTTCAATTTTAATACAGCTTTTACAGTTGGCTTTTCACAAACATTTCTACAAGAAAATTGTCCACCTTAAACTGAAAATGAACTTCCTTTCCAAATTGCTTGATTATAACTAGTTGTCATAACAGCTGTTACCCAAAAAGTGTCAGAGATATATCATATTTTGTGTATTAATATCCTAATGAAAATTTCAGGTTTTACCAAGAAAATACTGAAGTGAGGAAACAAAAATGACATTTCACTCTTCCAGTATTTTCTAGCACAGGAATACATTTAGATTGTCATATGAAATATGAAATAGGCTGAAGATAACCCAGTTTTAACAAACATTATAATAACATGCTCCTTCTTTGGCTCCCCTCAGAAGTGGCAGTTTCAATCTCTCCTCTGCAAAGAGGTGGATTAGAAATTTCTTTTGTGAAAAAAAAAAAAAAAACAGAAAGCTGAGAGCCTCACATAATAATATAACTCCATGACTTAGAAATTTCAAAAAACAAGTCCACACTGAAATGGTGACAATTGTAAAATAAATATCCACTCAGCAGAAAGGGAGAAATTATTATCTAACGTAGGTTGACAAGACCTGAAGAGCAATCAAGTCTGCAGGTTGGACCTTGACAGAAGAAGGAATACCAAGCTATGTCTACTCCAGGGCACGAAGTGCCAAATGCAAATAAAACAATGTACACAACATGTGCCTTGATGCTGCTTGAAACGGAATTTGCTGCAGGCCTTTTGGCAAAGATACCAGGCTTTGTGTTGGAGAAGCTGCTTCTGTGCCACTTGTCCGTACGCTGGGGAAGGGAAAGGCTTGCCGTGGCCAGCACTTCGGGGCTGCCAAGCCTCCTGCCTTGCAGCCAGGGAGGAATCACCCGGAGAGCCGGGGGCAGAGGGAGGGAGGCTTGGGCTGGGCGCAAGGAAAGGGGGGTGGAGAAGGGATTGAGAAGGTGCTACTGATCACAGATTTATGACAATTATCACCGTACCTCTCCATATACAAAGAGAACATTCTGCTTCCCCCCACAAAGGCTGATATTTTCTGCCTTCTTGGCTGCTTTGCAACAGGCAGAGCAGATACTGATGCAAACTTAGCAGGGTATTTGGAAGGAATATGGGGTGTTTCCCTTGTAAAAGAATATAAAATTGCTCAGACAACATGTCTGTAATTATTCCTATTGTGGTAGTAAGGAGAGACCCTACTTAGAGAACCATGTCATGTTAGGTGACACATACCTATTTTTAAAAAATCCCAACAGTTTCTCCTCTAAAGATCTCCCCATTTTAGCATGGGATGAAAACAACAGGTGGATACATCGTAGAAGGAAATAAAGGAGTCAGGGTAACAGCGTATTTATCATCTTCAGTAGAATAAGTAGCAGCACACCAGCTGCTCGCCTATTGTCAGATGTTTTCCAGCCACCACAGAAGAAGTGAGTTTTAAGGAGGGGTTTGAAGGAGAATAGATTAGCAGCCTTATGGCATTATTATGAGGAGATATGCATATGCATAAGGAGTAGCTCTGAGAAAGTAAGAAGGCTCTTGGACTAACAAGCGATGAAGAGAGGCATCATGGGGACTCCACAGTGTAGTGCATATTGAACCTGCTTTCATATGT
Organism: Dromas ardeola; assembly: GCA_013398915.1. Taxonomy (NCBI): domain Eukaryota; kingdom Metazoa; phylum Chordata; class Aves; order Charadriiformes; family Dromadidae; genus Dromas; species Dromas ardeola. The sequence goes on from VYZM01014745.1 coordinate 463,008, forward strand.
AAACATACAGCACGCCGCAGTCTCGCAAGATCACTGCTGCCTTTTATTCAGCATCCTGGTACTGCACATAGCGGCGGCTGCTATGTCAGTGATACATTAACTACATTCAGTTAAATACATATTATTAAAAATGTCTCAGCATTTGAATACGGAAATAGGGGTAGCGTGATGATGAAAAAGGAAGAGAACAGTAACAACGACATTCTAGGGTCACTGGAAGTAACGGCCAATTTGCTATTAATGTCACTGGAAGCTAGATTTCACACTAAGCGTTTAGAAGGGATATAAACCTTTAAGCTTCAGGGCATAGGCAAGCCTGCAGCTGGACTTAGGGAAGGTTTTCCTTATTGACAGGTTATTTTACAGGTACCTTTTGCAGGATTTCCACCTTCCTCTTGTGCAGGAATGTACAAACCATAGCGCTGACTCCTGCAGTGAGCCTCGTGCTTCCAAGTAATTTATTGACATAGCTGCCTCTTAGCATAGAAACTTAGGAAAACGTTTTGGAATAAGCTCCACGGGAATAAGGTGAAACTTTCTCCATTTTCCAGATAAAGATGATTTATTTTTTCTGTCAGTCCTTTGCGTCAATAATATTAGGAAAATGAGGTGGTTTTTTGATGACAACATTTACTTTAGGACAGTGAATGTGCTTCCACATGAAACACACGGGCCATGTCGGTACATGTCCATGTACTGCACATAACCTTTTCGTTTGAATTGTACATGTGTTATGAGCATATTCGCTGGGGCTACAGTAGATGCTGAACACTAATATTTGCACAGGAGGTTCTGTTCCTGCATTTATTCCTCAGTGGGCAGGCTCCTGCCCTCCTTTGAAGGCATTTGTAGAAGTGTGGTTCAAACAAAATGTACTGCAGACTGAAATCACCGAGCGCAAAATAATATATGAAGGCTATTTGCTATACTGCGTGAGACTGAGACTGGATCCTATCGCTGCAGGAAGCCGTGGGGACTATGTTGTATTTTCATTAGGTACTTAGATTTTAAATGATTTGAAAACTGCATTTCAAGTAGAGGGAAAATTTGCTGAATGGCCTCTCCGCCTACCTTGGGAAATCTGTGAGCTTTCCAGTATTTCAGATATTTCCACAAGCAAATAGGCACTTCTAGAATATCTCTTATGATTTATCATCAGCAGTGCTCTGTATAGAAGGCCACTGGAGTGCCTTGGCATTCTGCAAACACCCTGAACAATTTAGAAATGTTATTTTGCCTCCTTATCAATAGATGGAATACATTACAAAGCCCAGCCCTGATAGAGAGCTCCTGCTCACACAAATAGTGGACCTAGTATCAAAAAAGAGAAAGATTTTTAACTCTTTCCACTCCCCTGTCACATACCACGCCGAGTTCTTACTTCAGGGCTGCTACAGCGTAAAGGCAGGTGAAAAGCCATAAAAAGAGACTTCTGACATGGTGACACGCATCCACTGACCCCAAGAAACATCTTGTGCTGGGCAGCCCGCTCTCGGGCTGGCACCACTGGAGCAGGGACATGAGACCAGAACTACAAACCCAACAGGGATTAAACCACACCATTATCAGGATATTTTCTGGGCTTCTTTATCATACAGCCCTGCTGTGTTTTCTAGCAGTTAAACTGCCTTTTCAAGCAGTTTGATTTAGTTTTGTGTGCATCTTCGGTTTACCTTTACTTCCAAAACAGTATAGGCTGCATTTACCTCTTCGATACAACTTCCTGAGCAGCTGATGTATTGAACAGGGCGAGCTATGAAAGACCAGGGGATTAGGCATCTCCCTTTATGTTTAGGAATGTTATTTAATTTCCCTCCAACAGACTCAGAGACAGAGTCCTATAGATGGCTTGAGAAGGAAAAATGAATTTCGGCGTGGACAAAACCAGTTCATCTCAGTGTCTTGCATTACTTTGTGTTTCTTTTTTTTTATAAGCAGTGCCGTGGGCAATATCAGTGGTGTAGCCTTATCAGTTTCTATCTGTTAAAATACAGGGTGGGTTTTCAAAGGATGGATAGGAATCCAGCTCCTGTTGGCTTTCAGTGGGCGTCTTACCTCCCCAAATAGCCTTATAAAATATCCCCCTACAGGTGGAAAACCTGTCAGGGAGCCATGCACATTCTGCAGTCTCCTACACTCAGTCTTATGCCCCATTTTTTGCTGATTCCTGCTTTTCTGGGGCAGCAGGGTGGCTGTGGTCACAGGCATGGGCTCCACTTCCAGGCGAGTGAAGGGCAAATTGGGATAGGGAAGAAACAACCTCCTTAACCCCTCTTCGTGAAATCCATACCAGCCACAGCGGATCTCAGTTTGCACAGAAAAGTCCTTTTGTTGCTCCTCTGCCATGACCTCTGTCTGTTTGTCTGTCTGTCCACCCAGAGACTGAAAGCGGCAGCTCTTCCTGAAAGCCTAGAAAGTGCCTATAACATTGTGGGTACTACCGCAAACAAACATTAGCAAAGACAAAGTCCTATAAGATGTTAATAGGAATGCGAAGGCAAATAGTCTTGCAAAATGCAGGAGATCAGCCTCAATTATTCAAAGAGTCTTTCCTGGACCTCGTTGTTTATCATTCCATGATAAGGGATATATTTATCTTTTAAATTCTTGCTGGTTAAAAAGAAGAGCTTTGCTTTCCCAGAGGAACGATTTTCCTCCATCCCACCGCGGACTCCACTGCCTCCCTGCCCTCCCCTCTTCCCAATACACACAGCTCCTGGTGCGTGGAAACAGCAGTGGGACATGTCAAGTACATTTTTTCTCCTTAGAGCACGTGTACCTGGGAGGTCACAATCTTTACAAAGTCAAAGTTTTGTGTGTTTGAGAGCTTTGCCCTACTACCATGTAAATGAAATCAAGCTTTTAAAAGCTCACGGCAATGTGTTTGTTCTTTAACCTCACCCAGCGAAAAGAGAGGTCTTTGCTGAGAGAACCCATTGTTAAGCTCCTGCACTTAACTGATAAGGCACTGATACAACCAGTAGCAAAGAAAGAAACTAATAATAAAATAAAAAAAAAAGATTCACATGCCTTCCTTCCCCAGTACAGTAATGCCCTGCCCAGATTAATTTCCCAAGTTCTTAGCAAATGAGGCGCATCATCTTTAATCATATTAAAATATTGTTACGAGACTTATTTAATAACAGGCAGAAGTAATGAGTTCTCACATCAGAAATCGGAGGGTTTCATGCCATTTGAAGGTCTGCTCATTATCCATTCTTACATTTTAATGATAGATATGTCTATTACTCAAAAAAGTAGAGGACCTATTTGGGAGTGTTGTGAGAATAAATGACTGGAACGATACTTAAACCATCTTATGTCATCTACCATGGATATGGGACACTTGTGCTGTTACATGAAAACGTCTGAGCACATGGGGTTGCAACACTAAGATTTAAACGGGACAGGGCTGAGGTTCTGTTTCTCTGATTTTGAGGACATGATGTGCAGGTTGTGAGAGCGTATACAGCAATCAAAGCGATCACATCCTTTCCTGTCCAGGAACTGGGAATTCATGAGTGAACTTTGCTAGTGTTTGATTCTGATTTTATTTTTTTTTTTATTCATGCCAAAGACTAGTCACAAAAGCATTTGTTTCCCCAGTAGAAGGTTTACAGAAGCATGATCCAACTTCACCAAGTCACACCTACGGTGCGCCACGCAATTTATAAACCCAGAGACTTCCACTGGCATGAAAACGCCTTGCAAGGATTCAACCATTCCCACCCTGGCTAGCTTGCTGATCCACAAGTTTTCTTTCCTTGCATCATGATGTCTCTATGAAAAAGGAACAGGATTTCAATATATGGTTTCTATTGGCCTCGACCTTCGATAACACAAAAAGATGCCTGAGATCCAGCAGTGAAAATCCTAGAATGATGGTATCTTTAAAGATGAGAAGTTTCCAAGGACGCTAATTGAATTCAACCGGCAAACATTTTTAAATGGAAAATTGCTAGTAGCCAAAAGGTTTTTCCTGGGAAACCACCCAAAGATAGAACTTTGAGCTGACTTCATCAAAGGAGATTCTCAACTGTGAAAAATGATAACACCCCCATGGCAAGAAGTGCCTCAAAATCAAATAAGCCTTGGAACAGTAGTAACTGGAAGGGGAGTTTGTTGTGATACAGCAACTATCCATGTGCTGCATCTGCAAAGAAACAATGTGAGAAAGACTCTGAAAGGGGAAATTTCCAAAGTAGACTAAAGTCCTTCCAAAAAATAGAGAGGGCTAAGGACCAAGATGTATTTACTGAATGGTAAGCCAAGTCACTTGGAATAATGATAAAAGTCTATTCAAAAATATATTCCTCTTATTAAAAGTAATTCACACAAAAGAAAGAGAAAACCTAGAAGCGAAGCCATTCCCAGTAGCTTGACCAATCTTTACAACTGAAAGCTGCCTACGTCCCTGTTTAATGGCTAGTTATATTATTGAAGTGTTATATTTTCACCTTCTCAGCCAGTGGGTAAGGAAGCATCCTCAGAGCTAGATCACTTGCTCTCAGGAAACCACAATGGAGCGGTGCTGATTTATAGAACCAGAGAGATCACTGCCGGTGGTACACCCTGTGCAGGGAGGTCTTTTTAATTCGTGACTTTATTTGCGGCTTTATCACAGTGGCAGTAGAAACGCAGCACAAAATGGTCTGGTTCCCACGAGGCTGCCGTCTAACTCCCCAGCACAGAAAACAGGTGGATGCAACCAGCGTCGATGCAGCTTTGAGCAGCGTATTAGGCAGCAATGACTTCACACCACCTGTCTAAGAGTTATCAGGGGTTTTAGTTGCATCATGCACTAATGGTAAATAATTCAGCAGAAACTGAGGATCACATACAAACACAGAGAAAGCCAGAAACGTAAAAAAAAAAAAAGCTCAGAAGAAAGATCCGTCGCTAGATTTGAAAGGTCATCAGTAAAACCCTATTTATAGGCTTTTCTGACCAGCTGAAGCTCTGTCCCTGGAGGTAAAAGCTCTCTGAAATGTCCTCATGTGGGCAGAGCAAACAGACCCATTCTAACGAGTGAGGAAAGGTTAGGCTCAGGGATGAGTATGAGTGAAAAATATTTGGCTAGACTCCTGGTACAAACTCCCACGCAACGCTTTGAAAATCTACCCCTCTATGTCCTTAGCATTGGTTTTCAAAGTACAGCAGCCTAGAGACAGATGTGCCATTATTGTTTATGGTTCAAAGGCAGAGAACTCGTTTGGTGGGGAAATAAAATCCATACTAATAGAGCAAGTACCAAAAAATGTTCTAAGAGGGAATAAGCATGTTCTAAGGTGTTTTAACAATCTTCTGGCTCTTAGCCCAGAACTCAGTTGGAACAGTTGTATTCATCTCCAGGCCACCACTCTTTGAACTTATGGAAACCTATGGTTATATTTAGCTAGTTAAAAGATATATGGCCAGCGCATTGTAACCCTTTTGTCAATGACTCCCCATTACAACTTTTAATTTTATTGCTTTTTAACCACCGTTGCTTAATTCACGGGTTCAGCTAAGAGGGACGGAAGGCAGTTGATGGATGGTGTGACAATGGCACTCCTGGCTGCTGTTAAGGCACTCATCATCTTAGGAAGAAAAGCCAGCATGCACCATTCTCCTCAATGGCTGATCACAAAATTACAGGTGTTCTGAACCAGCCCTCTCTGTGTGTATGGGACTATTAATAGATCGGCTGTCAATAAGACAATTTGCAGGCAGAACATCCCCTTAGAGAGGCAGCATACACAGGGCATTGATGCTTGCAGATTTCGGAGCTTAAGGATAAAATTTATCTCTATTACTGTACAGGGGCTCATTTGTGAGGGCAAAAATAGAAAATCCCTAAAGAAACAACAAAACAAAAAAAGAAACCTCATTCAGCAAGCCCACACCCAAAACTTTTCAGTTATAATGAGCTGCGTGTTCTTTTGGCTATATGGGGGTTAACCAGGAGTAGGTGAAATCCTAATGATGAGAGAATAAAGCAGAGTAATTTCAGAATATTCATAGAGCTGGCATTCCCTTCATGTGTGATCGTAAAGATCAGCTCTGCAGATAACGTGCCAAAAGGTCAAGCAATTAAAACCACTGAAGCTCCAGTCTACTAATAAGTCTGGTAAAAGAAAAGTTCAAGTAAGTGACAAGCCATAAAAGTATCATAGCTGCTCTGCTGGGTAGACCAGGTTTCCAGCAACCCCAAAATAGCGTTACAGATAATGGGTAATAGTGAGAGTTTACAGGGTAAGGGGCAACTTTTCTCAGTTTAGCCTCCCAGTTTCCCCTGCCAGTCCTGAACAGGTGATTTCATCCAGACCATTTGTGCTCTGTAGCCACCAACCAGGACTGGAACAGCATCACAAAGGATTAATACGCCGTGGAACTGAATGGCCTGGTTATTTCCACCCTCCCTATTTTAAGTGCAACATATTGGCTGTGTGGTACCAGACACGGAGTCAGCAAGTGCATGGGATCAGAGTCATGGAGGATCAGATGCCAAGTCCACAGTGGGCAACAGAATAACTTATCCAAGCCATGCAACCCAGAGGATTTCCCTGTAGCTCCTTAACACTACGTGTAAAAACAAACTGAGAAGTGTAACATCAAAATGCACATGTGTAAAATCAGAGCACATTTGTGTTCAAATGTGTAGTCCATAGGCTTTTATTGCAACATTTTATTGTTATAAAAACAATTTGGAAAGTCCAAAGAAACTTAGTAGAACCAGAGGAGAAAGACAGATTTTAGTTAGGGTGCATCACACGTGGAGAGAACAGGGCAAAGCAGCTGAGGCTGGAGAGTTGAGGCTGTTTCAAGCAGATATAGTTGGAGGCTGTTGCCACAAGAAGTTTCCTTCCCTCCTCTCACCCCCCTGCTGCTGAGTGCTCCCACAGTGCCAAGACCAGTGTCCAGGCAGGCAAGTGATGAGACAGATGCGTTCCCTAAAATCAGCTGGGGGAGCAGGGTAATTTTCAACCCTCAATGGGATCTGCATGAGTACGAGTACAATGGAGGCAGCAGGAAATCATGTTTGGGGGAAGGAAAAGACAAATCTGCACCTTTCAGCAGCAGCCTGCACCGGGTTTTGCTTAAAGCAGTCACAAAATCGCAGCTTGTTGCTCATTAGACCTACATATCCCTAGAGCGAGGAGTATGGTGTGAAGGGAACGTGCGCCATAATTCTTTCTGGGGTTTTACTGTCATTGCTCAACTAGGACAAGCAATCTCGCAGGCTCCATACACTGCCTGCCTTGAGAGCTGAGCCCAGCAAAGTGCTCAGGGAAATGGTTATAAATAGGAGTTGGAGGCAGTCCTTCAATTCAGTGCCTAAGTAACAAAGCAGTTAGACATATGTCTGCTGTGAAGACTGTGTCTGAGTGCCAACACCGTGTTAAACTTCAAATTCCCTCTTCCACTCAAAACCAAGGGGGCCATTAGTTGTGGGCTCAGCAACTGCCACTGCAGCTGTCTACAAGGGCTCCTGAGCTGTTGCTTCCTTGAGGAAGCTTGAAGGCATCTGGATTTCATTTTCCTTAGGCTCTGGAGAAACCCAGCGAGATGGGCGGGCAACCTCTGCAATAAAATCAGAGGGGAATGTATATGAAAGAATACAGCAACATATAAACATTTTGAAAGGGCATCAACACGTTTACTACTTTCTATTTTCATACGTTTAATAAGCTAACCCAAAGCATTCCTAAACCGCTTGCAAATACAACGTTTTAGGTGCTTGCTCACTAGCGGCTGTCTGCTGCTCTTTCTGAAGCCTCTCGACAGCAGGTATGAACAGCTATGATAGGGATTCCTCTTGCAACAACCTTGAGATCTAACCCCGTGCGCAACCCACAGCTCAGACCGTGCTCATCCGAAAGGCAAACTGAGGTGCAGGGAAAAGTGGAGTGTGAGGGCGTTGTACATATTCCGGCTCCCTCATACCCCTTGACTGTTGTACATGCTTACTAAATATTAGACTCCAAAACTCACGCGTGTTCATTAGATTTTTCCTGCAATGAAGCACAGCATATGGCAAATGTATCCATCGCTCCACATCTGTCACTAGTGGGCAGCTGAGACCTGTCCTTCGAACCTTAACTGTTTTTCTCGAATACTTCTTCCATCCCTGTTCCCTTCTTGCTTCTCCAGTCCAACCTCATCTTCCTGACCTTCCTTCTCAATGCTGAGACAAGGACCAAGCGTGGTATAACAGCCAACACCATGTCACGACTTATTCCCCCATTCAGCTTTTCTTTAAGTTGTCATTAAAGAAGGTGCCCCAGCAAGAGTTAAAAAAAATTACTAGTACCACGTTCTATCTGTCTACATATATATTCATGTATCAGGACAGGAAAACAAGTAAATATTTTAGTCCCTGTCTCACTCCCAAAACCTGTATTATTTACAGGAGCTGTCAGCAGCGTGCAATGACATTGGAAGAGAGCCAGAACCTCCACCTTCGGAGGTATGGGGTGAAAATATGCCCTTCCTGGAAAACTTTCATTTTCTGGTGGATTCTTTATAACCTTTCCATAAGAATGCACCATATAATCCAAACAGGAGCAATGTTTCCCTCCTCACAGCATCAGGCTAACGCATACCAGTAATTCCGTTCCCCCCCCCCCCGCATAGTGTACACAGGAGCCAAACTTCTTCCTCACCAAACATCCCAGCAAATTGAATAGGGATATAAAGAGCTGTGGAGTTCAACAAAAAATGAGAATATTCCTACAAGCTCTTAGCTTCTGTTTAACTACCTGAGAGAACAGTTGCATCAGGGGTATGTTCTCCAATATCATTTAGAGCAAATCTGGCTATTTGACAACAGGCCCCTAACAGGGAGCAGTGACAGAATAGGTATTCAAAGGAGACGGGATTTGGAGTAATCACATCAACATCTTGTGGTGAGGAAAAACCTTTGGTCTCACCTGGATTATGCGCGCAGCCTATGAAAGCAGAAACTGCTTCATGATTTTATAGCCTAAAACCAATTTTAAAAATACATAACAAAGGACTGTAACAACTCTATCCAAGTTAAACCAATGAAATCTGCTGCTACCGCACACCACTGAGCCCTAGGGAAAGCACCTCAAGAACCTGGGATTTGAGTCCGAGACAATTAAAAAGAGGTTTATTCATCACAAGTCTGGAAGCACAGGGTGGGATTCAGCTGCCTAAACATACGTGTCTAGTGCCATTTTCGATGCCTTAGGGTATCGCATCTGGCCCCCAGCTGCTGCTCCAGAAGGGAGTAGGTCTTTCGCAGATCATGTGTCATATCTGCCACTCCTGTGTGGACGTCTCGGCTGGCCTCAGGCATCAAAAATGACACTACGTGCTTATGTTTTGGCACCTGAATCGCTCCTGTACTGTCTCTAGGTAATTTCCGGTTCTCTTTATTAAGAGTTTATCCTTTTTTGGGGGTTGCTTTTGTTTTCCCCAGTCTTCATAAATCATGGAGATTAATCGCCTCCCCCAGAGCACCCTTTCTCTTGCAGGGGCTGTGTCAGTGCGGAGGGCTGGAAGGAGCAATGCTTGGCCCCTTCCCGCATGGCTGAGCCCGGGAAGAGCCGAGTCCCCGCGCTCCCAGGGGTTTGGTGGGAGCTACAGCAGCTCAGGGCATCATGGCAGCCCTCTGCCTCTCCCCGGACAGACGCGTAGGAATAATTCCCGCATGAATCACACAGAGGAAACACGGGACAACACAGCTTTCGATGCCATGGGACTTTCTCAAAGGAAAAGGTTTTATTTCTCTCTATGCCAACTGCAGTTTGGGCATCTGCTGGTGACAGGTCTGACTATGTTTGTAAAAGGTGTCCTTTTCTCACCTTAATTATCAGTCCCTCACCTTTTTGAAAGAAGATTGAGGATGACTAACCCTCTGTAGGCATTTGAGCCACCATCTCATTGACCTGAAAATTTTACTTATAGTTATAGATACACACTCTGGTGACACCGGCTACTGTTGCTGCATGGGCACTGGGATTTCCTTTCTACTCCCAGAAAGGTAAGTTGCACTTTTTGCTACAGATAATTTAGGCAGGCTGTTGACATGTAGGACACTAAAGGGGTGATCTAGAATCATAGAATCATAGAATGGTTTGGGTTGGAAGGGACCTTAAAGATCATCTATTTCCAACCCCCCTGCCATGGGCAGGGACACCTCCCACCAGACCAGGCTGCTCAAAGCCCCATCCAGCCTGGCCTTGAGCACTTCCAGGGATGGGGCACCCACAGCTTCTCTGGGCAACCTGTTCCAATGCCTCACCACCCTCATAGAGAAAAATTTCTTCCTAATATCTAATCTAAATCTACCCTCTTCCAGTTTGAAGCCATTACCCCTCATCCTATCACTACATAGCCTTGTAAAAAGTCCCTCTCCAGCTTTCTTGTAGGCACCCTTCAGATACTGGAAAGCTGCTATAAGGCCTCCCTGGAGTCTTCTCTTCTCCAGGCTGAACAATCATATGGGGAAGATCTTCACCACTTCGTTCAATCTATTTCTGCAGAGGGATTTTTTTCCAACAGTGACCTTATTACATTAAAATAAGGTAAATTATTGTGTTTGTGAAGCAGACATACGGTGAACGGTGAAGATACTTACTGACCCAGAGTAGCTTTTCATAGAATATTTCCACTACAGATAGCTACAGGATGGTGAATGCCCACTCTGATCTGTTAGTTAATCACAGAAAAAAACACATCATGTTCTGCTACAAATAGCACATGTTCAAGAGCAAACACTTACACATCAGTGAATAAACCTCCGAAAGCTTTTTTCAGTATCATGGTGTGAGGGCAGCTTTGTCACACTATCTACAAGGGCCAGCAAAGGATCCCGATGCATTGATTTGCCAAGACTGAAACAGAGCAGCAACCACAGGTGCTTATTTTGCCTTTTTGTAGTTCATCAGTGTCGTGCAACTGTTGGCTCAGTCAGCAAATGTGTCAGCTCTTGGAATAAGAGCTGCGTGTGTAGTTTAGGTACACTGCCAAAAGGTAAGTGTTTTAAAGAGTAAAATCATAAAGTATTATGGACATAAAGCCTGTGATAGTAAAGGTGACTCCTTAGCACTAGCAACACATTTTACCAAGGGCAGGAAAAGTCAGCTTTATTTTCACCACTGTCACCAGTCTTAAATATTGCATCCTGTGCAGTTTCCTTTTGGATTTAGACAGATGCTTTTCCAAGCTCTAACTTTGGCTCTTTTAATCTCTAGCGAACCCAGGGTTCCCAATAACAATTATGAGTTGCTCTCACATGGCACAGACCTGTGCAAAAAACCATGCAATACTCCACGACCATGCTCTGGGCAGCCCTGTGTGCACATTGGTATAGAAGCATGAGCTTAGGGACAGTTCAGGAAAGAGGTGGGAAGCCCGGAGAAAGCCTTACAACATGGTCAAGGGCCAAGAGTACATGACTCAGAGGGAGAGGCTAAAGGAGCTGGGTTTGTTTAGTCTGGCAAAGAGGACAAGGGGCAATACAACAGCAGTCGACATCTACTTGACAGAGCCAAACTCCTCTCAATGGCGCTAGACAGTGTAATGAGGAGCAATGGCCACAGACCGCAGCTTGGCATGTTCAGGTCAGACATCAGGAAAAAAGCGCACTTGAAGGGGGGTGCAGCACTGGAACAGGTGCCCAGAGAGATTGTGGAAACTGTCCTTGGAGGCTTTTAAGACTCTACTGAAGTCATGGCTGAACTCATCCCCAACTGGCAACAGTCCCACTTCTCAGCGGAGGTTCGATGGGAGACCTCCAGATTTTCCTCCGAACCACCATTTCTGTTCCCTGTTTCAACTCTTCACCTTTACAAATCTGCAGGGACTTCTGCCTTAAAAGAGTAATTTGCCTCTCACATTTTTTCACACCCTAAGTGAATCTCTCAGCCCTTGAGATTTAGAGTAAGAAGGTCAGTGCTACTTCTTCCTTTAGGTGTGGTGTGCCTGCCTTTAGGTAGGGTGATGAATCTCCATGAAGTGGGCATGTTCAGAGGATGTCTTCCAGCAGTAAGCTTTGCTGTGAGGGTGGACTTGTGCTCATGTATAAATAAGCTGTCTTGCTGGATGTCATTATCAGGACCAGGATGCTCCTGATATGCCCGGAGGCAGAACTTTAGATGGCTGCTGTTTTCAATTACTTGAATCTTTAGGTAGTAGCAGTGCAATCTTCTTGGGGTCCAATTTTTGGATTTAGGCAACTGATGAGCTTGTTCAGCCATGTGTGATTTAGAAATAATTTAATATGAATTCTGAGGAATGAATCAGTATATGATAGCAGTTAGGGATGGGTCCCTCTGTCTCTTCCATACTTGTGGTCTGGGAATTTTGCCTTGAAGAAGGTGTAGCCTGATCCTCTGATCTGAACTCCACCATGCAGGTGGTTTGAAGCCATCTGAAAGATCAGTCATTGGTTTGAATCTTTATGTCCTCATTGCAGGTTGGAGGTGCATGTTGGAGGTGCACGTGTTGGAGCTTCCAGGTTCATCTTTGAAGGGAATCTAGGTGGTACATAACAAAACCACTCTGTCAGCTCCAACAGCCATGAGTACGCCGCAGCAATCAGCGTTTGTCTCAAACCCACCCCAGATTTCAGTTCCAAAGCCAATCTCCAGACAGTCCCCATTTACTATATCGAGGGCAAGAGTGTTCTCAGAGCTGAGGGACATAAGTACAACGTACCCCTAAAGCATAGCATTTAGGTAATGCATAGTGTTATGTAAAATACCAAGCATTATATGATGAAGTGGTATTTTATTATTACTAGTAAGCACAGAAAGACACCCTTCATTATTCATGATAACAAATCTTTATGAGTTTTCTGTGATGTCAAATGGGACATAAGAGTAGCCATACAGTATCAAACCAGTCTAGCCCAGTATCCTGTCTCTGATGGTGGCCAGTAGGGAAAGATTGTATGGATAAATCAAATACAGAGTTCTTCCCTAACATAATTCATCCTCCTTGTCATTCTGTGTTATGTTCTTCTTGAAACGGTGATTGTGTCAAGGCCATCATGGTTAATAGTCATCAGAGAGTCTATTCATTAATTTATTAAATTATCTTATAATTTATAATTTTGTCTTCCACAAGTTTCAGTGTCAAGGTGTACCAAAATTTAATCATGCTTCCTACAAAAAAAACCCAAAAAACTTCTTTTTTTGTATGTCTTATGCTTGCTGCTTCATAGTTTCGCTGCAAACCCCCTAATTCTTGCATTATGACAAACTGTGAAGTAGTCACAGAGGAGTGCTGTGATGACTACACTGAAGTACTCAAGATGAGCAATTTTGAGTAATCTGTCCTTTGATTACACGATATTAAAGCAGAAGGAAAACCAGACGCTGCAAATAATTTATATCAATTTTCTGGTAGCTTTGATTTTCTGAAGAACGTATTCTACAACCAGATTCAGGCGAACGGCGAAATTTCTCTGGTAGCTCACAAAGCACGCCTATGTAACACATGCACAGCAGTCGGTTAACCATTTCAGTGTTACCTTGGCATTATAGGATAAAAAGGGCAGAGCAAGGAGGAATGATGAGCATGTTGGTGCCTTACAAACAAATCTCCAGAATGGCTTCATTTCATTTCAGAGCTGACACTGTGAAATCGCGCTGTAAAATCCTCTGGTGTCCTTTATTGTGCAGTTTTGTAAATACCACAAATCTTATGGACTCTCATCCCATACTTGTAAGATGTATATATATAAGCTACTACTCTTTGTGGTTTTCTTCTTGATGAAAAACAATGCAAGTTTTAAAGCATCCCTTTCACGTCCCCACCAGAATCTGACCCAAGAGAAGGCATGGCACTCTTGAAGCAACATTAATAAGTACCAAGGGTCATGGTGAAACCTCTCTGCTGAGGTATCACTCTTTTTTTGCAATTTATTTCCAGCACAAGCTGAAAGCAAAGCGCGTCCACATGACAATTAAAGGCTAGAATGATTCATGCCTGCTCTTTAACAATAAATTACCTATGGATTTCTGAAGACCCCGATTCAATTCTCATTATAATCTCACAATAAGCGCTGCCATCTATGCCCTTCAATGTTTGACATAAATTATTTGAGGCAGTATGTATTTCATCTTCGTTGATACAAGAAATTACAAGTGGCCTAATGGTTAGTGACAGAAGTTGACATATCAAAGGATTCAGAGGAACATAAACAAAAAATAAATCACCATCCCACTGCCCCTCCCCAATACTAAATTCCTCGTTTTACAAAGACCATATAATCCTTTCATTTTCAAACAAATACCACTGTATCACTGTTATTCTAGTATAAGCTAGCATAAAGCTTACAATAAGGACATGTTTAATGTGCTTTTTAATAGCCCTGTTTGAAGGACTTCTTACTGACATCATATCGCTGGGCGATCCGAAGGGGATTACATGTGTCAGCCCAGTCAATTGGTGGTAATTGTAACACAAAAGACCTATCTGAGAGCTCACACAGGCACAGTAAACTGTGCTTCTATATTCACCTACCTTGTTAAAACAAAAGAAAAAAACAGCTATTAAATTAATTGGCACTAAAAGCATGTAATAGTTATCTAATCTATTAATTTTTAGTTTAATATTAACTAGGGTGTCTCCTATGAAAAGTATTTGACCTGTAGAGAAAGAATGGGGTAAGATCACCCGTGCAGTCTTTCAAGTTAACAAAATAGTTGCTTGAAGGAAAGAGGTGAAGGCATTCTTTAGCCTCTGCTTCGTACTCTAAGATTTTATTTGTTTTCATACAAGTATTGACTTTATGTGGGGCCAGCCCGGTTGTGCCTGACGCAGCATGTTTCTCTGCAAACTTCAGAGCGTTCAGCCCAGCCGGGGGGGACGGCAGAGGCCACCTCCCCGCTTTGCAGAGCATAGAGGGTGCCTTCAAAGCTCACGTCGGCCGCTCAGCGTGACAGAGAGGCACAAAGAGGCGACCATCAAGAAGCACTGGGTACCGTTGGCTTGAGGACATGGTTTAGCAGTGGTTTCAGCAGTTTGGTTGATGGTTGGATTCGATGATCTTAAAGGTCCCTTCCAACCTGGACGATTCCATGATTCTGTGATTCTATGAGAAGTGGACTCAGGAGGCCTCATCACCTCCAGGACGTCAGTCTGTGCACAGGGGTCAAAGAATCAGCCTGAGCATCAGCATCCTCTTCCCATCGCCATCACTTTGCTTTGCCTTGCCTCTCTAAGCCCGGGGTTCAGGACAGGAAATCACCAGCCTGCCCGCAGGGCCTGATCCTCGGAGATGCTGACAGCTCACACTCTGTCGCAGTCATGACGAGCTGTAGGTGTTTAACTCCTTCCAGCATCAGCACACTATGGCTTAACGCTGTTCCCAGCTCAGCCTGCGGCACACCCGACACATGGGTTAAAGTCAGCTCTCAAAACCAGCACAGTTATTCTGATTTATATTGGAGTCACCGAGGTCAGGCTCAGTCCCACTAATTCTCAGCAGTGCAGGATTAGACCTGACACAAGTCCAAAACCCCTTTAGCAGTCAATTAGTTCTAATTATGGCAAAAATCATTTGCCACCTTCTACTCCCCTTCAAGGAGAGGTTTGGGGAAAGCATCAGGAAGAGCAAGATAAATATCCAGATCACAAATCATGACTTCACCCTTTTGAAAAACTGCATTTAGGAGGCTGACATGATTTATTGATCCCGGTAAAAGCAGCATTTCTGGCTGGAGCACTGCGGCTCCGGAGGAGTGGCTGCCACCAGCAGCGTGTGCACCTGCGGCATTACCCAGCGTGTCCCCATCACCGCCGCCATAACACACCCTGGGCAGCTCCCGTGGTGCCATGAAGTTGGCAGAGTCGCAGGTTAAATGCAGTAACCCGTACGTGAAGAGTTTCAAAGAGATAAATTCATCCTCTAAGAATTCTCAGTCACCAACTACTCTCTCCTATTCCAAAAAGTTTTAAAATAAGGACATGTTTTATTTATATGCAGCCTACCTGCCAAAGTTTTCTAAATACCTCACAAAACAAATAAAAAGCATTAAAAGGAACCAAAGTGATCGCACAGGGCAAAACTTTCCAAAGAACCAACACTGCCCTGGCAATGAAACTACCACCCATTTTTGATCTGCCATTCTTGGGCAGAGAAAGTCAGCAGCAAAGAGGGCTAGAAGTTGTATCGTCTTTATAGGCCAAGTTAAATGACCCTCTTTAAAATTATACGCTTCTATCTATCTACGCTTTAATATTATACGCTTTGCTTCTATCTGTGCAAAAATATGCACTCCTCTGCATTGACGTTGACTAGAACTGAGCAGTCACTTGTGAGGGCAACAATTGCTCATCTCTTTCACTGGTGAGGCACAAGCACAGCTATCGGAAACTTGTCTGCAGTGATGAAAAACGGCAATGGAAGTTAGGTGTACGAATACGTTTTCTGAAAACACATCCTCCAATGCTGTCCCAGTAAGGTAAGGAGAAAAAATTATATTGTAATTTTCAAAAGACTAAGTTGATTCCTGTTTCTGAATGCTCTCAAACCTTCCTGTGGCAGGGCAACCTTAGACCATTAATCTAACAAAAAAAATATTGTATTTTGGTGACCCCATCACCTGCAAAGCTACAATCCGATGACATTGTTTCAATGGAAAATGGAATTTAAAATTGAATCCACGTATGTATGTAAATGTGCCAACATATCAAATGTTCTAAAGAAACATTGAGTGCTGCTGGGATTGGGGGATACCAGTTCAATTCCTTATGAATTGAACATAAAAATCAGAGCCACTGAAAAGCATCATACCTGAAAAGCGTGAATATTGAATAAACCAGATAAACTTGCCAGGTGAAAGGAAAACACAGAATACAGAATTGGTTTTGTTCATTCCATATCGTTAGATGATAAATTATTATATTTCTTCCTACAGGTTAACTCATAGTGAGGAGAACGAGTGAATGGTGACTCTGTTCAGTGTTCAGGATTTGAAGGCAATGACTTTATCAGTTGCCCTTTTTCCAGGAGGGAAACTGGAGGTATGGTGCAATCATCAAAATTATTTTTACGTTTGCCCCCTCTCCATTTAATTGTTTCATGGAAATTGCTCTTTGTAAAGCTTGGTTGCTCTTCCGTTTTGTCAGATTTTCTTTTCTTACCTTCACCTCATGCAGTGTTTTCCATGCACACCACCGTTCATCCTTCCAGAACCCAAATAACTAAAGAAGGAAAAATTACTGCATTTTAAGAAGACCAAGAGGAAAGTTTTAAACTCTTTGCTCGCCAGCTGCACAACACCTACCCAGCTCAGCTGGGCAGAGCACAGGGCTGTGAAAGAGTGTGGAGACAGCAGCTCTTTCACAGCAAAGAACGAAGACTCCTGCTATGCCTGGCAACTCCCTTCTCGCTTCTCTCTGCACATCTGCAGGGTGGACAGATTACGGTGCGGACCGTGGTTTGGGAGAATGAGCTTGAGAATAGGTCCAGACTTGACTGAAGTTTTAGGGGCCACTCCAGTGTATAAAATAAAAATATGCAGAAAAAAAAACAAAACCAAAAAAAAAGCTGTGGTCAGATTTTAAACCATCTAAAATGGAATTACCAACCCTTGTGGCATTTCAGCCTAAGGTGTCAAGGAGCAGATTGCAAGACCAGCTATTCACAGTCACTGGGCTTTGGTTCACCTGCAATTGGTAAAAATGCAAGAACTATATTCACACTGTTGGTTGCCACCATATAGCATAAAAGCCATGCTCCTTTTCTCCATTGACTCCCCAGGAACTGGGTCCACAGCCCTGGAGAGAGCAGCTAATGTGATTTGTACATTCTTTGCTAGACATTTGGTGCTGTGCTAAGCACCATGCCACTCTCAACCACCACATTAAACAATTCAGTGAAGACCATGGACTGACCATTTCAACATTGTGTTTGCAGGTCAGGTGTCCTTTCCTCATATGTTGTGGAGAAGACTTCAGTATTTCTTCCCTGTGTTGTTTTTGTGCCTGTAATTTATTTGCCAGCTGCAGCGCAGTATGTTTTGTTACCGATGGATATACTAGAGAGAGTCAAGATAAAGATTTAATAGTGTAAAATTCCTACCATTTCCCGCTAGTAACGTAGCACCCAATGGTCACAACAATTAGGTGCGAAGGCAGAGATTAGTGTTATATCTCAAAAATCAATCAAAATTGACTTGCTCTTTTGATCTAAATGACAAAGTATATTTTCTTTAAGAGCATACAAGGACTGTTAAGCATCTCTGGTCTGCTTAGAATAGTTTCATTTTAACTTCCTATGAACAACAGGGCCAGGATCTCAGCAGTAGAATTTTCTTACATTCTTCTCTGTTGATTTGTTAGTGCTCTTGAGTGATAAAATCGTGATTTTCATAATAAGTGGAGTTAGCGAAGTATGTTTGGAATTTGAAAGAAGTGTCGAGCTCATGGTGTGCATCTCATTCCAGTTAGGCAGCCTTTTGCAAGCGAGTGAAAGGCTCAAATGCAAAGTACAAATTATTCCTTGTCCTTCACAAGTGCCTGACTGCATTGATCCCTTTGAGACTGCAGCACATCATTAGTTTCTTTGCAATGCCAGTCCTGACTGTGCAGTTGGCACCAAGGTACCTTGGTACATTGACATTGGTAGTGACATTAACTAAAGTCACTAAAATTTCAAAAATGTAGAAAATAAGTTACTGGTTTAATCTTGGCAGGATAAAAGGCCATAAGGGCTTTGTTTTTGCTGTTCTTTAGACGTCTGAACATTTCTTTTCTGCATGGCAGAATTTCCCCAGAACATGATGGGTCAGTGTGCTGTCGGGTGATCAGCAGCTGAGCATTATTTGTCACAGCAAAATGTCAGCAGAGGAGGACAGGGAATATTGTGGTTCGTACACCACAGCACCATTCAGGAGATGTTTGTACAACTCCTGGTTCTACCGTAGATCAGCTTCTGTCATCCTGAGCTATTCCTTTCTCTTTTCAAAGCCTGACTTCACACCGTTGGGCTAGTGCTTTCTGCTCCTTTCTCCCAGTCTGTGCATGTTTGGCTGAGCCAAATTCTGGCTGAATCTGAAAATGAACTTCAGATAAGTATATTTTTTTCTATGTACCTTATACAAGGCATCCCTTCCTCTAGGCGCTGCTGTAGTACAAATTATCATTAATAATAATATGTGCTTTGCAAAGAGTCTTAATTCCATAATTATATGGTTAATTATATCAGGAAAGTGAGTAGTCTGAATAGGTCTCTCTGTATCCTGGATAGAAAAGTATTTCTCAGACTGCAGAGCTTGCCTCTTCTGGCACAGGAGATGCTCAGGTCGGAACCGTCCATAACCCACACCACGAAGCAAGAGGTGGCACTGTCCCTACACAGGAGCTGGATGCAGACAAAGGGGAGCAAAGAGCTCCCAAGGTAAATAGCAAGTAAGAGGATGTTACTGTCATTATCGTGGCAATCCAGCCAGCCGACACCCCTGAGAAATGGGCCGTGGGCTGGACGCTTGCACTTTGTCTCATAGCTGGAAATTGGGCTCCCCAGTTATAGAGCATAAAAACATACTTCGACTAGTTTCCCCTTTCCTACCAGGCTCGCATAGAGTCAACTGGCACCAGCTGTTTGGACACCGAGAGGCTGACATCGACAAAGCTGGGAGATGGCAGTCCTTGAACTTTTTGTTTCCAAGGCTGCAGCTCCACCTCTCTCACCAGCATTCAGAATGGTTAGAGGAGAGTTTGCTTTGATGTTTCCTACCATAGTTCAAGTGTGCTGGCCAAGGTTTTACACCTCTTCCTCACACAAAGTGGCTGAAATGGATAAGTTGGAAGAGAGGTGGATGGCAACAATTGTTAGTGAGGAACCCGGGTCCTTAGCTGGTTCCCCCAAAGCCTTCTTGTTGAATATTAAGGGAGAAAGGACCAAAGGATCTGCTCATGTGAGAGGGCTGGAGATGAAAGAACTGACATGGATTTGGTCTGAATCGGTTAGGGGTGTTCGCATTCACACCTCTGCCTCTTAGACATAGGCTGAAAGATCAACAGCCCCAAGAGCTGTGATGAGGTTCAGCAAATTGAGCAGGGAAGTGATTTTCACTCAGCAGTTAAGAAGCAAAAAAATGCAGACCAAAAAAGGTTACCAGCATCTATATCATGTTGTGTTCTCAGCAGAGAGGTCACCAGGCATCGGTGGACCATAATTCAGAAGCTGAAACAGTCTCCAGAGTGAAGAGAGGGAAAATTAACTGAAAATCTTGAAGTGAAACATCATTCTGGAAACAAGTAGCCTTATGATAGGACAAACCAGAACAAAATACAATAAAAAAGACTTCTCTCAGACTTTTTACTATTGGAAATAAACTTTTACTATCCTTTGTGATATCTATTGTCACAAGAAGACAGATGGTGTTGACACAGTATGTGATTACTGAGATAGATTCTCTTGGCCAAGACAAATATTTTAATTGAAGAGAAAATAAATATATTTTTTATTTCTTTTTAGAGCTGCAGTTGTTTGAAATCCACTGGGGAAAAACAATTATCTCATTACTTTTTTTCCCGCTTCTTTTCCAAAGCAACAGTGACAAAAATGCATTCAAAATCTGGAAAATCCAACCAGCTTGAATGTTTCCTCATGTTTCCTGTATTCCTGGATTGCAGCAGTGATGATAGTCAGATACGGCATGAGAAGGGTGTGGAAAATGGAGACAGAACATACCCAGCCCTGCCTTTGAACATAAGGAGCTTCACCTGTGCTCGAAGGGAAGATCTAGGAAACCTGGCAGAGGAAGGGAGCACATCTGGAGTGTTTTGGCTGTCATGTAAAAGTTGAAAAATGTATAACCCTGTTACAAAACTTGTGCATTTGTAACAACCTCCTTTCTTAAATAATATTGGTGTCTGAAACTGTTTACAGACTTCTATTAAACATGTATAGGTTCCTTCTTGCTTCTTTTTTTTATTGAATCCCCGAGGATTTTCTAACCAAAGGAACATATAGCTCTCAAAAACATGTGAATCCGCAGCTCATATCCCTTTGGCTGCTCTGCTGCGATGCTCAGAGAAAGCCTATCAGAGCATGCTGAAAAAGAGACACGGGGATGGTTTCTTCATCCTCTGCCACAGACTCCCTTAGATGCCCTCAGTCAAGTCACATAATCATATGCATCGATTTCTAGACTGGAAAGATTTCTAGTGCTATTAATGAGGCTAATGAGGCTGAAAATGCAGACTTATGCTCTTGCCGGTGTCTGAGGCTGTTCTAGGGAGCCGTACGTTCAGGTTGTCCCCACTGTGGGGATTCCTTCTGCTGCAGCATCCTGCCACGTCCCGTCTAGCAGCACCTGACAGGATTCCAGTTGGAGCTTGCACTTTCAGTCAAAGGCTTTCAAGTTTGATCCCTTCAAATCTCTGAAGTTCACCCGTACAATTACCTCTGCTGTTCAAAGCAACCCAGGGCTTAGATGGAAATAAAGAACACGAAAGGATTTCCCAGGGTGCTCTTGGAAACTTGAAATAAAGAAATGGGAAAAAGAAAAAAAAAAAAAAAGAAAAAGAAAAAGAAGCAGCATTACACCTTGAAGTTCTTGCAGTTCATTTGACATTAAAAGGCCAATTTCTGCTCTCGGGTAGTTGCGGCCAGCCTGAGCTCTGCTAGTCTGCCATAGTTGCTGGTGCACAAGCCGTGAGCCCTGACCGTTCCACGTGCACAGCAAGGACAGCCTCCGGCATCCCTCAGGACCTGGAAACTGAATTTGCCCTAAAAAGCCCTGAGGACCTTTGTTGGCAAGCGGACACGCCTCGCCCAAAGTGTGTGTCACATTTTCAGCTGAAGACAGCCCCTCCGCAGAATTCAAGCTCTGTCAGACTGGGGCTCCAACTTAGTGTTTTTATCAGAAATGGATTCATGTAAAAATAGCTATTTATATCATATATTAAACTGTACGCTAGATAATTAACAGCACCTTTTCCTTTAAAATTATTACAGATGAACCACGAATTTTAAATATTGCCTACACCTTACTCCCTTCCTAGCTTCATCCGTTCTGTTTCCAGCTTTGACCTTACTTCCTGCATTTCTCTTTCTTCTCTTGCTAATCAGGGATATTTGTATTTCTTAGAAGGTCACCTGATCTTGCTGCTCATTTCCCACTCGGATCAAAACTCTTTAAAAAAAATTTCAGCTTTTAAAACACATTTTACGAGTTGCCTATATATATAACTAACCTCTTAGGATCAGTTTTGACCTACATCTTTTTATTCTATCATAATAGGCTTATCTTTACCTGATGCTTAAAATATTCTTTTCACCTGAGTGATTCTGTCATTTACACTTTCTTTCTCTTTCGGTCTGTTAAAAAAACATTACAGGGAAAAGAAAAATCGTCTATTGGATACAGCCTGTTTGCACTGGGCACACATGTTTATGAATCAGATAAGACCTTTGTGTGTCAGGTAGGTGGTGGCACTAAAAGCTTTATATATCACGACATCAAAGCAGCGAGGAGATGAAAGAGCATATTTTTGCATCATAAACAATATTTACATATTGTGATATTCCAAGAATCTTTCATTTAAACAGGTGGAAAAACAGGGAAGCAAGCACACATGTAAAGCAAAGTCTTACTTGTGGTTGATGATTAAATTTTATATGGCTTTGATATAACCACTGCAATTAAGTGCAGTGATGAGCAAGGACTTGTTTTGCTCTTTATAGGGTACACATTGTTTACTAATCCCTGGTTCATATGATAAATCCATCATCATCTGAGCACAGCTGCAAATAAAATTTTTAAAGGACAATTCTCACCCTATGGAACAAATTTCAGACTTTTTATCTCTCCTGTGCACTCACTCTGTGCACTCTAGAAATGTGTTATTCTTAAAAATATATGTTCTTTTATATATTCAGACTTTCTGGACAGCAGTAGCTATTTTATACGACAAATTCTACCGTTTGTCAAGCTCCAGATAACACATATGCAATGTAAACAGAGGCTGGAGATTCATTTACCATTTCAGTCGAAGGCGGCTGTTAAAAACTGGAACGTGCTCAATCACCGCAAATCAACACACTGCAATTTTCACTTTTCCTGATTTTGAGCATTCATCACCACTTGCTCTTCACCCTTGAAAAGAAGGGCAAAAAGACAAATTACTTTAATTAGGAATTAGTTATGAGAGAATGAGGTGTTCTAATTATATCTAGAACCTCTTAAATAGTTTCACTCAGGCTTATTTGATTTCTTAATTACTGAAAGAGAAAAGCCGCACACAAATTGCACCAGTTTTTGAAAACAGAAATGCTGTCATTTATTTGATATCATGGATTAGTCTACAATGAACAGTGGTAAGGCAATAACACCTCCAAGACAGCACATGCATTAGCACAGGATAAATTTTTTTTGTTGAAACATTAGATAATCACCTTCTTCCATATCTCAAAATACATAATTTTATACACTATGGTGTGAAACCATAGATGTGACAGGCTGTAATGATTTATTTATGAGACATTATTCTTTGATGCAAGAATACATTAGGTTATAGATCCCATTTCCACAAATATAATATGTCATGCACTGCATCTGAGCTCCAGGAAGATACTGTAGGCTGTGAGGTTCATTTTGGATATATAAAACTGTATATAAATATATATTTTATGACTATATCAACAGCCAAAGTCGCACAACAGTTTTCCTTTTAACAGATCCTTCAAAGCACATTTTTCCCAAATTCATCTAAAATATATATCAAACTTATTAGAGGGTCCAGGAGAATGTGGCAGGGACAGCATCTGGTTATGAATGGTTTGAATATTGTTCTTTTTATGGATGTTGAATGTATTTATTTTATCTGTTTCAGGACTTTTTTGACGATTTTGAAAATAACTATTCTGGTTATCAGCAGCATATTTTTCAAGTATACCTTCCCTTGTCTTAATAACGTGCCCAACTGCATCTGCAGCAGCGACTGTAGATCAAATTCTGGATCAGAAAGCGCAGCTCAGATTTTAAACCTCTCTAAAAGCTACTTTCATTATTTCTTCTTTTGTTTTTCTTCCTCTATTCTCTTACTGAGGGAAAAATCCCCAGAAGTCTCAGTGTTGCTTGAGCTCTTCTCCCAGCGAAGCCACAGGGCAGCATCTACAAGCCCAGTCAGGCAGGATCCAGGACTCCATGCCCAATGTCTCTGAGATAGAGGGTGAGGAGAGACTGTGAGGTCCATTCTCATGGAATATTCCTGTTTGAGCAGCGGCTCCCTCCGGCAGATGGAAAAGCTCACAGCAAAGTGATTTGTGTGAGGGGAGGGGAAGGAGCTAGGAAAAGGTCAGACATGTGCCATGCATCTTGCAGAAATACTTTAAGGTCTTTTGAAAATTCCCTTTATGGAACATGTGATGAATTCAGGATTCAGGATCAGGCCCACATTTACTCTAAAGATCTCCAATCAATTAGTTTTCTTTTGCTGTGCGTATAGTGCTTCAGGGTCTTGTGACAGAGCAGCCTGATTCAAGGGATGTCAAGATCGACTACTTCCTTCCTTTACCACCCGTTGTCGCAATGAGCAATATGTGCAAACGGAGGCATGTTTTTTTCCAAGCCTAATGTAAAATAGTATTTATTCTTTCAACATGTCTAAAGTCTAATAATCGCAGTCATTGATTCCCAATGGGCTAAGTATGTGCAACAAATGTTTAGGCTTTAGAAAAACAGATATGCATAATAATAGAGGGGTAAAGGGTCAGGCTTCCCAGTCCATTGGAGTTGTTTATGCAGTACAAAATCCTGGTGAAACTCAAATGTCCAATTGCACAGGAGAAGGCACTGCAAAGGGACACGGTCAGGAGAGGATGGCAGGTTTGAAGCAGCAGGCCTGATATGGGGACTGTCCCATAATTAAAAATCCGGAGTTGAGTATTAAAAAGAGCGAGAGTGGCTGAACGAGGCGGCCGTGTGTCGTGTGTGCGGTACGTGTGTCTGTGCTGGGTCTGCAGCTGGGTATGAGAGATGATTATGAATTGCTTTATTTCACTCTTTCGTTCAGAAAAAATGTATTTTTAAAAATGAATTTTTTGCAATAGAATTCTGATTTTTTTTTTTGCTTTGGTATTTTATTAACACAATTTTTTCTTTTGTCTTCAGAACAGCTTGATTATTAAATGTAAGTTATTATTTCCATCAGAAAAATATCAGTAATAAAAACTGCACTGAAATATGCCACAGCTGTCAAATCTAAACATTGTATTTATTCATTATTGACTCATAAACTTATTGCAATTTCGGTTTTTATTGCAGTTCAGACAGGAACATTTTCAAAATGCAAAATATTTTCCAGATACAGGAAAATTAATTCGTCTTACAACTTTAAAAGCCTAGAGGTGAACCAAAACCAATTTATTGTCTGTATTAAAAACTTCCTCTGACAAACATCCACCTATCCATCTCCTAGAAATGTGTACTCTGACTCCAAGGCCCTTGGCGTTTATGCTATCCCGTAACTTAGTTTGGGAGTCACAGTCTCTCTGTTACTGTTTACCTAAAGACCGTGTGCCTAAAGCTTGTCTGCTTTCCCAATACATCAATCAGGCTAATAAAATCTATATCTTCCTCCTCTATATATCTTGCCCTATTCATATCTTTAAACCCTCATGACTTCATTAATACCATAATATTAAACATTATGAACCTTCATGGTGCAGTTTAAATTAAAAATAATAGTAATAATTCATTGGAAACCTTCTGCTAGGCAACATTTAGGGGTCCTGAGGAAATTTCTAAGTTTTCCCTTGAAGTCCTTCAGTTGTTTCAAGGGCTATTTCTTATTCATTAGGATGTCTAACTGTACATATAAATACAAAGTGTTCCCCCAAAAGAGGGTCATGCAAATTTTCAAAATCTGTTTGATACTTTGGAAAGTATACATTGAAAAGTAAAAAACCACAAGCATGGGGTACAGAAAATAAACCCCAAAACCAACAGAGGCATCTGCGTGCCACCGTGCACCATCTGATACTCCAGGACCCTCACGCTTTGAAGGGAATGGAGAGTGGCTTTGGGGAAAGGAGGCCAGAAGGGACCACCTAAGCATCTGAGGGTGAGTCAGAGGGTGGGGAGAGCAGGCTCAGAGGTGGAAGCTGGGTTTTGGGAAGAGGGGAAGGTGGATGTGAGGGCTGTAAGAGAGAGGTTTGAGGAGCCTCTGAGAGCGAAAGAAGAGCTGTGAACAGGCAATGGGGCACAGGGACGTTTCGTGCCTCTGGAGCAGGCATGGGTGGGTTCTCCATCTGACCCTTCAGCACATTCATAACCAGGTCCCCCACTTCCTTCAGTCCCTTGGGTGTCAGGGCACCCTACTGTGTCCCTAAACTACTTCTGGGCACAGTTAACTCCTTCTCCCACAGTCCACACTGCTATCTACCTCAACAGCCCCTAATTTCACATTTGCATCTCCCATAAGGGATGGAGAGAGGAGGGAGAAGGAAAAGGATGCAGGGGGGAGGGTCAATCCCTGGTCCTGTCATGGGCAGCAGCTATGAGTTGTAAAAGACCTGCGGCTCCTACTCCATGGAGAAGAAGGATGGTGAACAAGAAGTTGTGGCTGCTGTAACTGGTTCTTGTACATCCCTGTGCAAGGATTCCTCCTGTGAACAAAGGCGCTTCTTCCGCCTCGTGGAAAGAGGGTGCTCCACTGCTTGCTTCAACCTGCTATACTTCTGCAGATACTGCGCACGTCACCTATGTTCACAGCCAGCTCTGTAACGGGCAGCGGGTGGTTCTCATCTAATTAAACAGAGGTACATAAATGTGTGTATAGCGTGCGTTTAAGCTAGTCACCCCAGGCTGTCGGTATAGTCAGTGAGGACCTAGGCAGGCTATGCATAGGAACCTTGGGTGTGATTCATGTCATCCTAAAGTAAATGTCTATAATAGGTCAGGCAAATTGCACCCTAAAAGCACTTATTTCTCTTCCTTGACTATAAAGGGAGCCTAGAGTGATTAGCACAGCTGTAGACATGTACTTTGTAGATGTTGAAAGATAAATGACGTGAATCCCACCCTCACGTCTGTACAAGCATCTGAAGAATTCGCCATAATGACGGTGGTTTAGCTGTGGCCTGCAAAGCACACGACAGCAACATGTGGAGATGCTTCTAGCTGCTCTCTGATTGCTGCTCAGCATCAGCAGTTTACAGAGGTGTCTCAGGGCGCCGGCTGCTGCCGTCACAAGCAGCCTGTTGGTAGGAAGGGCCCCAGATGTCAAAAGGTTTAGAGATTCCTGGAAGGGATTCAGCTCTTGGACTACGCAGGACCAAATTAGGACATTTCATTTCCAGGTAGAGGTGTCAATATGTTGATCAGAAAACAAGCATTTCTCTTCTGGAGAAATCCAAGGCAATTTCTCAGGTGGAGGAACAAATTGCTAATTCTTCCAGGAACTTCAGAGGCTGATGAGAGCAGTCTTAGGAGCTACCTAAAGGACCTGACCAGGGATGCATCCTGTAGTTGTATCATCCCCTCTCTGAGGAGCTGGGGCCTGTGTGGACACCGTGAGTCAATCTCACAAAATAAACAGCACAAAAGAAAACCTTTCTCACCGAGTTCCCAGATACTGCCTTTCAAGCATTATTAGGCAATTTACAATTATCTTTTCCCTTTTCCTTTTAAGCCTACTGTCACGAGAGGCGCCGGGATCTCTCTACCAACCGCTATTTTTCATCCCTTTATTTGTCATTTCTCCAACAGCTTGCACCTTGACAATCATCCCCCCAAACCAGAGCCCTGCCTGGGGCTCCCCACGGAGCCCGCGCAATGACGACTCTTCATTTAGATGGGGGCAGTGGATAAAGAGGGATGTAAGGCTCTCCCTTCTTCCCGGGAACTGCGTGTATCGACTCTGGAGCACATCCCAGCTCTTGCCAGCACAGTAAGTCAGAGATTTCATCGTAATCATTTTAATATCTTTCAAATGGCTGCATGGATGGATAGCAGTCCTGGAAGAATATACACTAGAGGGTAGTCAGGGAGCACGATTAGTATTGGGAACAAGTATTTTTCTTGGCAGAGGAGAAGCGTGCCATTTGATAGATAGCGAAACACGGCAAGAATGCTGCTCAGTAGCAGATGCCAAACATTCTCTTGTGTGCGTTGAAGAAAATGAGTTTTGTTTTGTTTTTTAAAGGATAGGGGAAGGGAGGGGGCTTCCCACTGTCTGCAATAGCACACATGGCAGTACCTGCCTCCGCGGTGTGATCACAGCATCTGGGAGCATTTTCCATGTGTGATACTGCTTCTCCCAGCCTTGTTTTTCAGGGTTAATAAACCATTTGAAAACAGTGACCTGGCTTTGATTCTGTTCTACAGCCCTTTGGAGGAGTGCAAACCTCCATCATCCTCATCTTTCACACGTATACATGCATGGCATCTCATTTTCCAATTTGGCATCTTTCAGATGTAAAAATTTGCAAAGAAAAAGGGAAGGTATTTCTGAGCAGTTTATGTACTCCTTTAGATTAAAACAAAGCATTATGTTGACAAGGTTTTAATTTGGTATGTTTTAATCCACCACCACATACTTTGGAATAAAGTCTTCAGGTACCTAAAGGAAAAAAAAAAACCCAACAGTTATTTAATTTTCAAATAGTGTCTGGTGGGCATCCAGAGCAGTGAGCTTTTGATAAATATTTCATAAGGATTTTTAGGGAATGTGTATCATCTGCTTTACACTACAGACCCAGACAACTTCTTGTCCATGGACTTTTGACCTAAGGCATCTCCGAGCACAACGTGACATGATAGCCTGCAACTGCTCCTTCGGAGTAATTGCAGCTTATGTCAAGAAGTTACTGGGTTAGCTTTAGCATTATAAAATATAATAGATCTGCAATAATGCACATATTAGAGGCCCCAAGTATGTATTTACCAGTAGTATCTAATAGACTTCAATTAAACTAGCGCAGGACGTGGAGGATGGCTCCTTGAGATCACTGCGGAAAAACACTAACCACGGTATTTCCAAAGCCATCACTGGGACTTTGCCATTATATTAACTTGCTGACAGCATTTTATTTCTTATGAAACAAAGTGCCAGGATGAAAAAACCAGCCCTTGGCCCAGGAGAGGGATTGCATACTCCAGTGCCACGCAGCTGCTCTGAATCATTCGGGCGAAGCCTTTCACTCCTGTCCTGAGCTGGCTTTCTCAGCTGTGGCCTTTTCCTTGTGAGGGGACAGCTAAATATGCTTTCCTCTGAAACACAGATTAGTGGACAAATCTGGAAAGCTAAACAAATCCTTCTTTCTTTTGAACTAAGCCCAAAAGAAACATCTGGGTGAAAGAAGAGCCATCATAAAGCTTTTCCCCCAATTCAGACTCTTCCAAACTTTGGATACAACATTTGATTCTTTTCTTCGGGCTTGTGAAAGTAGAAGTGTTTTCTCCACCTCTCGATTTTACAGGTTCAATCATGCTACCTGTTATACTTCCACATCCTTTCGTGAAATCTCCTCCCACCTCTCTGTACGAAGCAATCCCACAGCCATGCTCCCCCTCCTTTTCTTTTCCTCCAAGGTCATTGCTCTCCCGAGAATTTGCATTGCCTGCGACCCGCTGTGGCATTATTCTTTTTCTCCATATTAGCCTGTGTGTTCCCCAAGGATACCTACCACGCCACATAGTTCATTACCAGAGAAGTAAACCGAAGCCCAACCGAAGTTAATGGCAAAATTCCCATCAACTCCAACACAGCCAGGATTTTGCTCAAAGTATTCAAATGAGGCCTCAGTTGGACGTCGATGAGGTAGATATTTCTGTGTGCAAGGGCAAATCACGTCTGCTGTCTGCACTTAAAGCACATTGAACAGCTGATACTTTCAGTGCTGTGTTTCTTTCTAAAATAACCAATTCTGTCTGACAACAAAGTAGAATTTTATATAGCATGAAAAAAAACAACTAAGAAACAACCTAATTTATAGAAAGGTTTTGGGTTTTCTCTTCATCTGGCAAATATATATATTTGCAGATATCTTATCTGCATGTTCCTGTTTCCTTGAGCGCCTCAAACAATAAATCGAAACATGCCTCATGGTAACATCGTTGGGTATTTTTCTCGCACCCACGTACATACCTACAAAGGTTTAAAATACAACTTTTGAAAAGATTCAAGACTGAAGGGGGAAAATAATCTTATTATGCAACAATTTATTGTCCTGCCAAATGTGGGTGCCTTGGAAGCTTGAACAACCCGCCAACACACCTGTGTACATTGGCATTAAGTTAAATCAATAACAAAAACCAGGCCTGCAGCCAATTACCTGTCACATGGAGATTCATTTTAAGTGGAGATTTTACAAGCGTAACTTGAATCATATCTAAGTTATAAGATAGTCCACATAAGATACTTACAAGGATGTTTGAATTCAGAATAACATTTACCAAAAAGCCAGGTATAAGAATGTTATCAAAAAGCACTCACTAGCCACAATAACAATTGATTTTCCTTCACAGCAGAGTAATTTACAGCAATACAGATATGAGGGGGCGGGGGAAATGTATTTTCTTTGAATTACAATTTCTTGTGACCATCTTCTTATATTAGATAGGTCAGAAAGATGTCATTCTCTGGTTCCGGTGTTTCATTGCCTAGATGTATAGACATCACATCCAAAACAGTTATCGCTTTGTAATGATTTTTCAATTAGTTCTTTGGTTCCTTAAAAACAATTCAGATCCCTAGCTTTTGTATTTTTTTTCCAGTACATGAAGAAGTCATTTGATCAGCTTTCCCTCATTTACAGTAGTTGAAATCCAGAACAGGTTCGTGAGACCTATGACACTCCTGCGCAGTGCCGGCTGCCCTCGCAGAGCAGGGCAAAAAGGAGTCAGAACCACAATTCTGCCCCTTCCAGCTCTGCACGGAGAGCACGCATCCAGGCACAGCGGGGCAGTCTCCTCCACTGCCAAAGACAGTATCACAGGTATCTGCAGCATGTCTTTCTGCGAGCCACGCAAGAAATAAATACAGCTGGTATGTTAGCTCACCCTCAACACAAAGAGATGCCAATATACTCTGGTTTTCACTTGTAAGAGACTTCATCTATCGGACATTTAGCAAAATTCGGATGGGATGCAGAGCTAAACTCACCTACGAGTTTAAGGATGACCTTGTAGGTACTTAGTTTGCATAATGGAAAAGGGGCCAAATAACAATTGGTGACAAAACCTTGATCTGTGAGATGCTACACGTGTCTTCAGCTCCCATCAACAGATGCCAAAGGTGCAGAGTAAATAGTGTAATTCATCTACTTGCCTTTCTACTTACTTTTTCACCACTGAGCAACTCAGAGTGCTGCTGTAGGTTTTGAGCTGTTCTCTGCAACTCTGTATGCAAAATAATAATTACTTAAGGTATATTCATTTATTAGTATGAATCACGGTGGATTTAAAAAGCAATAGCTTCCATGTTAAAGACGTTACTCATAAAAGCTAAAATTGATATTTCACTTAGCATACATTTTCCTGGAATCGTGAAAGCTGGTTTGAAACCTGGTGAATCAACAGTTCCTTTTGAAAAACCACTCTTTCTCCACCGAGGTCACTGTGTGTCATCAGAGCAGAACTGGTTTGCGGATTTCAGGACGTGCTGTGACCTGAGTTGCTTGGAAGGGAGGACATCATACTCTCCCCCCTTAAACACTCTCCCAGCTATCCTCCCACTGTTTCAAAGTTAGTTAATTTGATTAAAATGCCATTTATGTCTTCTTGAAATTTATCTTACAATGAAATACATTTTTCCACTCATATATAGGAGTTTGGGGGTGATACAGTGCTCATTAGATGCTGGTATAACTGTAGGACGCAGAGAGATGGGAAATCTCATTTTGCAATTGTTTTAGGTGCCGTATTACTTTTGTGAGCTGGGAAAATATTATTTTGCTTCACTAGGAATTTGACCAAGTTAAATTTCACTAAGAAAAATAACAATAATGTAATGTTGAATGTATATTAAACAAGATCCCACTGCAGTAAGTGCCATATCTACTGAACTAAAGGATCGTTTTACCTTCTTCTATACACAATTTATCATTTCCACAGAAGTAAGGATGAAAGTACATAAAGAAAATTAACATGTCAATCAGAAAATCTCTATATACCAGTGCCCTAACTTCTATTTTGCAAGCGTCACAGAAAAGGAGATCTTAAAAGTAGAGATGCTAAAAATAATAATTGATTTTTTTTTTTTGTAGGAGGTGATAAGGATTTTCTCCCAAGAATTAAAATTATCATAGGAAAATTGATTTTTTGCTTGTGAATTTGAAGAAGGGTTCTCTAGACCGATGTCTGGGAACAACTGCAGGTATATACTCACTGGGATGAGGGGTAGTAGGTAGGCAGTAACTGGTTATGAAGGACTCCTGAAGTGAACAAAGATTACATTTGGAGTAATTCAAAAGAGGCAGAAGTAGAAGGACGCAAAGGAGAAGTTACATGGTTTAAAGCTGAGTTTAAGTAGATTTTGCCACAATATTTCTGGTGGATATAATAAAGAAGGGTTTGCATTTGTGGATGGCAAAAAAAAAAAAAGGAGGGAAAAGAAAAAAAAGAGGAGAAAAAAAGGGGGCAGAGGAGGGAAAAAAAGAAAAAGGAAAAGTGATCAGGCACAATCATGACAGGAAACAAGGATGTTATAGTGCAGGTACAGTGAAATGTCATGAGGGAGTCAGATCAGAGATGAAGGTGCACAACAAATGAGAAAGATGTTGTGGGGTTGAATAGAAAGTTAAAGAGCCTAAGCTTTGCGTGTATGGGAGAAATTAGGTAGAAATTAGCAGGAATTAAGTAGATATTGATGACATCAATGACAAAGTGGAAAGAGCTAGGAGGAAAGTACTGGAAGTAACAGGAAAAAGAAATGCTCAGCCAGGCCCTGTGTCGCCAGCGAACATGAGACAGCAAGGGGCTGCACAAAGAAGGAGAAGTCCTGGAAGCAAGGCAAGGTAAATAAATTCAAGCCTTTGGGATATATAGGAGCTGGAAGGAGAGAGTATGAACAAACTCCACGTAGTGTTACCATTTTTACACTAGGAATGTTACTCCTGAGTTAAGCAAAGTGGCCATGGACCAAGAGCAATCCATGGCTGGGGTGAACAGGAGGAGGCAGAAGGCTGCATGGATGTGTGAGGAGATGAAGGTTAGGATGAAGATTAGGCAAAACGAATGAGAAGAGATGGTGGAGACTGCAGAGGAATGAAAGCAGGCAAAATAAGGAAAGACAGCAACTGAAACATGAGGTGCCAGCACAGAGGAGAGGAAGATGATGACAAATGCTCTATTATAAAGCTTCATTTTTGTTCCAGTGAGCACACCACTAATTATAAGAGGATTTTTTTTTACTTTATTATTTATTTTACTTTATTTTCCTTATTTTCTTGTAAATGTAGATATCCTCAGTAACTGTGGATTATCATAAAAAGGGACACTCAAGAGGACATTTCCAACTGTTTGCAAACAACTGTTTTCTCTGCCCTACCTGACTTTCTACACACTCAGATTTTTTTACCATAAGCTCTGTGTTTTATAAGATTGTCTGTGTATTAGGATATTCTCTCCTGAAAATTTCGTTATTCTTTAGATATTAAGATGAAGAAAACCAAACACGTTTAGATCCTTCTTCTCAAGTTGACTGATTCTTCAATAAATGTTCAGAATAGTGTGAATATTTTGTAAATATATATGATTTGCAGCCTGAAGTCACTGCTAATGAGTAAATACATGAATTAATTTTCCTGTGTTAATATACTCAAACCTTAACCGTAACAGAGCAGGTACCTCAGTTACTTTTTCCTTTTTATGATTTCAGATCTTAATTGGTGTAGATCACTATTTCCTAACCATTACCTGAATAACAATACAATTTGTTCCAGGATCATTAAGTGCGTGTCCATTTGTAGTCGGTCTTTCACTAGACTTTACGATGCCCGTGTCCTGTTTCTGAACTAGGACTACACTCCTGAAGACCTTAGTTTCCAAAACAGTGCTAAATGGTTTCATCAAGGGACCCTTGCAGCCACTGAAGTGCAGCGTATCATTGGAGTTCTAATTGTTATAGCATTGCCTGTAAGTCCTTTCATCTCAAAAGTAACTGTATTACTTCTTGTTTGTCCACTGCATACTCTCCCCTAGCTAAGGGGTGGCTTTGCTTTGCTGCCATGCAAAATGCCTGGCTGCTATCAGTCAAAGCATAAACCTAGGAGAAAGCATGGCAAAACTTTTTTCCAACAGTTAAAAATTAAATGAAGACAGATCTTTTAAAGTTCATCATTTTCCAAGGGGAAAAAAAAAAATCATAAGAAAATGCTTACAGATTCCTTTCACTGCTTTAACACTGGAAATAATTCAAAAGTCTACACCTCACAACCAGGTAGCTTCTTTGAAGCCTCTATTTACTGAATGCAATAAATACTTAGGAGTTATCAGTATCTGTTGTAACCTGGCAGTATTCTCTGATAGAGGATTACTAATTAATTAATGGAGAACTACTGAGTCAGAACTACTTCAGAGCATGTCCCAGTTAGAGCATTAATAATGGTGCAAGCCAAGCAGAGGGCAGGAATTTATCCTTGAGATCCAGCTCAAAGATGGCACCAAAATGCCAACGGCTCCTTCTGCCAGGCTTCAAGTTGAAAGGGTTGAGAGCTTCCGCCTTTGGAAAAAAAGCCAACAGATAAAGATGCTTTCGTTCAAATATGCCAAGTGTATGTGTAACCCCCCCCAAGCTAGAAAGATTTCCTTATTGTTAAACCAGACCTTGACCTGAGATCTACTATAATACACACCAGTCAGGCACAACATGGGTTTCAGCTCTTAAACGAGAGATGTCTGATAGACAATTCCACACAAAATTATGGTCAACATAATGCTTATGGACTGGTCCAGAACTTTATTTTAAATCAGTATTTTCCAGTTGTTTTCTTGAAAACTGTGATCGAAATGATCTTCCTGTCTTTTCATTTGATGCTCAAGAAGGAGGCAGGATTTGAAGCACAACTAAAGAACTTTTAAATAATAAATGCTAATGCTTCATGTGTGATTTCTCTTTAAGAAGCAGGATTTGAATTTTGGTAGCAGGTGGTATGCTAACGTTGTTGAATGCAAATGCTGTATGTTGACAAACACGACTGTGCACTGTTAGAGAGGCAAAAACAGGCAGAATATTTACAATGACATCAAAAAACTTGGAGCTGTTTTCCATGTTTTGCACTCCTCAGAACAGCATATATAATGATAATGTATATTTATGTGTTTATATTTGTGTATGTACATTGCACTGCAGTGGAAAAAATCTGGGTTTTTAAGTGAAACTGGTATTTCATGATTCTTACACAGCTATGCTGGGGCACACTTTTCAGTGTGAAATAGATATTACTGAGGCATTTAACATTAAGCAGTCGACACTGAAACTACAGACACTTTCATATAAAATGCCATGTAACGAAGTTATTGCATTCTTCAATATTCCTGTCTGAGCTCTCTTCTGACTTTTATGATCACCCTAATTCAAACTTAAGTAATAGAGAATGTGTCAATACAACTTTCCCTTTAAGTATTGCTAAGGAGCATGCAGGAGCCCACATGTTTGCTTAACTGGCTCTGCAACCAACACTGCTAACAATAAAACCAGAAGTTCAAACTCAGTTCCTTGCTTTCAAGTATGCCCTTCAAACAGCAAACACCAGTTTATCATCCCCCTAAAACAGGGTGCATGTTAACCAGGAATAAATCCAACGAATCGACACCAAGGTGCTTAGCACACAAGATACCCAATCATTTTATTGACTTTTTTTAACACATACTTTCTACCAAGAGTAACTCATGGCATGTATGTGTGTGCACGTGTGAGTGTGTGGCTGGGAGACATGGAGCCTCCCCCACCCTGTATTTTCAAGGACCATAATACACTGCCTGCTTCCTAGTCCTGCAAATACCCTTGAAGTGGAATAATGTTTAACAGAGGGCAATGCTGCGGGAAAACTGCCAAAGAAATGAAGGGTGGGGGAAGTCAGTCCAAGCATTCTGATGAATATTTTTGTACCTCCAAAGACACAACTATTATACAAACATTGACCTATTTGTCAAGCAATCACAGTTTACTATTGCTTAAAGGTCACAGAAGTTTCCAAGATTATTGAATAATGCACGGAGCCAAAGACCAAGGATATTATTTAAACAGCGGAGGTAACTTTTGTTAGTGAAGGACAATACGATGACAATGCCCCTTTATTTTCCTTGAAATTTTATAGAGTTTGGAGTGTAATATAGTAATGGCCCATTTCAGCTGAAAGAGGGAACTCTGCTGCGGAAATGGGGCTCAACACTACAATAAAATATTACCTGGGTTTTTCTCCCCCTTTGTGTACATTTGTCAGTACATGATTTATATTTTTTTACAGGCATTTCAATGGTGCTAGGGAGTAGCAGTCTATCTACATACATAAATGAATTAAATGATCTGTCCCTATTTGTATTGCCAATGTGGGTTATGAGTCAGTGCAAAAAGTGCTTCCCAACAATTTAGAGTATGTGCTGTGCACACAGGGACAGGAATCAGTAGAGGTTTGTAAAACTCAGTATCGACTTAGGCTCCCATTAAGGCAGCCTCACTCTAATGAATCCTGCGCCTGCTGCTTCCCAGCCCTTGCAGTTCCTCCAGTTCTCAGTAGGTTTTCCAGGTCACCTCTCATGGACCTTCAGAGGTGCCTAGCTATTACCTAGGCCCAGGGATTCAAGGAGAATTAAGGCCATCCACATAAAGTCCAGCACGTTTTCTACTCCCAGTAAGCTTCTGCTAAGTGACAGTCATTGTCCTGCTATCATTGTCCTGGAACAGAGACACGGCTCAGGGAGGAACAACTTAGGCAAAACCATATCCCAAATAGCTCATCATCAAATTATTCTTGTTCCCTGCCCAGAAACACCTCTCAATGTATTGAACCTGCAGACGCGGCATGCTGAAGGGCTATCATACTGTGACGCCCTCCCAGCACTGTAAAATGAAAGATGGCAAGGCTCCCTCTGCCTCACAAAATCCACCTCCTCGTTATTTTACCAGTTTTACCAGTTACAACACAGAAATCAATGCGGTCCTCAAAAGGTAGGCCGTTCTGAGAACGATTCCTTTACTAAATAGTTCTCTGTCTTTCCCCATTACTGATCTCCACACCGCAGGAAACTGGTTAATCAGGGCCATCATCAGGAGGAAGACTAAGTATCAATGAGAGCACTCAGATGAGCAGTCCCATCTGATGCAGAGGTTTGTGCTCCATGAGCATCAAGTTCCAGGTACCCAACTTTTTGACAAAGAGATTGAGAAGGGCATGTTTTCCCCATCTCACTAAGCAGCCACAAGGTTGTTCTGAGATCTCCAGTGGGCTGGACCTGGGAACGTCACCAGAAACCACAAGCAAGATAACTTAAAAGGTTTTGTTCCATCGTTGAAATAATCAATAGTTCTCTTTAGATCTAAAAAGTGCAGCCGTGTATAAACTGGAAGATTATGGAAGTGAATAATTACTGACAGAATTTCTGATTTAAACAAAATTCCAAGAAGAGCAGAGTCATGAATTTGGATGGATTCTAGAACCCAGCGCAATATTTCTGCTTGATGATGCTTGGCTACGTTTAGTTCATTTTTATGAACATTTATTTTTGGAAGAGTCACCATTAATGGTTTGCTTGATTGTCAAAGTGAAAGGGTCTTCAGTGAGAGATTCAAGAAGGGAAAGAAAAAGAGGAGCCTTCAGAAGTCTAGTGAGAACTAAAATTTCAATCTCACTCCTCTGCAAATCATGGCTCCCATCAAAATGTCTATAGGTCACTTAAAATAAGATGAATAGAAATATTATCTCCTGACACGAAAGACAGCTAGCTGCCAAGAAACTTTTGGTCGTATCACGGGGCAATTGAGGTTATCATCAAGAACAAAAAATAACCTAAAAGAAAATCACCAATAAAAAGACACTATATTTGGACAATAATTTCACATTACACATGTAACT
Organism: Dromas ardeola; assembly: GCA_013398915.1. Lineage (NCBI taxonomy): Eukaryota > Metazoa > Chordata > Aves > Charadriiformes > Dromadidae > Dromas > Dromas ardeola. The sequence goes on from VYZM01014745.1 coordinate 501,001, forward strand.
ACCTCATAGAATGGCTCTGTCACTCCAAGAAGCACCATTTCTCCTGGAAATCCAGTCATTACCTCAAGTGATTTGTGGAGCAGGCAGGTACCTAACGAAGTTAGTGGAAGTTTTGCCAGAACCAGAACCTCACCTCTGACCTTAGGACTGAAGCAAAATGCCTCCAGAGGCAGGAAAACAAAAAAATCATTATTAATGGGGCTGACAGATACAGAATTATGCCTGGTAAACCCAAAACACAGTCCTGAGACTTACTTTCCTGCTGAAAACTTAAGGGCATTTGAAATGGCGTGCAGTACCTTTATTCCTTATCCCAGTATAACACAAGAGGTGAGCATTCATTTGTATACCCTGCAGACTCCTCAAATAAACCATTGCTCAGGGCACTGTCTGCCAGACCCACCCTTGCCTTCCCTATGATCTAGGGGAGAAAGGCATGGAGTGAAAGCCAGAAAGTTCACCTATCTGGATGCAACCTGATGGGACTGCAGTGGGCATGTCTATTCTGGCATCAGCGATCCCCATACCAGTTCCTGGCTCCATGCAATGCCAGGAGGAGATACCACATCGGGTCATGAAGGCAGGAGATCCATATTCATTGAATATTGCACCCAAATAACAAATCCTCTCTCTCAACATCCAGCACTAACACATAGCACGGACTCGATGCAGCACTACGCTCCGATGGATCATACAGCTGTGCGTGGTACCCAAACCTCACCGCCGCCAACGCTCCACAGTGACTCATCCCAGCAAAGACAGGGAAGCATCTAGGAAGGTAAACTGATGCAGGGGAATTTAAGAAACCTTCAACCTACATGAAAATAAGACCAGGGTTCCCTTATTCTGTCTTATCCTCAGTGTTCAATAAAAAAAACAAAAAACCCCAAGCAATCTGTAGAGTATAAATCACAACTTGATAAATGTAGGTCCTTAGAAGCCAGTTGTGTAAATACGGATACACCTGCAGGCCCTGATAACCAGATTAGCAGCAACAGCTGCCAGACCACGCAGCAACAACCAAGAGATATTGTTGTGTCCTGGCCAAAGAAGTTTCCAGATTGATTCTCAGGTGCTTCCCGTACATCACTGCTAGTGAGAACAATGTATCATGAAAGTAGATGATCTTCATTGATCTTGAAAATTTAACGTTTTTCTCCTCGGATGTATACAATGAGGTCTGACACTAACATTAGTTCACAGTACCTCCGCTGTACAAAGGGATTGGACTTTGTCTGCTGGCAGCTGGGAAGGATTTCTGAACACAGAAAAAGAAAAAGGTGTCTGGGTTTGGTATGACCTCATATTAAAAAGAATACCCTTATTGGATAAGAACCCAGATCAACTGATTCATAGGTGTCCTGCCACACCTGTTCTTATTGATGATTAGAAACTGAAATTAACGTTTCTTCTTGGCAAAACTCCACTTGAATCACACGCTTAAAAAAAAAACTAATGAGCCTCAGAGCGACTAGTAATACAAGCTAGACCTAAAAGTACACAAACGAGGAACAGACTTGGGGAGAGTTGGAGCTGTCTGTGTTTGGAAGAGGAGCTCTATGTCCCTACAATGTTTTGAAAAGTCGTCTAATGTCACTGACTGCACTTCAGCACTGAACTTGCTATTCTTTCTAGAAGTAGGGAAAGATAGTTCATCGAAAATACTATAAAATCTGGCTGCTTCTGCACTGTAGGGGCTGGGGAGCTGAGCAGGACCCAGCACAGTCCCAGCCCTCCTCAGTGGTGCAGTCCCATCAGGGCTGATGCAGTGGGAAGAGCCAGGGGTTGGTAACGGGGTCCACTGGCATCCCCCAACACACCAAGCTACGGACCAGGGCCAGGAGTCGTCCAAGCAGTCCAGCCAGGAGCAGAAGGAGACAGGGCCAGAGAAAGAGCTGGCGACCCACATTCCTCTGGCATTGCTGGGACATGGTGTGAGAGCCCCATGCCGGGAAGAAATGGGCTTCTGGCCCATGGGCAGGGGTGGGTGGGGACTGGGCAGTGCCCTCAGGGTCCTAACAGCTTCCCTTATAGGAAAATATTTGAAGACCTGATACATATGAGAATTTTCCCCCAAAAGACCCAGGCATGAACTAATCACCCATGAACTTATCTTCCATGGTGGATCTAAGGATTTAGACAAAAAAAAAAAGTGTCTCTCTAGTGATTCAGATGACTCCCTTCTTGGCAAAAACATCTACTACAACTTACAACAATGCAAAAATGACACAAGTTAAAATGCTGATGGGGTAGTAAAAGCAGACTGGACGTCTGGTCAAAGCAAAATAACTGAAAGAACGGCAGGATTATTGGATGCCGGATGTCTGTTGTCTTTGTCTGAGAGCTCTGGAATGGAGATCCATAAATACAGGCTCTCCTCCACTGGTGAGCTGCTGTGAGGCCGGTTCAGCACTCACATTTCCTGTCAAGTGTTACAGCACTGCAGACATACTGCTGGAGAATAATAATTAATATGCAGCGGAGAAATTGCTTTATTATAAGATGTATTATAACATGTTGTAAAGACATGTAAAAAAATAATTTTAAAATACTTAAAAGATGATGCTAGCTTGTTGTGGCCTGTTGCGAAGCGTTTATAAATTGGAGTACTGACAATAGTTCATGCATGTCTCTGCATGTTGGAACAGCACATCTGAGAATTTATTTATCAGAAAAAAAATCAAACTCTGCTAAGTCATTTTAGTTCTTATAAAGGCTACTTTCATTTACAATTTTGTCAGATTTTATAAGGCACAATACCAGATTGTCACATGGGAAAGGCTGGCAGATTCAAGTCCTTATTCTTCCCTCTAGCGAGTGCTGGAACCAGCACATTTGGGACACGGGGGTTACGTCAAAGCCTTCCAACTCTTTGAAGGATAATTACCATACCTGCATAATCACATGGTCTACCTTCTATGCATTCATGTTAAGGAGAGGACATTAATCTAACAAACGCCCAGCGGCTGACATTTTTTTTATATATATCTAATAGTTCTCTATAAGATATAGCACTCCACCTAACAGCTGCAGAAAGCTCCTTGCCGCATTCCCAATGCCTCCATGGAAAGGGCTGCATAATGCTTTTCAGACCTGCCACACGAGGTAGGAGTGTTCTGATGCAGGATATGATGTTGTCGATTGTCACTTTCTATTGTTTCAGTAGACAATCTAGACCACTAGTTTATTATAGGTTATATAATTCAAATAGATAGCCAATAAAATACCCTACCAGAATGATTTATACTCCAAAATGTTTGAGAGTACTTGTAAATATGTCTAGAGGTCATCTAAAACAGCCATCTGGTTCAGGGGGATGGCATGTGCTGACATTTATGGTCTATGCAAGACTCTCCTCAGCAAAGAAACCACAGAGACAACAGTGGATATAGGAATTCCTGCAGTTTTTGGTGTAGTAGGCTTAGAGGAGCTAGTTCTCTCTTCAGCATCTGGTTCAGTATCCAAAGAGAGTCTAGTGCCATGTATCATCAGTATTCTCTTCGGTGTCGGTATAAAGATTGTTGACGGGCAGGGAAATAATCAAATCAAATGGCACATACCAACTGGCCCTTTCCTGGCAGTTGTCCCTCTTTTGCCAATCCAAGTTTACAAAGCTGGAATCGTATGGAAGCCTCAGCAATGTCTGGATGTCCAAACAAGCATGGTGAGCCTCACATGCTCTTTCTATCCCATACACTAATGGCCAAGAAGCTGTAATGTATCACATGAGTTGCAGACCCTTACCACTGCCATTTGTGCCCTGGGCTCCTTCCATCTGGATTACCAAGGTCTACTCTGCTTTGGCCCCTAGGAGCCTGCACCTGCTTTCAATCTCTTTCTGGGTGTAATTCCAAATATAAGCTTTTATCTCTAAACTTTTCACCTGCCTTGTGTGTTAGACTTTTTATAGTGCTGAGCTGCCAGGCTATTGAGCTCTGGAGACTAGAAGCAGGAGTCCATGGGAAGAGTGTGCTCTTGGGTACAACTCCAAGCATGCCCACGTACCCCAGAAAGTGGTGGGACAAGAGAAGCGCTTTGATGGAGGGAGCGGGAAAATTACAGTGTATAAACACATAAATACAAGACACAATTCTTGGTCTGCAACCAAAATCAATAGCCATATATAGCTGGACTGAGATCAATTTATGTTCCCATGTTTCAGAGACCTATTGACAAAGCCTGTGTTATTGTAATACTGTGTTTTATTAACCTATGTCCAGAGAATATTATACTTCATTAAAAAGCCATTGCCAAACAGATTCTATAAATGGATAATACCCCTAATAAATTTTATTACTTACTGTAAAATCAGTAACATAAACAAAGCACATTAAGCAAGTTATTTTACCTACAGAAAACATATCACAACTATTTTTCCTCCAAGATCTAATTAGATTAAGATTTCATTTTCAAAACAGAAGAAAATAAGCCTGTTACCTGGGGGAGATCTGGCTATAAGTCAGCAACATACTTGTTGTGTTTTTTGTTTGGTATTTTTGTTTATTTGTTTTTTGTTTTATCAAATGGCAAATTTGCCCAGGTAATAAACAAAAGGAGCACACCAGTGATAGTACCTACTTAAAAGTAAAAACTCAGCTATGCATGAAAACATCAAAAGATTGATTGTTTGCATTTTTTAAAACAATTATATGGTTTTCTTTAATGTTTCGTACTGCACAAATATTTTTACAAACCTTCTTGCTAACCAATGCATATACGCATGCAAATGTTAAGGAACCATAGATCCTACTGTCAGCCTCTTCATTTCACATGCTTATAACTATGACACCTAAATAAGTTCTAAACTCAAATTCGGCCTGTGCAATCCTTGAAATGTTGTTTTGATTTGGGGAAATTGTGCCTTGGATTAGTGCTGCAGTAGAGGCATGAAGTCACATAAGCTCTTTGAGATTCAATTTGTTATCTGTAAAATGGGAGAATAATTATCTCCAACTGCTGAGCATATTGCTGATGTAAGAGATCACAAGTCCATCAAAACCAAGCAGAGTCCCCACTGTGTTCAGCAGGGCTTGGGCCATCACTGTTTAAGCAGGACAAGAAACGGAATTTCCCTGACAATTAATATGCTGCCACTGCAGCAACAGACTGACATGATGGGGTGAAGGATCTTGGTATGAGTCCACACTCTGGGCTACATGGTGAAAGCAGTGATTGACTCTGGGTTGTTTCTGTGAGTCTATCGTCCGCAGCCCTAATCAATGGACTTTTGGAAACCTGTGCATGCTACCAATGGAGCAGGCTCTGCCTGTGCCTGCATTTCTCCCTGAAAGGGGCTATAAGGCTAAACTCACTGGTTGCTCATTTTTATGAGTGGGCCAATTGCAACACACATCACTTGAGCACATTTGAGCGGCTGCTTTAACCTTTTCTGTGAAGAGGAAGACACTCAACCAGCCTTAACATGAGAAGGAGGCAATAAGGAACCACTTGTTTTCTGGTAGGAGCCATCTTTCATGTCTGCATGTCCAGGCATCAGCCTACCTAGGAGCTTTGTAGCTCATAACTGGGTCTGCACTTTTACAACTTGATGAGGGCCTTTATTAGCCAGAGTGCAGCTCCTCCCTGCAGCTTCAGTTCCAAGTTACCTTGGGACACATCCCACCAACCCACATCATGGGAAAAGCCAGGGTAGAGTGGTCAGCACCATCTGTCTAAATATGCTTATAACACTCTCAGATGTGTCAAATTCACATCCAGTTTGCGCAGCTCATTTTTACTGAGGTTCTCTAAGTGGTTTCACCAGATTCTCTTATTTTTACTGAGATAGGAGAAGAAATTTTTATTGAAGTCTGCTTACAAGAAAGCAGTCCTTGAGCTCTGTGAGGACAAAAGTGTTGTCTTCATAGCTGGGAACTGCTTCAATGCAGTTCCTCCCATGCAATGCCTATTCCCTTATGAGACCAGAAGCAGTGTGGTAAGTGCAGAATCCCCTGCAACGCCGCGGAAGGGACTATTGCCTGGGACAGCAGTGAAGTACAGGCTGAGTTTACTCACGGTCCAAATTTCCCCATTACTCCCATGTTATCATTAATATTCCAGATCTCCTCAAAGTCAAAACACCAGATCATCTTTGTTCTCGTGAAAAATCCAACAGCTCGGGGGGGGACAAACACCAGCTGGGGAGTAATCCAAACTCAAGGTGTTTAGCTGGAAATAAGCTCCGCTTTCATTTTAATTTACTCATCACGTAATTGGGGGGAAAGGGATGTGGGTAATATTGGTGAGTAGTGAAAAAGGAAGAAAGGCGAATTCTGTACCCTGATAACTGAAGGAAAGGATGATATGATGGGGCAGAACTTCCCTGCACTACAGCTGGTGGGGAAAAAAGGGTTCCTCTCTACAGCATATTTAGGGGAAAAAAAATCCTTCTTAAACTTCCAGAAGGAGGTAATGTTTTGAAGTGCTTTTAAATAAAAATATTTGATTTTTGGTCTCCAGGTTTTAGACAAAGGCTGAGAAGAGGAGGACATGATGGAATGAGTGAGATGGAACAAACCCCTCTTAATGCTCCAGACTTCCTAAGAGTAAAAGTTACAGAACAGCCTTGTTCCTATGATAAACCTAACGGGTGATTAGTAGAGGACATTTCAGCAGAAAACAAATCAACCAACAGTAAGATAATGTTGTATGGGGATGGATTCTGCCCTCAGGACACTACACAGCAAAGAACTCAACATCATGTTTTATTCTTGCTGAAGATGTGTTAAAGCTGCAGTCCAAACCATACCAAAAAGAAAAAAAGGAAGAATCGTTCTGGAGCAGTTCTCTGCTACTTCCATTTTTCTCTTTATCTGACACAAACCATAACCCAGGCTTTGCAAAATCACTATCTATACCTAGCTCTGGATTTCAGAGTTACAGACCAACTCCTCCATCCATTTCTAATTTTCATCAGACTTAGGCATTTCTCTAAAACCATGTAGCACACAGGGACCCTGCAATCTCAGCTTTCCCACTGCACCGTACTTCAGGCTTGTAAATCACACCCACTACCACAGTCTGACTGAAGAGAGGTTTCTACCCATAATGTGAATTGGTCTTTTGCTTTACTTAAAACCGAGCATAAAATTAACATTTGAAAATTGACTATAGCATATTTGCAGCGTTGCAAGTGTGCGGCTTCTGCTTTTGTTATTGCTTTGTATCAGCACCCTTCTCCACAGGCCCACACTGCGTATGACCTCCCTCGCATTTAGCTTTCTGGAGGAGAGGAGCCGGCATCACACAGCGGGGCTGGAAGGAGCCCTATGACATCACCTGCGCTATCTTTCTTCCCCAAGGTATCAAAAGAAGTAATTTAAGGGCACTCTGATAGATTAGAGATAGCCACCCAATTTGTTTGGAGAAAGTATACGAAAGTTTTCCTGCTTCAGAAGACCAAAGAACCAGGCTAAATCTCTCAGAGCGATAGTCTTATTTCCTGGCACTTCCTTTTCATATTCAAACTCTAAAATACAAAAAGACCTTTTTTCATGCGACTTTTTGGTCTCGGGTTTATCAGGGAATCGTGTAAGAAAGAGAGGCACCAAAATATTTCAAACTTACAGAAACTATCTGTGCAAGACTGAACTTAAGCGAAGATGAAAAATCAAAAGTGGGCAGTTGTGTTCTTGTTTATCCCAATCTCACCCCACCCACATGGTAGCAAAATAGGCAGCATGCCGAAACTTTGTGGCAAGAGGCTATTGTGTGGGCTTAGAATAATTTAAGAATTGATTGTCAGCCTGTTTCTTGGCTTCCAGCTATGAAGTAATGCTCTAACTAGAGTGCAGTACGCTGAAGGACTCATTACAGACTTAAAAGCCGTCTCATTTTCAAGTATGAATATTAAAAAGAAATGCTCTGAGTGACTCCAGTGTTATAATTAATACTCCAGGTTTTGGTTTGGTTTGTTGGTTTTTCAAGGTCTATTTTTAAAGACACTTTCATAACTTATTCCTGAGTTAGTTCCCAAAAACCAAACACTGTTCCTGTTTATATCAGTGGGGAAATTCCCAGAGAAAAAACTAATCAGACCCAAGTTAATGAAAACAACACCCCCATTTAAAACAAAGCCCTAGCCTTAAACAGTCTCCTACCATTGCCTACTTGCGTACATCCAAGACAAAATTTTATAGTCTGCATGTTCCAACCTTAAAAAAAGAATAAACCTGATTATTTATTTATGCCCTTTTTGTTTAAGAAGTTAAATCCCCAGAGCATCTCAATTTAGATCAAAAGCGAGCTACCAAACTTCACCTGGCACACCTGTGCCGTGTGATTTCTTAATTACTTGCCTAGCATTCCCAGAGCTACGAGGCAGAGATGCAGGACTCATTTAGCTCATACTCAGATCTCTGAAAGGCACCTCATGCAGCAGAGCCTTTCCAGAACGCCCGAGGTGGTAACCAGCGCTAAACGATCCCGCATCTCCACAGACATTTGCCTTTCAGCAAATTGCTTTCTCACAGGTTTCAGAAGGCAGAGCTATCTTGGGGTGAGAAATCTGGGGAAAGGGATGGATTTATTTATGAGTTTCTTGATGAAGGCTTTCCCTTGTCCAGCAGACATATGGAGTAGCCATATGCCAGTAGACTAAGACCAAAGCCATAGTCCAGTTCCACTAAGTCCAAAGAGTAAGACTAGGCCTGTTAACTGTGCTAGCTACAAGTTGTTATTACTTATGCTTGCTATGCAATTGCCTAGGGACCAGAGGAGATATGGTCATCTATGTTAGATACCAGACAAGCCTTCAGCTGGCAGTCCTCGGCATGGAGAGCATCCGAGAGATAATAAAGAGACATACCCAAAACAGGAGAATATGGTATGATGAGAACAAGGCTGATCTGTGGGAGCACTCATCAGGTTTTTGCTGAGACAACTCTTCTTGGCTATAGGATGCTTATAGACAGTGATGAGAAACCTAGCTCATCTGTTAAATGTCACTGCCATTTTGCTTAAATGCTGGACTGGCCATTGACATGCCCCTTGTCTAGCTGAGGAACATGCACACTTGGTCGCAGATGGGCTCAAACTCAACTGTAATGTTCATTTTGAACATGCACCGACAATTATGTACATGCAGGAGAAGATCAGTCATGCCTTCAACCTCTCTAACACTGAGCACTTGTAGTGCTGTGTCCTCGTGCATGCACAGTTTTAGATCTTAATAGGGGATAATATAATTTCTCATTTACAGTGGTTCGGATAGCAATTAGGCATCAAACATTACAGCTTCTTTGGCCATTTGTCAATAGTGTAATTTTATTAATTTGCCAAAGCACTGACTCTGTTACCCTGAATGTAATTTAAACTGCCAAGAGCTGATGGCATCTCTGTTGGTACAGCGAAAATATACAGCTCTGGCAGGAAGCTAAAGGTAAGCATTAGTATTAATAGTTTATGTGTCTCCGTAACACACAGAAGCCCCAGTACCATCAAGATTCTTTACATGTAAGAGATGAAACAGATGACTTGAACAATACACAAGCTAAACAGATGCAATAAATGGGATGGCAGCCTTTTACTTACAGGCAGGTCATTAATGGAGACAGAAAACATTAAATTTTATAACAAAAATGTGTGTCTTTTATGAAAGATTTCAGGAGAAATCATTTTTAGTTATTTACTTAAAAATTTGATTTTTGGTTAAGAAACATTTTCGTTGCCAAGAAAATTGCCAAAAATTGCCAAGTCCCAGCTGGGATCAGAGACACACTGAGAAGACTCTGTGCAGGACCTGTTTCATGCAGAAAGAAGTCTACAGTGGCAAGACTCTCCTGATATGACTACAGGAGCATATGAGACAGTAAATTTTAATTTATAAAGTCCTCGGTACGTGAAAATTTCAAAGAATTTTGCAAGGGAGATTACAGAGCCTCTTACAGTTAATAAAACCAAGGAGAGGTTCAGACATATGAAAATTTGGTTAATCAAGAAACTACTTAATGTTCTACATTTAATTTTAGAACATCAATAGACTCTTGAAGACTCAACCAACAAGACCTACCACTCTGCTTTGAAATCAACATATTTTTTAAAAATCCTACAAAAAAAACTGGGATATGGAGAAGTGTTTTAAAAGCTATGCTTCACAGCAAGGCACTTCCCAGCTTCCTCCATGCAAAAAAAGAAAAAAAAAAAAAAAAACCCAAGTTATCAACAAGAAATCTATCTGCTAAAAGTTAATGAGGAACATCTGTTGGTCTACTGGGAGAGCCGGTAAAAAATGGGTGGGAATTTCCAGCTTTAACTATGCTGCCACTCCCACAATATTCAAGTCAACAGAAAAACCTGTCAGCAGAAGGTCAAAGTCATTAGTAGATTTTTTTCATCCACAGAGAGATAGATCAGATACCCATAATTTCAGAGACATTATTTTGGATTTTCCAAAGTTTTCACATTAAGCTAATTTCTCATATAGACCCTATTTTTTTGAGCTACATTTTAAATGCTTGTAAAACCACAACGTACCCAGGACTATAAGTGAGCAAGGGCTCAGATTCACAAAGTAACTCAGTTTTAAAAGCTTCTTAAAATCAGCCAAGCCAAAACAATTGGCAATGTTGCATAGCTTCATGATCCCAAGCCTGTTGCAAGGCACATTATCTCAGGTAACACTCTTTCAGAGTGCGAAAAGTCATCACATTTGACACTGGCTAAGGCCATACACATGAGCCATTATTGCTGCTTAACTGGTGCATGGTGGTTTGTTAGATTACCGTAATTTCATTGTGACTCTGAGTCCTAAGAAGTCGTGATCTAAAACAATTAAATTTCTAGATGAATGGTAGTGCAAAACGCTTCCAGCATACAAAGGCAATCAACAGGCAGTTTAACGTGAAGTTCTGCAAATACCTTCAGAAAGTCTGACCTGAAAGACACTGTAGAGAAAGTGGTTTAATGAGTGAAGATGAGAAATGCTGATATGCTGTTTTTCATGATCTTAATAATTTTGAGCAATTTAAAAGCTTTTTTTATCCACAGTGCATACAAAATTTAGCTCTTCCAACCTGTAAACAAAGTTTTCATCTCAATTTTAAGTAGTATTGACCACAGTGTGATTAAGACTAAAACGGGGAAAAATCCATTACTAGCTTTACAGTTTTATCTCTTACCAAACTACTTACTCAGGAAATAAATAGCATCAGCAGATACTATTTACAGGCATGACAATAGATTTTCCTAGCTCTGGGATGACTGCTGAAGTTTACATCTGTAAAGACTAGTCTAGGTTTAAAAACCCTCTTGAAAATGTCTATGGGATTTGAACAAACAACTGTAGGGATTTTTTAAGCACATATCATTTCTTATTCATGAACACGTTTGCATAAATATCATCTGTCATCATCGGCTGATATCCCTGCCTATCAGTTATCATGGATATTCCACAGTTTCCACATCCTGTATTTCTGTGGATTTAGATCATTGTAAAACTGGACAAACGTGAAGGTGAATTAGGCACAATGCATAAGAATTTCATAGACATTGCTGGTAGCAACAACAATTATTGAGATTACTTGATTCTTCCCATTTTAGGCTCCCAGTGTCGCAAAACTTCAGATGACTAGGCTGAACTCTGACAAGTCAGACACCTGTCTGAACTTGAAAAATCTTCTTTGTAAAACTTCAGCCAAAACAGTTCAGCTATTTCCAAGAACAAGACCATGGAAAAATACCTGCCTTGTCTATGTTAAAACCCTGTGGTAACCTCCCTTTTTTCAGAACTTCAATGCCTGTATGCTTTGGAAAAGATACTTGAACTCTGTCATTAAGATGTGGTTTGTCCCTGAAACACAATCTTTATAATTTCTGTACAAATCTATGCCAAGGAACTATTGCTGCCATTAGAAAACCATAGGTCACACATGAACAGTAGACCCTTCTGAGACCTCAGTCATTCCCTGAAGGTACATCCACAACACCAATATTTCAGGTTGGAGATAATGAGATCTGACACTGTGTTGCCGCTCCAAGTAACTACATGTTATTTCCAGTCATTTTGGGGTACCCAAGATACAAGAGGACAGAGTTACCCATGCTTTCAGCCTCCTTGGTGGAGATTATGGAAATAGGTCTCTGAGTTGGAAATGGGGGAGGAACAGGAGTAGACAGGGGCCGGTGAAGAAAACCAAACTGAGCAGCTGACTGGACATTTGTTTGGGGAGATGGAGAACACGGAGAGGCTAAAGCCTGTTGGGGGGGAAGCAGAGTGTGGGGAGCCAGTGAGAAAGGAGACCTTGAATTATGGCTGGGAAACACTATAAAAACTATGAAGATCGGAGGGAGTACTAAAGATGACAGAGCAAGAAGGCTGGGACTTCCCCAGCGACAGAGAAATCTTAAGGAAACGATGTGGCAAAGACTTTATGAACACTTAAATGTTCCTGTCCCAGTCTCATTTGGACAGTAAAAGTGGTTGCATCTAGAAAAATAGGACAACATCAAACTCCCCTCCTGAACGTGGAGTGGAAAACACAGTTTTGGTGCTTTGCCCATCTCCTGCTGCCCTGAAATACCTGCAAGATCCACTAACAACTCGTCCAGCCTGCCTCATAGGAAACAAGCCTCTTAGTGTTTTCAGCAGGACACTGGTAACTAGTGATTATTAATGTTGCTACTCTATTAACTGAAGTAACAGAGCTTTGAGTGGCCAACACGGACTCCAGCACCTCTGGCTCTCCTGGGAGTCACTGTGACCCTGCATAATGAAATGCCTATTTTGGCACTCTTCTTTTTTTTTTTTTTTTTTTTAAATATGGGAAATTACACACTTCAAACTGTGTTAAAAGAATCTTGCAGTTGCAATCAGATGTGAGGAAGTGCCAGAATCAAATTGCCTCTCCAGCCTTGATTCAATCCCTTTTTGCATAGGCATTATCTTTAATAGCGTGATCATATACTTCTCCCTCCTGCCGGGCACAAAATGGAAGGCACCGATGATAGATTGGAAGATATAACAAAGGGAGACTGCTGCCCGTAGGATATGGATTTCAAAAGCTAGACATCTTATAATAGCAAAAAAAAAAAA
>VYZM01014745.1:514038-547320 GCA_013398915.1 Dromas ardeola
AAAAAAAAGAGGATTCAGGCATGGTAATAAGAGATGCACTGCGGCATGGCCATTCCCCAGGTATGACCTGGACTGCAGGTATCGCATCGGAGAAGGTAATAGAAGGTGGTTACAGCTCGCAGCTTCTCTCACTAAATCTTCTCCTAGGGCTTACCAGAAAAGGGAGGATGGTTTCACCATTGTCCTTGAGAGCTGGTTGTATTTCTGCTGTTCAGCTCCTACGCAAAGCTAGGCAAGCAATTTAAACCAGCTCTTTCTCTCACAGTTATAAATTGTACAGCTTCATTTTCTGGGTCCCTGACTAGATACTGTGGGGTCTCTGAGCTGCAGAAGTGCTGAGCACTCACAGTCAACTATCACATAAAATACGGCTCCATGCTGTGCAAAGTCAAACTCTAACTAGCAGAAACTGGGCACTCAAATTCAGCAAACATTTCTGGCCTGCCACCATGCCCCACCTGTGGAGTCAGGCTAATGCCATATCTCATCTGTTGGGCTGCTGTGAAAATAAATCCATTATTTTTTGTGAAAGCAGAGAGACGAAAGCTGTAGGAAAGCCTAGAGAAAGATAATAATGCTGAATTCAGAACAGGAACTGGCAGGAGGGAGCAAGAGAAGACTCGAGGTTACAAAATGAATAGCAAAAAGAAAATGAAATACTACTTACTCATTAAAGGAACATGGGCCAATCTGTGTACTGAAATACTGAAAGAGGAAGGGATGCAGCAGGGGGACCAACATGTAGATCTATAATTAAGAATTACAGCCCACTCATTACACCCAAAGTAACCAAAGTAAGATTGCAAAGGTAACCTTAATTCTTCTGTTCCTTGATTTTCGTGGCTTGACTTCACAGATTAGCTAATATACTTTTGATGAAGGCTGGTGTTTGGGTTTTCATTAGTCTGTGTGTATTATCTACAACCATAATTTAGAGAATGTAATGTTCAAAAGTTACTGAAATTTATCATGACAATGATCAGCATGAATTATCATACAAAAACCAGGAATTCTTTGAATCTAGCCCTCAAGTAGAAACTGTAGTAAAAACTTTTCCTTTATTATTCTTCCTAATAGTGGAGCTTGCATTGTCACATGGGACACTTGAGGAATGGGATTTAAATTAAATAGAAATAAGCTTTTGATAAGTTAACATCATCTGTACTTAGGAAGAATGTGTAAAACTCCAAAAAGGAAGTTTTGATTTGATTAAGAAAATCAGTAGCTATAATAATTAGACAGAATTATAACTTCACATCCAAATCTAAATTTAAAAAGTTGAGTAGATTAACAGATTTATTACTTTTCCTGTTTTCTATTTTTGCAGCAAATATCTATATTATTATGTTCCTTGCAGCTACTTTTGGCATCTAGCTTGTTAGTACATGACTTTAACAGTAGCTCCCATTGAAAGCACTATATTTTCAGGATTTTTTGTCACATCATTAATATCTTCATTCAAAGATCATACATCTTTGCATCAAATAAAGCATTCAACCATACAGTAAACATCTTGTTGACCTCACTTACAAACAACCATTGACAGCTAGTAAAAGATTGAATAATTGCATAGCACCTGCCCTAACCTTCAAGAATATTTAGTTGTATTTCATGTGCTCTCAATTTTAACTCCTTTCCTATATGCGGAGCATTAATGCCTGAGCCTAGCAGTAGTGGTTTTTTGCAGACCTGTTAGATGTCATCACCCTTCAGTACTCAGATTTGTTTTGGCTTTTAAGCATTTCTCTGACTCTCTTTACAAGGAAACAAAATGTGATCCTTCATAAAACTTCAGCTGTTAGGATGAAACTGCACCAGCAATAAGAGGAAATTAATAGCAAATGTTTATCCAGGCCACTGGTGAACGTGTGGTGGTTTCCCCGCCTGCAGCCAGTCCTTAAAGGATTTCAGTTTTTATGGCTTGTGGCTGTTAAATCTTGGTTCTCCAGATAATATATACATATTAAGTATGGATATTCCCTTAGGCCACTTCAGTTATTAGGTTATAAGGTGTACCTTAACCCTCTTTGACTGTGGCCAGACCTTCGCTGAAGAAATGGTGGTGACAGCTTAAGTTGTTCCTAACTCTTCAGTTGCCTATTCCTACTTTGCTCACCATTACCACATCCTGAACAACTCCTGCAAGACAGACTGGATGATTAGTTTGAAATGAACGAGGGGGAGACACCTTCCGTAACTTTAGACAGTTGAAAACTGCACATCAGGAGCACTTTAGGTTCCTCCAAAACTCTTCAAAGCAAGAGTTAGGGTTGATGAAGTCCATTCCCGATGTCTCATTCCAGCCTTGGAGGAACCTCACTTTGAGGTCCTGGATCCTTTAAGACAAATCTACCACTAAAAAAGCAAGGCATACAAAACCACCCATTACTTGTTAAACTCCAGATGTGGGTTTGTCAGCCTGAATTAGGGTTTCAACTTCTCTTAGTGAAGTCAGCACTAGTTCGGGGTTACAATGAAAAAAGGAGGTATCTGTTAGAGAGTGGGATTATATCATCCTGTATATTTTAAAAGCACAAATCTTAATTTAGGACCCTATTCTGGACACAGTTGATGGTAATGAGAGGCGGTAAACTCAACAGAGAAATTAAATTTTAATCAGTTTTGTGTATGATATAAACACTGTTGCCTTCACATCTTCTTCCCAATGGGTTACTTCTTTTTAAGTAGAGTTACTTGAATCTTTAGCTAACACTCCCTTCTGCCACAATTTTTCACATCCATGAAAATGTCTAGCAACAAAGTACCTTAAAAGGATCAGCAGTGGAGCACTGACACAACCAGCAGGGTATCTGTATCCTTTGAATACGGCAATCAAATTTCCACCCTCCTTTACCCTCTTGGCATGGTTGAAATATTAGAGCCAATCTCATCAAAACAATCTCAATGGAAAGTCAGGATCCTTTCAAAGCCCAGAAATATTACTGGAAGAACAGAAAGCTCATCTTTACAAAAATTATTAGATCTCAAGTTTGCTTCCTGCAAAAAGGTTAAAGGGCCTACATCCAATTAATAGTATGTATCTACTTCAGTCCAAGACATAATTTAGTTGTGACTATACTTTATTGTACCCCAGTCACTTCTAGACTATAACTACTGTGGCTCTGTTTTTATTTTACCCTAAGTATGTCTCTCATCTAAGTGTGATTATCTTCAAGTTTATTTTGGAGCTTCTTAAATAAACTCTGCAAAAGCAGTGCCTGAACTGCCACGCATATGAATCTTTGTGGGTTTTATTGTTATGTGAGACGTTTACTTAGATACAGGAACAAACTCTCAAATTTTTTTTTATTGATTTAAGAACAAATTTGAAAGGACAGCTGCCTTAGCTAGAAAGTTTATCTCCCCTTTTTTTAATTATTTTTCTCTTTTATAGCAAACAATGTCGTGGTTGTAACTAAAGCTTCCAACAGTCCTTGGCTACTTCTACATGCAGGACAGACTTCTCTTAGTGGGAGTTTTACCTTTATCATCATTAGGATTAAGGACAGACCTGTAAAATGAGCTGGGGCATAAAACCTCACCTTGAAAAAAAAGAGGAGCAGATGCAGAGAAATCACAAGGCAACTTGCTCTTTAGCACTGACAATCAACCTTCAGGACTGCAAAACACCCTCCGAATCAGTATTTCCCATTTCCGTGTCGCTCCATGCCCGAAGGGTTGAGCAGTGCAGTGGCCCACACCGGCAGCAGAGGACAACCCCTCTAAACCTTATCTGAGGGACCAAACACTGAGTAATGGGACCAGGGTCCAGGGAGCTCAGCTGTTCCCAGACTTCACTCACCTCTTCACCCAGGTGGGAAGGAATAAGTGGTGCTAACCTAGACCCAGAGTCAGGATAGTTTGCGTGCAGGGAATGAGGATGTCTTGGCTTCGACTCACCTACTCATCCAAAGGGACTTGTACAAAGGGGGTTTAGGCCCCTGAGCTTCAGCTCCCATCCTAAACAAATCCCAGACCTTTGTCCTGAAGCCTTTGTTTTCCAGAGGAGCATTTGCAGGCTGCAAACCCCAGGACTGGCTCCTGGAACATCCAGCTTCAAGGGACCTTCAATTCCAGCAACAAACCCGGTGACATTCGGCAAATCCTCAGAAAACAGTAGTGAAAGTTCAAATTCCCATCTGTTCCCACTGGCAGCTGGATTTCCAGACCGGCTATTGCTTATTCTGTGTCATCCTGTACAGAGGGGAGGCCAGACACGGCCTTGTTCTCACCTGTAACCTTCAGAGCCAGCTTTGCAAGGAGAGAGGTCAAGTCATGACATTTAGATGAATGCAGAAAGCTGAGATATTTTTCCCTTCCTATAGCACAGGGATCGCTTGTTATCTAAATTCCCGTGCCCTCCTCCCAGATCTTCATCCTGCCAGACTAGGGGAGAGGAAAAACAATGATCCCAGGAGCAAGCCCTTGTCCACAGAGATACGTTTCACTCTTCCCATACAGCTTCACAGGCCACCGTGAAGTTCGATGCAATGACACAGCCCCACGGCTTGTGCATACCAATATTCTGGATGTTTTTATACGTTCCCTGTGATGTCTCAAATAAGATAACAGGGTTTTCAAAACCTACATGCACTGAAAAAAATACAATATATACACTTAATTCCTTTGACAGTTCCTCAGCTCCAACACTAAAAGGAGAGACATGAAAAGCAGGTGTTCATGAACTGAGGTATTGAAAATACTGTGCGGAAAGGATACGTGTTAATCTCTAAATAAGATGCCATAGGGAAGCATATTTATATAACCCAAGAAAATGTTAACGTAAGTTTAAGTTTTACCACAAAGTCCACCTTGACTATTTACTGTGCGAGGCTATATATCACCTCTATGTGAGCAATAAAGATAAATTGTGTTTTAACGCAGGTCTATGAAAATTACAATGTGGATACAACAGTCCCTTCCCCTTGAAGCATTTCATTTCTTCTTATCATTTCACATATAAACTAGAAATGGGAATATTGGCAGCAATGCAGGCTTGTAAAACACTGAGGCTAAAAAAAGTGGAGTTCTTTTCTCGCCCGTGTTACAACTGTACTGCTTATATGTGAGCAAATTGTTTAACAGCTCCCATTCTTCCCTGGAGACAATATGTAAATAATTATAAATCTTATTAATACCTCTGTGACAGTGCACTTTGATTATCCCAAATGAACTATGTAAGTCCTGGGGTTTATTATTAGATTCATGTATTATGTATACTGTGTAGTTATGGTCAAGAAAAGAGCAAGTCAAATTGCAATTTATGGTATGGTACTTCTCAATCTCCATGGCCAGAAATGGTGGCTGACGGTATCTTGGTGGGTTTTGAAGACCTTCTCTCATTTGAGGGAAGGGAGATGAGCCAAGTCTTTCTTTAAAAAAAAAAAAAAAAACAAAACAAAAAAACTGTAAAATATAGTATAACGCAGTTTTATATTTTTCCAGATTTTTTACGTAATTCTTGTGGGAATAGAAAAGAATGGTTATCAATTGTGCCTATTATACAAATTAAAAGGCAGTTGCCGTTCTGTGCCATAATTGAACCTGCAACGCAGTGCCATCTGGTGCACACGCAGAGAATAGGCTGCCACAGGGAGGGACGTTCGAGTTCTAAAAAATATGTTTCATTTCTACAAAGAAGCAGCTGCATTAGGCACTTCACTCCCTTTAATGAGATAAATCACCCCACAATACCCTTGTCAGTTAGACAAGTATCATTATCTCCTTTTGCAAGTAGCTATACGGAGGCAAACAGGTAATCTGAGTCACCGAGATGACAGAGAGAATCAGTGTGGAAGTCGGGATCGGATTCAGGATCCTTGATTTATAACGCTGCCCAGCAGCCACCCAGCAAGAGGGAGCGCGGGCAGGAGCGCGGGTATCATGGTTCAGTGTGATGGCATGAGCTGGGAAAATTTGTTCACCCTGCTACAAACCCTGAGGAATAGGGAGTGTTCAGTGAAATTAAGAGATGGCAAATTCAGAACTGATAAGAGGGAAAGACTTTTTCACCTATTCTGCCTCTGGAACTCACTGCCAAAGGACATCCCCAACACTGAGAACTCGGGAAAATTCATTCAATTTTCAGATGGTTCTGGAGTCAGAACTTTACAGAACAACTGTTTTAACTGATAAATCAGGAAAGGACTAATAATCCCATGCTTTCAAGTTAAAATGTTCTCTGATTTATAGAAAGTAGGATGAGTTGCGATGCTGGACAAAGCATCCTATACCTGTGGGGAACCATCACTGTCCTTTAAACCATCTAATCCTGGCTGGACTAGTAGAAGCAAGATCCTGAGATTTTGAGGGTACAGCAATTTTCTTGTTCTTACAAGAGAGGAGGGCAGCTTTCTGTTCTGGCACAGATTTCCCATGTGATCTTGGGTAAGACGCTTAAGGGTGCAGTTAGTTGTGCTTGCTGATCTGGTGTAATGTGTTGCCACCAAAGGGGACCTCCTCCTCCTTCCCCCTTCAATGCAGGGTGTCAGGAGCTCTTCTCACCTTTTGGTGAGACATGTCATCTCACCAAACTAGCAGAAATCTGCCAGGAGTCCAGGCGGGAGAAGGAATCAGAAGGGACCTTTTCAGCAGAAATTAACTTGTATATTCAAGCTACAATTCAATGACACAGGATGAGCCAGTCTGACAGCTCATTGCCACCAAAATAGAGAAGTTCCTTCTCTTCCTCAGTCAATTCCTTGTTCTCCCTCACTGCTGTTATTCATTTGGCTCTGCTTCTGGTGTCACTGACACCTTTGAGCCACTTCAACTCACTAGCCCAGCAGAAAATAAACTCCACAAGAAAACGAAAAAGACTTCTGCTGGGTTAATGAGTTCTAACTGGTTTATAGCAGAATCCAACTATACCAATGCTGGTGTCAAAGGAGTGGGGCTTTGCATCTGGGAAAGGGAAGGAGGGAGAAAAAAGGGATGAAGGGAGTAACAGAGGAAGGTGGTGGGAAATCACCTCTCCTTTTGGTCAGTCATCAGCTCAGCTCAGTTGCTCATGAAACGAAGCCCAAGCTGTCATCTCACACTTAATGATCATTAGATGGCCCTGTACTATGAAAACAGGAGCATAAAAATCACTTATATAGGATTCCTGATTCCTTCTCTTCTCTGCTTTTGACTTGTCTCATTTGCTTTCTAATTGTACTATATAAGATTTAAACATACCAGAAAAGTGTTCCGGAAAATATAATATTTTTCTCTCAATAGGATTTTTATGGGGATTAATAAAGTAAATGCGTGTAAATCACTTATAAATGAAGAATTAAGCCTTATTACTGCAATGACACATAACCAAATTCAGGTCTATTCCAATAATCTGTTGATGGAGCCTACACCTCCATCTTGATCAGACAGACAGAAGGCTGAGATGAGGCTATGAAGTATATTGCAATAAACTGTTAAAAATCAACAAAAGTGAATAAATGCATCCTCATCCTTCACATTAGTAGAATTGAATAGCTAGTTTGTAAAAGGAAGAGACAGAGACAAGAGTATAAGAAGGTGTAAGGAAAACAAGTCCCTGTGGCAACTTTCCTATATTATGTAAGCTATCTAATATATATTCATCAACGCCTCTTAACCCCAAATATAATTTATATCTCTCTTTGTACTGTGACTGCATTTGTCCTACAGTTTCATCAGGATTATTGCTTGCTCCGACAAGGGCGTGGGGTAAACTCTAAGGAGGAGACGCCATTGGCAAAACTCCTGCTGACTTCAGTAAAATCAGGATGTCATCCCAGGCACTCGGATGCCCAAGCTCCTGTAGCTCCTCTGGGGGTAAGGGAGACACACAGGTTTCTACTAGCTAAATAATTGGCCATGAACAGGGGAGAAAGGTCATCTTGTTTTATACAAATAACACAAATACTCAGGTCTGAAAACTGAGCTTCCTCTAGTCTGGCCTTACCTTTGATATCTTTTTTAAAGGTTCTCAATATTTTTCAGGAAGGAATGATGGGTTCCTGTCCATAATTTAAAAAAAAAACACAGCTCCAAACTAAAGACATGGGTGTAACATTATGAGTTACCTGCTGTTGTAGCCAGTATATCCTACACATGGGCTGCCCTACTGCAATGTAAAGTACAGCCACGGGCAAAGTCGGACATCGCCACATGTTGTGACAGCTCTCATGGCAGGCAAGAAGGATGGATTGGAGAAGACTTGCAGGTTGCGGGGTGCTTCTCTGGAGGTGGACTTTGGGGTCTGTGAAATAACATCAGAAATCTCAAAGAAGACTTCTTTGGTGTTTTTTTCTACTTCCTCTTCCAATTTGAACCAGCATCAGCAGCTGAAGACCAAAGCTAAGAGTTTTGGGGAAAAACGTTAGGTTAGGATTTATTATGAGTAATAATATTTACAGTACAATAAAGCCTGGAGGCCAACAAGATTGGGAGCCATTGTAGTAAATGAAAACCACTTGTCTCCAAGCAATTAAATAATTAAATTATTAAATCATTTTTAGGTCTTCTTAAAAAGTCCTTATTTTTATCTACACATGAAGCAACCAAAACTCCTCCAGTACTGGGGTAAATGAGAGGGAAATATCTTCTGCAGACAACACAGTGGCTGCCCTTGGGACCTTCACCACCATCACGTGGATCCCTCGTGGTAACCTGCTCATCCTCCCAGTCCCTTAGAAAAACACTTTCCTGGCCAAGCCAGTCATACTGATACAAAAAACGGGGTGTAGACCAGACCAGAGATAGGGAAACTTCGCTAAACAGGTGTGGTTCATTATTAGACACTTCATGTTTTCTATTTTTACCTTAATCTCTTTGCTCTTCCCTCAGGGCTTGTGTAGTCTAGAAAAGATTTATTTTAAAACTTATTAGCTCAAGCATTTGAGTTAATATATTTGAAATCCCTGGTTTCTGATCCTCACTCAAACCATAGCTACTTTAATCTCCTCAGGCAGGGTGCAGGAGTCACTTTTGTCACCGCTACATCCTTTAGACCTTTTAGGTCCTAACGTTTCCCTTGACTCCTTCACCTAATTTGGCCACTCTTCCATCAGTTCATATACCAGCAAATACTTTACGCTGCTTTTTCCAGGGCTTTAACAGGTGTTAATTAAAACATTTTAGCTCGCGCATTTTAAAAATACACCTTTTATCCTAGGGCTCAGATATGGGATCGAGTTCCCGCAAGGCAGCTGAGCCCCCGTAGCTGCACAGGCACTGTCACACGGCTGCCCAAGACCTCCGCTTGCCTCCCTGGCCCTAATCTCGGCAATCTCTACACACGCATCATCCACAAGCCAACCGCCAGACTTTATTTTCTAAGGAAAGCAATTATTTAAACGTTCCCCAATACATTCTCAATCCCATTTCAATTAACAACTGTAAAACTGGCTCCAACGTTACCCGCTTAGCCCCTGTATCACTTTAAAACGATGCAGACACAGCTTGAGGAATTAGTTATTTGCTATTAAGAGAATAACGGCACATCTGCCACCTTGATCACTGCGTTTGTGTTATTATCAACTTCTGTCTGAGTGCCAAGTAATTTAATCAAACTTGAGAGAAGAAATAACAACGTTTCAGTTGAACAATGGCGTGGCCCTTTGAAAAGGCAGAGATTTGCTCTAGGGTACACTAAAAGGAGAGAAGGTCTATAAACAAAGGGCAACACTGTGAAAAATTTATCTGTCAAATCTAGCTGCTTTTTTTTTTCCTTTTCTACTTGCAAATAATTCTCCAACAGATTGAAACTACTATAAATGTACCACCCTTCAACAGATACGCTGTGTAACACATTGCTTATTTAGAGATTGTTGGCAGTTC
The DNA here is from genome assembly GCA_013398915.1 of Dromas ardeola. Lineage (NCBI taxonomy): Eukaryota > Metazoa > Chordata > Aves > Charadriiformes > Dromadidae > Dromas > Dromas ardeola. The sequence continues at coordinate 523,840 of VYZM01014745.1, forward strand.
GTTCAGTTGAGTATTTACGGCTTCCTTTTTATGCTCTGTGATAGGTTCAGAGCACATTACTTTGTTTCTCTGCTCCAACTGGACAGTCCAAAGGAAAATGCAGAGTTGCCTTGGATAAAGAAAAAATTTTAAAAAATTAATAACAAGAGAGAAACAGAGGGAAAGAAAAGAAGGCAGCAAAGCTGAGGAAATGTTAAAATGTGTGAAAACTTTCCTTGTCTTTTACAGCATCAGGAAGATCATTGTATCTGGTTTTGCTCCCAGATTGTTTGAACTATTGATGGAGGAAGAGAAGGCATAAGTCATATTTACTGACTGCCTGGAAAACTGTTCAGCCGATGTAAATTCTTTGCATGTGAGTGCATGTCCATGTGCCGTGTTATTTGCAAAGGGTGCAGTCCCTTATCCTTGGCCCTTTTGTTTGAGCAAATGCTTAAGTGCCAAGCCTTTGGCCAGCGACATCTGGAAAGTGCTGTCTATCCTCCTTACAGTACATACAGCACACACTTCTGTAGCTAAAGTCAGTCATTTGCCTTTTATCTGATGCTATCAGTGGACAAGCATGGCTAAACCAGAGTGGCTTCTTTTTTTTGCCTCCTAGGCCTTCTCTGTTTCTGTAATTCTCCCTTGCCAGCCACATAATACAGAACTCGAGCTCCCGGAAAATACTACCCCAGGTTGTAGGTCAGCACAAGCCGGGGATGACAATGTATTGATAACAATGGAGAGTGCACAGGCTACTGATCACGAAAGGATAGGCACCAACCAAACAAACTTCCAGGCTCGAGTCTATCTGTCCACAGAAGAGCTTCCTCTGGAAGAGAATGGAAACCCCAATAGCTCTGAAAAACAAAAGTAATGATTGCAAGAAAATTCTGCCTTTGCAGGATGGTTTGGCTGCAAGTGACCCAGCAGCAATCGACTTTTGCATCCCTATTTTCTCACCCTGCTCCTTTGATGGTGTGGGTTATTAGGGTGGGATATGCTTTATGGGGGTAAGAACACCAAATCCCAATGTGAAAATGCTTTCAGATGATCTGAAGAGAGCAATATGAAGGTTAGAGTTTATATGACTGTTTACAAGAATGTTGTTATTACCGTGCTATAAAACAGAAAGGAATGTGACCAGACTAGTACAGAACATCAAAAGAATTGTAGAGTCATTTTAATGAGTTACTAGAAACTAAGTCAGGTTCTGCTGTTTTGAGGCTGTATGGTTCTATTCTGTGCAATGGATTTAAGTCACTTAGCAACCTTTGTACAAGTTGTAGCATGTTAGGGCATGCTCCCAGCTGGTGTTTAATGCTCCCAGCATCCCCAGGTGGACAGCCTGTCCTATCCATATTTTACAATGTAGAAAAAGACAATTAGAGCCAAGACGTCTACTTCTCTGCTGCCTCCGACCTCGTGTGGACAGGGACATCTAGGTACGAAAAGTGAAAAGTGGGGTTTATGGGTGCCTGTTCAGACCACAGCTTTTCAAATTCACTGCATACATGGGAAAATAGTGGCACAATCAAGCCAGGAAAATCAAGCCTATGTGGATTTTGTACAAATCACAAGGAATGGGAGGCTTAAGCAGGCATAGTGGGAAGCTACCAAAACACCCATATCACCATATATAACCTATATGTAGCAAGAAACCTAAAGAAATTTTCAAAGTTAATAGGAGTTAATCTAACAGTTATTTTTTTCTTAGAAAAATCTCTGTCGTGTTTGCAGCCTGTTATCTGCCAGTATTTTCTGAATCTTTTTGTTTTCTAGTAGCAATTCTTTTTTATGATACCAAAATGTCACATGCATACCAGTCAGACAATGCATCTCAGAAGCTCCAGAGATCTTTCATTTAACCTAAAATATCCATGATGACATTTAAGTCAAAATGCACCATTCAGTACTACTTTGGGTTCTTAAGCTGATCCTATAACCACGTTTTCAGAGCAGTCTTGGACCAGACCCTGAGACAGGCTGTAGAGTTTTTTTAAGTACAAATCTTGATGTATATATGAATTAATTGAATGAACGGATACTGAAATGTGATGTCAGTGAGATAATGGCACTTGACATAAAATAGAATGTTTTGTTTCACTGAAGATAATGCTCTGTTACATTAATGACGTACGTGTGAGTCTAAGATTGCAAAATGACTCTTTGGACATTTAAGACTGGTCTGTTCTTTAATAGTTATTATGTAGGTTTTAACCTCCAGGCAGCATCCAGATTTGTATCAATCATGTGCTGTTAAATTATCAGGAGAGGTTTTAGTACCTATGTGGATGTTCTAGTTGACAGGCTTCAGAAGGAGGTTACTACCTTCCCTGGGGTACAGAGCTTCACAAACCTGTGAGGGGTCTCTTCTGGAAGCTGAAGAAGAATTGGTGCGATTTGTCAAGTATGTGCATGAGCTATCACAAACTCACTTGCTGGATCTTCTATAGGGGGCATGGAAAGCTCCTACTCCAAAGAAATCTGAAAGCTTACAAACGTTAGCCACCAACTCCTTCCACTAGTCTGTCAGGCCCTGAAGAAAATTTGTGGCAATTCAACTTGTCCAAGTTGCTTCACTGAAAGTAAAAAATCATTAAAGAAGGAAACTAGCAGTGAAAGAGGAGGTGGTTGCACTACCAGTGCAGGCTTTTGCCACCTACGTCTGTCAACATTTTAATTCCCCAGTAAAGTACCGAGAGAGGCACATTCCCTCCTTTAGTCATTTTTAACAGGAAACAATGAGTGCTAGTCATTTAAAAATAGGCCATAATTGTGAATGTGCTTTTTCTCCACCCCATACTTCTTGCTGAGATAGGCCCTTACCCACCCTTCCCTTTGAAGGCAGCTGGCTGTGTTATTGCTCAGATAAGCACACATCTGCACTCCTGAGGTTCTCCAACAGGTCAGCAGAGAAAATACCAGTTAAGGTGTCTCTAAAACAAAATATGGAAAATAAAAAACATCGCTGGTGCTACCTTAAGCCTTCTATTCTGTATTGTGTCACCAGCTAGTATCTAGTTGCTAACATTGCAGATCTCTGTTGGGTGGGATGGGCCATGATGGGGAGCAGGGGTATCCAGAGAGATCACAGGGGTGGAGACTTGCTGTACTGAAACATCTCGCTACAGATCTCATTTATAACTCTGTCAGGTCTCTTGAGATTTCAAGTAATGACACAAGTTTGGTGTGGAGATGATCACTGTTTTTTCATTTAAAAGCATCTGAACCATTCAGAAGTCTCCAGTCAAGTGTCCGGGGTAGACTGTCCATGAACATCTCAAGGACACATAATAAATACAGCACATCAGCTCTTTAAGCAGTTTATCAAATAGGTACAAGCTTGTGTGTGGTGTGCTGTGGAATCTCTGTGCCATGCTATTATATACCTGAGGTATTACAGCACATTCAATTTGACATTGTCATAGACAAATATTTATGTTATTAATAGTCATATTTAGGACCATGGCATTTTCACAAATGCCACACAGACATTTCAAATTTCCAGTCTCTTACTTTTAAATAAGTATGTATTTGATCAGTGCCTGCTTTGGGTGTTATTTTTATTCACACACAAAATATAACTGAAATGAAAATTTTCCTTGCAGTCCCTTGCTTATATGCCTCTGTTCTTCATCCCCAAAATCACCTCAAACTGATACCCAGTTCTCTTTTATTATGTTTTCCAAGAGTACACAAGAAATAAATGGTTCTGACTGTGAAAATCTGTCCTGGGAAGCTGCTGGAAATGCAATTCTCCCTGACATTTACAGCTGCCACCACTGGGAAAAGTTCCCGCAGTAATTTTGACCTTCTGAAGTCCAGAAGCAAAAATCTCACCTCTCTGTCAGCTTGATGTTGTACCATCCAAGTGTAACAGTACAGTTTACTGCTGCACAATCCTACCCCTGCCTTATTGTATGAGAAACATCAACTGCCTGCTTTAAAAATATCATCATTTAAATAAATAAATTCTGTACATGTCAAGTATATTATTGAAAAAATATATTAAGGTTCATACATACATCCATAAAAGCAAGGATTTATGTAGTTTTAGCAAATGTGGCATGCCTTAGTGCATATATGAGTCTGTACAGGATGGTCTTGACACAAATTGTCACCTTATTCCAGGTGACCTTATCCACCCAGTATCAAGGAAAATGCTCTTAGACTTGTCAAATCTCAGGCACTGAGCATCCAGCTCACCAGGTGGGGTCCTGCCTTGAGCTCCTCCACAGCTAGGTCTGGATTTCATACTGCCCTATGCTATAGTATAGTCTTTCCTCCTGCTCTTTGACCTTGCATGCCAGATGTCCTGGTTTGTGGTCCCGTACCCAAAGGTATAGGGAGCAAATTGGTGGCGATGTCCCATGGACAGCAGGGCATAGGTGGCTGGAGGGCTATGTGCTGTATTGACCAGTGGGTCTGCTGTCCTATTACACAACCTGATATAAAACTTGTCATATGATTTGAAGAAAGCCTAAGAGTTCCACCTAGGCATGGGGCTCGAAATTAGGACAGAAGAAATGTTGACAGATCTACCTGCTGGATGCAATGACAGTGGACACAGGTGGTTAAGGAAGAGGCTGTGCTCTTACAGGAATTAATGAGCTGCCCCTGGACCAAGCAAGATTTTCAGCGTTGCATTGCCTTCTCTTCACTACTTTTGACCAAGGCAGGTGAACTGTGCATGGGCCTCTGGCTCAAGGCAGAGATCCACATTAAGCTCACCAAAGACATGTGTCTTCAAGCAGGATCCATGATTTCAGGTGTCCAGAAATCAGCCTTGCTGTAATAGGTAGAAACAGCAGACCAGCAGTTATTCTGGGTGGGATGTGGCATGTCATGGCAGTCCCAGAAGGCGTTAGCATGAAGCTCCAGAGACAACTGCAAGTCCATAAAGAGCAAATTTCAAACCTTACATACTCTCTGGGATGAACACCCTAATGCCTGAGTCCTGGGGTTTACCATTAACAAGTGGATGAAATGTTTCCTGAGAAATTTGCTTTAGTAAATATGACCTAAATTTCTACTGTCAAATCTTAAACAGTATCTAATTTGAAAGTATTACACCCGCTCTGTTCCACAGCTAGCTGTGAGCAATATCCAACAGAGTATCTAGACAGAATTTCTTTCTTACAGCTGACAAATGTCCAGGATCCACCTCTGTGCCTGGAAGAAGAGCTCAGCATGCTCGTTACGCAAGGAGCCGTACAATTGACGCTTCAGGTCACACAGACTTACTCCGCATCTCGCGTTTGAACACAAGTCCCAAAGAGCTAGTCTTGACCTGTTCCATGCGTGAGTCTTGGGAGGGGTGGGAGAAAATGATGCCTGGAGCCCAAAAGGAGAGAGGAGTGGGACCCTTGGGCAATGCAGAAGGCAGCTGGAATTCCAAGACCTGCTGGCCTGCGATGCACAACAAAAACCCAAACCAGCTCCAGGTCGCTGGAAGCTGCAAAGATTGGCAAAGGGCCTCTCCATCCCTGAAACTAGCTCTTCTACTTGGTCCCTGGGTTCGCAGCAGAGGTTCCAGGTGTATAAAGAAATCTCAGGGAAAGAGGCTTCCCCTTCTTTTTTTTTACTTACTACAGACATTTTGCACAGCTCTGCGTGAAACCACCTGCCCCACACAACCACAAATATTGGAGCAGTAGAGTAATTTTTCTACCACCCACATAAGATAAGGAATCAGGAGACACAAAGCCTCATTATATACAAACAAAAAACTTACAAGCAAAAACATAAGTGTTAAGAGGAAGCCGAAAAAGTAGCTGAAGAAATTAGCTATTGTGCAATCAAATACAAATTGAATTCCAGGGTATATTTTGTTATTTAACACGTTTGCTATGTGAAATCCATGTTCAAGTTACATTTTGGAACTCATAAAATCACCATCACCATCATAACCATCATCTCGCTAAATTTTGCCATAGCTACTTTAAAACAGCTTCACAGCCTTTCGTGTATTAGCCTGAGTTTGCAGTCAGCATAAAGAGAGCAGAATTGGCCTTTCTCTTAACTTCCTGCACACCAGAAGATGTGAATTTGGACTGGAGCTGAGCTAGACGACAGCATTTTTAACCCAGCTAAACACATGCCTCATCTCAAGAGCAAGCCTGAAGACAAGTCAGCTCAACAACACCATCAGCTTTCCCATCGCAGGTCTCCTCCTGGTCCTGAGAGGATAGAAAGAGATTTGCAAAATGAGAGCTAGGGGTGGCTTTACCCACATTTCAAGTATAAATGAGTTTTGTCTTTGTTTCCACAGCAGTCTGCCTTGAAAGAGAGTCTCAGGGATGGATGTCCCAGTATGAAGGTGGAGACGGCAGAGGTTTTCACAACCTGCAGGGCCGCAAGCCATACTGCTTTCTTGGAGGATTTGCAACCTTATTCTTAAAGTAGACAATAAATTAAGTACCGCATTAACAAGGGGACAGCATCCAGTGCTCATACCTTGGTTGACAACTAGTACCTTCAGACTGGCATTTGCATTGAGGCCAGATGCTATGGGACCACTTCTCCATGGGCCAGGGAAGCAGGTTTCTGGGAAAAGGGGGCTTGACACTAGGGAAGGGTTGAGTGTGGCAGCCTTTTGACAGTTCACACTTTTCCTGTACTTGTCCTGTAACCATCAAAACCTCTGAGATTGCTCTGAAATACTTTTTGACTTGGGGTAGTCAGAAGGTCACGCAACTATTTCCCTAGCTGCAAAACTTTTCTAAAATATCCCAACGCCCAGAGCCTCTTTCTTGTGGAGAATAAACGTGTATCTGGATGCCTATTCATTGCTTAGACCCCAGTGTCATAGCTCAAGTATGTTGACAATCAAGTCTCTTGCTCATCAAGAATGAAACTTGATTCAACCTTCAAATGAAATACACTTCTCTTTTTCATTTACTTTTATGCAGAATCATAGAAAACAAGCCTAGCCATGACTTTTAAAACCATCTAGTGCACACACCTCACCTGCTTTCCAAGGTAAAGCTGGAATCAAATACACCTAGCTCACTGCTGACAGCAGCAGCAGCCCGTAAAGCCAGCAGTGTGCTCTGAAAAGCATGCCCCAGAGAAAGGCAGGTTGTTACTCTTGCCCTTTTTAATTTGTAGTTCACTCCCCCATTGTTGTAAATTATGACCTTAAAGGGCTGAATCATGCAAAACGTCATCTTAAGGCACCATTTATGTTGAGCATGATCTCCGTAACAGTTTGATAAGGAAGCACCACAGTACCATTCCCAGGATTAATAATGTGCGATGCTGCAATACAGAGGCCATCAAAGAGGGACTTCAGTTCAGCAGCTCTTGCCTCCGAATAATCCTACCCAGGGACTCCTGAAAGTCAACAGAGAGCTCTGCATCACGCTGTGGGCTTGGGCCCATGATGAAAGGTGCTCTAAAAGAGTCAACTGCAAGGTCAATGTGCTTTACACTCACATGTTGAAAAATAAGTAAGCATCAGTGTCCAATTTAGTTGTCATCACAGAGTGGGACTCCAAGGCAAAGGAATGCTATAAGCTTGTAAGGACCACGCTTCTCTCCTTCCCTTTGATGTGAGCCAAGATAATGGAGATTCTGCCAAGGTGTGACTAATTCCTTGTTACTATATTGCATAATTTTCATATACTTTTGAAAAAAAAGAAGGCCTTTAAGAATTGGAGGGAAAGAGAAACTCACCCCTGACACATTCCACAGAACATAACCAGCAGTACAAAGCAGGTTTTATTAACAGACGGTGAAAGCTCAATTTAAAAAGTACTGTGGGCATTAAAGGAGATTGTTTTATGTCTTTGACATGAATACTCAGGCTAGATGAACTATCAGGAGTTTGGTTTAAGTGAGATTAATGCTTAGTACTTGGAATCCATCCAAACTGATTAAATCTGATTGAGTAAGAGAGCACAACTTTCTATATCACTTTCAAAGTGATATGATTAGGCTGTATATGTACTATCTGAAAATGTAAATATAAACAGAAGGGAAGGGAAAAATACCCTTCCCAAGTTTTAAACGCAAAAAAATAATAATGAACCAACTGTATAAAACACTTAAAATTTAGCTGACTATTAGAAGAGTCAGATAAGAAAAAGGGTATTAATGACATACAGAATGACTTACAGGAATAACAAGCCTGTATTCTGCCCTGCTGAGCGACTCATTCATCTCCTTTGAAGTGAGTTGAAGGATATAAGTTTGGGTGAGGAGAACTTGACTCCAGATCATTTCGTCAAGGAAGATCAAGAAAACATGGCACTTTCAGGCTGTCCATAGGCATGGCACAGATTTGCGGCCAGTAGTCTTAACTAGGAACAGTTTGTAATTATTTAAAAGTACACTTTTTGCCATAAAGAACTTACCAATTTTATGTATATTTATACTCATATTCAACAGTTTTTCCATGCATAACTTTACATAGCACCCAGACAGAGACTCAGCTGCAAATTCAGGTACCTGTATGTTGGTGCCTACCTGTAAACTCTGGTTCTCAGCTTAGTCAATGGAGATCTGATCGGTGCAGTCAACAACGCCTACAGACCCCCCATCAGCTATGCACTTCTGGGTGCTAGTTGGTCAGCCAAATTCACGTGTTAACACCTCCATCTAATTGCCTACGTGTATAATTTAGACAGACAATCTCTTGACCCTCCTTTGTCATGCTGTAGGTAAGGGGGCTTGGAAACATTATAGGAAAATATGTCTTTGAACATGGCATTGAGAAAGAGCACTGCTGAAATGTTGAATCCACTTCTACAGTCCGCACTGAGACAATTGGAGAAGGTTCAGAGCAGGCCTATAAAAATAATTAAAGGGATCAGAAATCTGACTTACGCAAAAAGACTTAGGAAGCCCAAAGGGTTTCACTTGGCAAAGTAAAAGTTAAGAGATGAATCAGGGTCTATAAACCTATAGCCTTTAGGAGGAGAAGGCTGTTTCAGGAGACAATAGCATAACATGAATACGTGCCAATGTCTAATAAAAAGCAAAGAAATTCCAAGTCTGGCCTTACTATCTAGTCTTAAGTTTACGAAGTTGGTAAGAAGCAGTTCTGAAGTTAGCACAGAGAGGAGCTCTACCCTAGTGACCGTGTCTGGAAGCAACCTATGTGACCGAGTAGCAGCCTGGTGGCCAGAATCTCCGGGGCTGCTTAGACAAGAGGGACTTCTGCCTTCCTCCTGAGATGTTGCATCTGCCCCCAAACTGATGGCTGCACACCCCTAAGACACAAGGGGCAAATGGTAAAGCCAGACAATGCCCCTAGCATCATCACCAGCAGAGTTAACACACTGTCCTTTCTTGCACTTAGATCTTCACTGATTTCCATTTTCCTCCCTGCTGATAAAAATGCTCTGCCTTTTAAGCATATGTGTGGGCACCATTCACAGTCCTGCCCTTACCGCTGGAATGAACAGAAAGTGGCAACTGGCTTACTGAAGTTTTACAAACTACCACCAATCAGCTGAGACATGATAACTGTATAAGTTATATGTGCATTATATATCTATATATATACACATATATGTTTTTAACCATAAAAATGTTGTCTTAGAAGTTCTAAATAACATACATTCTTTTAAACTACCACCATGAAACCAAACACACGTGGTAGCATATTCTCCCAGTTTACTTCACATTTGGTGTTGGATGACGAACAAGATCACATTAAGCTGCAGTAACCTGCCTGTCCGACCATGTTTCACAAAAGCTTTTCTGGGCCTTGATGTGAAGGAATTGCCTGTGAAGATATGGGAGAAAGTTTGAGATGGGCATGTCACCCACATTATACTATGCAAGGCATCCAAAACCTTTGGGAATTGCCAGAGGAAACTTTATCTCAAACCTCATCTAAGAAAATAAGTAAATTCTCCCATGCAACATGTACAAATGGGTGAGGAAGGAGGAAAAAAATAATGAGAAAATACCATTTTACCCAGCTTTTAATCCCAGTTACAACTTTACAAATTTTGCTGAAATCATTTTCACTAAAGCCACTACTTGTCCCCTCTCCCAAAGGAGAGCAATTACCATAATAGGGCCAGTCTTGCCACCAGGACTTGCTGGCGTGGGGGGAACTGTTTCACAGCAGATGCAGCCAAGGTGTTGGGATCTCAGCCAGAAACCCAGGAATGGCCTCTTTAGAAGCAACAGATTTCATTTTGAGCACTGAGGGGCAGCACTCCTTAAAGCTGTTCACCAACAGTCAAGGTCAGGGCATTACTTTCCATTGGGCCTTTGGTCAATTTAACCTTACTTTAAAAAAAGAGGGGAAGAAACACACCAAAAAAGATGTTTGTGAACTGTTTGGGTTTTGATATGACTTTTTCATGGAACAGCTCTGAATTCCTAAATGCTGGTAGCCACAACTGAGAAGACAGAATAGCAGTCAAAGTGCAGGCTCAAGTGGTCAGAAGCTGATGTGTCTCACAGCTCTACAGTTTACCAAACGCTTGTTATCCAGTAGGTACAGCACAAATGAAACCGATAGTGAAACAGATATTCCAGGTCGGGAGGCATACCTGGACATCTCAGCTAAGTTAGATAGCTGTCGAGGATTAAAGGCAATATAATGAATCATAAGTTTCACGCAAGTCGAAGAGATCTCCATTTGATGGCGTAGTTTAATAGGCAAGAGGCAGTTGAGGAATGCAGTATAGTCCCATGGTTTCTTAACAAAAAAAAGAATAACAAATGCTGAAAAAGTCTGGCAAACAACAAAGCTTACATTTTATACACGCTCATCAATTTAACCCTAAAACCTTAAAAGCCTCAGGGTGATCCCAACGCCTTTAATACCAAAGGCCCTAACTATGCCACAGATCAAGCACCAAGCCCAAGCCTGCTTTGTCTAGAAAGATGAAAGCGCACTCAAACAGGTGAAGGCTTCTTTGGAATCATCACCTGCAATTAAGCAAAGGAAAACTAAGAGGAGAAGAGGTAAGCTGAACTTGCTTTAAAAAGACACCACGGGAGCAGGTGGATGCTTGCTAAGGATAGCTGTGGTGTCTGCTGTCATTCTTTCACCAAATGATGTGCATTCATTGGGATTTCCTGCACGTTAACAACAGATCGCTTGGTGGGAAAGTTGGGTGGGTGCTGCAAAAGCGAAAAGAAATCTTTTTTCTTTTTTTTTTTTGTCTCTTGTATATCATTCTGGGAAGAATATTCTTGCCAAGCTGCTATGGACAGAAATATCAGTGCTCTGTTTGAGTAAAGCAGTGCCACAGGAGATTTCATTTGGGAATATGGATAATAATTTATCATTCTTCATTGCCTTAAAAACAATAATTTGTAAATAACTAAACATTTAGTTGAAAATGGGGTCTGTAAAAGCTTAATGTTTTCCTTCAAAGCTCAGGTCCTAGAGTCATACTATTTCAATTATTATTTTTGGAAGAGAGGAAGCTTTTAGCCATTGCTGCCAAGAAGAAAATCTTGCAAATGTAAGTAAAGGAATAAACACCAGAATGCAAATTTAAACAAGACAGTAGGTTTTTTACTACTGTTGTATAAATATTGCAAGCCACAATAAAATAACAATTATATGTAAGAAGGGAAAAAGGAAAGAGAGTGACTTACATTAATTTTCAGATCTTTGTGGCTGTAACCATCTTTGTTTTCTGCATTCGGAAGGCACTCACAGTCTCTGAGGACAGATACTGGGTAAGCTGATAATACTATTAATACTATTAATAATCATATTAATTAGGGTAATAATGGTCATAGTAAAATCCATGATAATATTCTCGGTGGTGTTAATCATTTTGAAGCTTTGTGGAATGATACTATCCATATGACTTTATTAATTCCATAAATATATATTTAGAGTCTACCTAAAATTCAAGGAATCACTGGCTCCTCTGGTAAAAGTGCCAAGCACCGCCATTACCATCAATATCTTCCTCCTATCACACACCTACCCCAAAATCCATAAAATTATCATGTAAGACTGAACGGTAAGAAAATTCTTCTCTTTCAACTCAGCATTTACAAAAACTTTCTTATCCACCACCAATAAAATCCTCCTTAACTCACTTCGCTTCCTAATCCATGCCCAAGGGGAGCTTGGGAAAAGAGCCAATCTGAGCAGCATCCCATGAACTTCCCCATCTCCTCCCTTCCTGACCAGGAGAAAGGCTAACTATAGCTAAGGTCCCCCTGCTGAACACCAGCCAGCCCACCTGGGCTAATTAACTGGGTTGCTATGATTATTCAGGCAATCCATGACTATTCACAGCCCAGGACCTCTGCTTCCAGCCAGACGCTGGTAGAGCAGCCTGGGCAGAAATAAATCCCATAGCTCCGGTTCAGCCCGAACAGAAAAGGCTCCAGAAAGTGATGATCAGCAGCAACGAGCAAATCATGGTACCAACTGGCCTAAAACTTTTATGTGCAGCTTTTTCTTCCCCACCTGGGTTTGAGGCAGGCGGAAAGGGAAAAAAGGAAGAGAGATGTTTAAATTACTGGCCGTAAGGAACGAGCCTGATCTGCACAGTGACAGCACAAAACGGACAACCTGAATAAAACTTTCAGATGGAGATTACATAAAGAGAAAATCCATATGGTCAAAATACATAAATAGAGAATTAATGGAGAGGGCTATTATGGAGTCCTCAGCTGCAAACTCATGGAACTGGGCAAAATATGAGAGGGCTTTATATTCTCTTTTTCTCCTTTGTATTTTTCAGGTCACCATGGCTTACAAAAATCAAGTTGTATTTCTTCTGCTTTGCTTCCTGTAAAATCAATAACAACAATCAATTAAAACTTGTTTTGTGCCAGCAGGCTATTGTTTGTGGTAATAATGCACAGAGCTGAAAGAAGATTGCTTTATTTCCTTGACCTCCTCAGCACCCAGATAAATACTGTGTCTGTTACATCTACAACTTGAAACCACAACCCTGTCCCTCGGTTGGTTTTTAAATTATATGAAGGAAGATTAGACACTCTCCCACACTGCAAACAGTTTGAAGTATCTGCTTTCAGTATCACCGTAACTGGCTGGGAGATAACATCTAATTTATGCCTAATTCAGCAAAAATTCCCAGTATCAGGCTCAGCCCAGGTTTTATTTTGATTTAAACCCTCTGTGATCCCACTATGATCAGTTTTCATCGAATGGAAGATGTGAGGAGGCAAGGAAAAGACCCGCCAATGAGAAACCTTCCAGAATTCATATCAACAGCAAGCTGTGTTCGTCTCACAGCATCCAAGATCCCTGCTATATAGCCCTGGTACCACATACTGGCTGTTCAGACATATACACGCACAAACACAAACAGATGCATACAGACATTTACAGATATAGATGTACACATATATAGATGTATGGAGAGAGACAGAAAGACAGAGGCAGAGAGAGATCTAGCAGTGAAATTCTCGCACATCTCAAGTCAGTACAAAACTTAGTCCTGAAATTTTTCATTCATTTGTTTTACTAAAAGCCCTGAACATCCCAAAGTGCCAGGCGTTGTACAAATGCTGGAGCAGCCCTTTTCTCAACAGCCGGTCTTTTAAATATATACGGAAAGGAGGCAACAAAGGGCAGGAAGAGCAGAGAAAAGAGGCTGAGGTTAACAGCAAGATCGACTACGGGCCATGTATGCGCACAGCTTGTCCGGGGGTGGGGTTGCATTAGATCTGAAAACAAAGTTAGAAGGGTTTGTCAACTGGAGATGGGCAAGTTATGCAACTATTTGAACATGAGCATGCCTGCCTGCTCAGAAAGGAGATTAGGGACTTGAATACGCTTTTATACCTGCTAAATAATTAGTATCAAATAACCAAGTCCACTCCGCACTTTTCCTCTAAATAGCAAAATGTGAATGAATTGTTTGTTAATTTAGACACGAAAGCTGGGATTTTTAAAGGGCCTTGACAGTGTTAGACATGCAGCACCGAAAAACTTTCCCTGGGGTCTGGCTACATGCTACAAACGTGAATCCTCATAGGCCTGCACTCCTTCCACACACTCACCAAATATGCCCAGGGACACTATTCACCCCTGCCCCCTCCACTGGTCCTTGCAGCCTGGTGACAAGCATGTGGCTCAGCCCTCGCCAGCCCCACAGCTTGTGGGGGTGATGGACCACGGGCACAGGACAGACTTTAATGCTATTCCTTGTACAGTGCCTTGCTGTTTGACCCTTCCCTTCCCTTCGTCTTTTTTTTTTTTTTTCAAACTAATTTCACATGATTTTTCATCTGCTAATATTAGGGTAAAGAACAACCCCTGTGTTCTACCAAGGTCTGATTTCCGAAGGATTAAAGCTAGGACTGGAAAATCAGAAGCAGAGTTGAAAAGGCACGCACCATCAAAATGCCTTGTCCATACCTTTTTGACACTTTTAGCTCCATTAACAGCTATCAGTCCCAGTTCCACTGGCGCACCATCCCTAAGCTATTTAGTACTGGGGGCAGATCCTGGTACACATCGCCTTGTCCAAACGCAGCCACGCTCCAAAACAATCTCATCGCCCTGTACCTGCATCATTCCCTCCCTCCTCCCACCACTTACGCAGCATTACGATTCAGCGCAAGTGAACTTTCAGGCACTGATCTCCACCTTTTTCTTGTCTTACAAATTTATCAGCAAATGCTGCTTTGTTTGACATCCTGTGCACAGCAAAGCTCTTCTGATCAGAGATTCGCTCTCTTTGCTTCCCCGTTTCAGGCCGCCTGTACTGGGAGGGCACCTGAAGCTGATCCAAGGAGAAAGACCAGTCCTTTCTGGCATCTGACTCTATTTCTCTACTTACTGACTGCACATTGCACAATGCATTTAGTTTAATAAACTTTGAGAACGTCCCAAGAAAAAAATGAATGCTCAACACCTCCATAGCACCACTGTATTCAGCTGGCCCCCAGCAGTGGTCGGGAACTCACTGCGATCCATAGATGTAACGAACCACAGAGCAGAGAACGGACTGTTTATCACCATTTCCAGACACACTGTTAAACAGCCTGATTTTATTATACTTCCAGTGTTCATATGGCGAATCAAAGTGCTTTCAAAGAAACAAGAGTTACCCAATTAACCAGAATGAGACAGCAGGAAAAAACACAGTAGATAGGAAAACAGCCTTGCTCCCTGCTCCAGATCTATTAAAAAAGCCTGGGTGAACACTTCTATTTTTCCCTGCTGCTTTTAACCTCCAAACCAAGGAAACTAGGGCTGGTATAAATTCTTGGAGCCAAAACCATCCTTCTTTGATAATTCCTTGACACTATATTCAAGCATCACCCCTGCCTCCCTGCATGGCTATTTTATAGAGTTGCTGAAACTTCCAGGGTGAGCGTCCCAGGAGCAGAGCAGAGCAGAGGCAGGGACAATCAGGAAGGAAAGCTTCTGAAGCTCAGAAGCAGCAGACATCAGCAGAAAACAGTGGGCAACAACTTGGGTGGCTCCTGGACAGTGTTCCCTTGAGCTGCGATTCATCCAGCTAAGATCAGGAGTGCACAGGCCAGGCTGAATCCCACCTCTAGGGAATGCTTTTTACAAAGACAAAAAAATACACATTTTTCCCTGTCTTTTCAGGTATCACAGACCTTGAAGAACTGGCAAAAAAAAATTTCAATACTCAACATAATCATTCTTAAAATCCTCTTGACTAGTTCATCTACCCTTTCTATCTCCCTAATACCTCCTTTTCTTTCAATTTTGCTTTCAGTTTGTGAAGTTTTGATGGAAATACTTTCTGCATGGATGAATAACAAATATCCTTGTCCCCACTTCACTCATATGTTCTCCTGGCAGAAGTCCCAGGCCTGGCAATATTAAGCTGTCAAGCAGGTAACAGTACTTGACTTAGGGCTCAGGGTCCTTGCAAGAACTTGTGCTGGTTGTATTTGAAACATTAACAGAAAAATCAGTGGGACAAAACTTCCCGTAACTGAAACCCCGTATCACTCTCAAAAATCACCAAAGCCAGGGACAAGTCAGTGAGATTAGATGACGACGGATTTTTTTCCAATGTTTATCCTTTCTTCCTTTCCATGTCTTCACTGGAATACGCTAGCACCTTGCAAAAATCTTTGTTTGCTCACATTTTCTAATCTGTTAAGTAGCCTGGGCACGTTTTAAGCTTTGGTTGCGTGTTAAGTTCATTGTATAACTCCTGAATTTTATTAATGATAATCATATTTCTAAATCATCCCTATTATATTCTTATGAGGAAAGCTTCTCTACTCAGGTCCCCTATTTGCACTGTTTCTCCTACCTGCTCTTCAGTCAATTTAGATTTTTCTATAAATATTTCGAAACAGACTTTCACTTGCTACAATTGCATTTCTGAGAACTTGAGTGTGTTTCTGTCTGTCAATATTAATTCCATAAAAGCTTGCAAACAAATGTCTCTTCCTTGGAGTGAAAAATAAAGACCAACCATCTCCCAGAGCTTCTGCAATCACGGCTCACCAGTCTCTTTCCATCTGATCACAAAATAGCCATGAGGTTCTCTCTATGTAACAGTGTGTTTGATACACCACCTTTGCACCACGAAAAATATTACGGATACTGCCCAGCAAAGTTACCAAAATAGTACATGATTTTGGGTGCTTTTTATTTGGGTGCACAAGCTCAGACCCCTGGAAACAGTGGGATACACAGACTCCAACTGTATACCATTCACCTGGTATTTTAGGGCATTTGTTGATATTACTTCTCACCACTTTTACAGATCCATTTGTTTCCCTTACAAAATTTTAAGTTTTAAGCCCAGAATATGAAGCATCTTTCCCTTTTCTGCCACTTTTGAAAGCTTTTCCCCTCACATCTTTTTCAACTCATAAAAATCTATGTTGCCGACATTTGGGGTTTTCTTCTTCTTTTCCTATACTTTGGTGTATTAAGGAAACAACATTTATCCAGTTCCTCATGACCACTAAAGATGCTGGAAAATTTCAATCTTATCTGAAAGAGGAAAAGAGCTTCTAAAAATGTAAAGTTCATAAATGCCTTCATGAAAGTGAGCAATCACCCTGAGGACAGGTATTGAATGAATCTTTTGCTCCCACTGCAAGAAAAGATACGGCACATTACATTAGTGGAGACGCCAAAAGAAGGGAGATGCCCAGTGAAGAAAAAGCTCCCGTTTTGCATGTACAAGCTGAGAGATGGGACAGGTCATTGTACAAGATAAAAAATTCAAATAAATTAGACATTATAAATTCTGCTGTTGGTGGAACTACTTCTTTCTCATCATTGGCTCCTCATTAGCCCAATCATATGTGATTGCCACAGCCTTTTCTGGAATATTGTCTACTTGTGTTCCCCAAACACACCGAGACAACAAGAACTGGGCCCACCCCAGAGGTTTTACACATCTACCGCCTTCTTGTACAGCAGGATTTATAACCTTACTGAGAGAAGCAGTATTTCCAACAAGTCAAAGGCATGATGCATTTATAAATTATAAAGCTCAAAAATAATAAACATGTGCATCTGCACAAAACCACAATTTATGCTAAACCTCAAAGAAATACCCAGCCCCGACTTGGCATGCTCACAGACTGACAGTGGCATTAAACCTGCTCACAGTTATAGTGAAGTCTTAAACTCTGAATTTAAGAAAAACTTTAAGAAGTCTTGACATTCCCACTATGAATTCCCCTGTAGGAAAGAGCTCGTTTGTTATTTACTCATGTCACAGGCTGCTCCCGTATGTAAGTATACGAAAGGCTGTATTAGCTCTAGGTTTCTCCATGGATTTAGCATATGCGACTGTTCAAATTTGGCATGTTTGTATAGTACATTTGCTTATGAATTGCCTGCACAGTAAATAAGTGACACATTCCAGTGGTGCCCCGGAATCCTGGACATTGATCCTGGGTCAGAATTACTAATCCTCTGCTGCAGGAGAAAGATTAGCATCCTCTGAAGTAAAAGCGTTAAAGAAAGGATGCAGCATCGTAGGACCGGTAGCTGGGCTCCACACTCACTTTCTGCCCTAGGATTACTATGTCACACTTCCAACACAGGTATGGTGTCCCAAAAAGTTCTGTGTTTAGGTTTTGTGAGAGGAAACGGAATCACACCTCTAAGTTTAATATTGTTTCTTTATATATATTTCCCTATTATAACATTTATACGTGTGGGGTTTTTTTTCTTAACTTCCATTATTTCGACTTATTATCTTTGGAATTTCTTTTATTTGTTACCTTGTTATTCCTGTTTCATCATTTCTTTCTTACATCTCACTGTTTTTCCTCCTTGGAAAAGGCTTGTAATTTCCAAACACACACAAATACACACACATTTAGTGCAGCGCAAAGCAATGGCAGACTTTTCCTTGATTACTTGCCGGAATGGTGTCAGCAAAGAAAAAACAGATGTCAGAGGCACAGCTCTTAAAGGCCAAACAGGCCAAATTAAAGGAAAATGAAAAGATGTTGAGGCAAATTCACTCATTCTTCAAACAAACTCATATTCCCTATCTAGGTTTTAAAAAAAAATGCCATTCCTCCAACAGAAATATTCAGGAGTGTTTATGGTCTGCCAGATGATTGGAGTGTAATAAATGTAATTTTGCAAGCTTGTAAAATATCTTGACATTGCCTTAAAGAAACCACAATAAACTATCTGGTTGGATTGCTTTATTTCCATTTCTATACCTTATTAAACCAGTATGCAGAAGACGTAGCAGCAAAATAAGGGAAGTTCACCAATTGCAACACTAGAAATAACTGAAAATAGCTTAAAAATAAATTCTGTTGTAGGCGACGGTCCATTAAAACCCAGTGTATACCTCTTTAAGCTTTGCTACAAGCCAGATCCTTATCTCAGCTGCAGGCAGAGTGCCCATTTACTTCAATAGGAGCCGCACATGCATATTCTGAAGCAGAATTTGGTCTGGTGTGTTCATTAAGGGCTTCTGAACTTAAGATGTTACTTTGACGTTCCAGAAAAGACCTGTAGTACAGATAAGCTTCTGTTGATTCTCGGTGAAGCTACCTCTATTGCTGTTTCAGGGCAAGTCCCAACACTGAGCCTGCTAGTGTTCCCCTCAAGCATGACATGCACCTACAGAATAATGAAGACATTGAACTTTTTGATTGACAGAGCCTTATAGAAATGATGCACAGAAAAGAACAATTATTGCAACATCGTGGCAAACCCCATCTTGGATTGAAATTCCCTTTTCATCTGCAGGCTGAGGAGCATGCCAGGATTATAAATGATTTATAAATGGCTATTGCAGGTACACAAACATGCACGATGTTCTAGGAAGGTAAGTGCTACAACTTCAGACTCAAGAGCCCCAGCAGCACGCGCTCCTGGCAGCTCCCCAGATGTTCAGAATCAGTGGCTGGAACTGTGGCAAGAGCTGCCTGTGCCCCTCGCCCACCTCCACCCACGCACCCAAGGACAGGCTCTGTCATCAGGCAGATCACAGACCTGACTCTCAGGTCCTCTCCAGCTTTGGGCCAACCCACAGCCTTGTTGTAGCTCACGGAAGAATTTGGCCTCAGGATCCCCATCAGTCACTTCTCCTCTTCTCCTCCCAAGCCAGCCTTGGATGACCCTCTCATGATGAGAAGGGTTTCACCCCTAAGAGAGCATTTCCATAGAAACTGAAATACTGTCAAGGTTCATGAACAAATAAAAGGATCGAGTCATTTTCCATGTTTGTCAACTTTGGCACAATTTCCACTATTCCGATCAGTGCTGCTCTTGTTCTCTGAAAAGAAATGTTTTTTTTTTCTAAGCAGAGGTACCAAATTTGTTCTCATGCCCTAATTTATAAAGGCTTCGCATTGTCTGTCTTCTGGCTTTATCTGGGTTATCACATCACCCCTTTCTTCCTCCTCCCACCCCATTATCCTGGCTAAAGGAGATTTTTTTTATACTTGGGATTTCTGCACAGATTATGAATCTCAAACACTGGCACCAGCACGGTCCAAGCTGCCCACTGGGCTCCTCTGCCAGGGAAAGACTGCAGTGGCTATAGACAAGTGACTGCCACTGTTCACACGTTGGCACATCAGCTTCAGCTGAAACCAATGGCACACAACACCTGACCCGTAGAAGCAGCTGCTGAGAAGTTGGTACACAGGCATCTTTCCCAGCCTTCATCCAAGAAGGGTGACGTCCACAAGAGGAAAAAGGTGAGCAGAAGGAACTGGTGACTTCCTAGTTTTGGAGCGTGTCTAGGAGCTTTGTGATGTAAATCACCTGTCTCTAGGGGCGAGAGCTGATGGCCTGGGTTTCTCCTCCCAACCCTCTGTTAGTCCGCCAGGGAGGAGCAGAGCCAGTGGATGGAGGGTGGTACTTGCCCTTGCAGTCTAGACCACCAGAGAGTCTAACGCATCACCTCCAACCAGCACCAGATCAGAAACCACACATTTAAAAGGGAGAGCACACACAATATTCCTAGTACTTGGAAGCAGAACGAGCAGATCGCATCTCTGTATTCATCCTCCTCTGCTCATCATCTTTGAAGATGCTGCGATGCAAACGACCCTGCTCAGGCAGCAGGAGAGCCCACTCCAGTCCTCGTGGGTGAACCAGCACGGCCCTGCAGGTTAAAACAACAAACGCGCATTCTAGCTACGGTGAGCCCAATTTCGGCGCGATTATGCATCTATCTAGGAATTTGTTTCATGCCCGTGCCAGAGATTCAACCTCTGCAGAATGCAAAACTGCAGCACCATAATTTTTCCAATGCTAGGTGCTGAATGACACAATAAAATAAAAATGATCTTTCATTTCCCTTAGCATCTTCTCTTGGAGGGCCTGACACGAGAAGAATACGCCTTATTATACCTCTGCGGTTTGTAATTCCAGAGATCAGCCTTTACACATGTGGGGAAAAGAAGCTAAACAGAGCTCAAAGGATTTCACTAAGACTAAACAAAAAGTTTACAGTGGAGGCAGGAGGGAGGCATGGCACTACAGACTCCTCTTCTGTCTTTTAATCCCAATATTGCTTTTATTGTACAGTCCTGCTCTCCACGGGTCCTGCTGCTCCTTCACCAGAGAAAGGAAACAGTTATTTACATTTTTACACCATATCCCAGGCAGAGGCAACGAAAACAGACATCAGACTAACATTTTAGCTGCAGTTTGACAACGGATTCATTAAAGCAAAAGTGCCCCACAGATTTAGATTATAAACAAAGCAATTAACAACAACCAAAATTTGCAGCCTATTAAAACTATTTTGGGAACCAGGCCCTCAGCGGTATCTCAGAAGGTCACCTCAGAAGGGCATACCAGCTGCTATCAGCCCAGCCTGTGGCCCCTGGGCTCTGGTCAGTGTCAAATCCATCCCCCAGCGTGCACCCCAAAGCAGACCTTGAGTCACTCCATGTATTTCCAGCTCCCAATTAATTAATTCGGCAGCTGGCTGACACCACACCCTCCTTCCCCGGCCACACTCATTATGCCGGGCCCAGGGGGAGAGCGGGGGTGCAGATGCTGTTGCACTCTTTTTTTTTTTCTGGCATACGCCTGGAGTGCTGCACTGGCTGACTCCTGCAGGGGATTGCTCCCATCCTGGGGCCGAAGCTATTTCAGCCAGCCCTGGGAAAGGGCAGAAGAAGCCCTGACACATGCAGACCTGGCTGCATGTTCTGTTCCAACCTCCAAAACCAAAGCACGGGGGAATTCACCCGTTTTCCGCGGTCCTGTTGCCTCTCTGCAGCTCACTCTCTGGCTTTCCAGGCTGCTGCAGTTCCCCACGCCGGAGCAGGCCGGAGGAGAAGCGCCTGGCAAGTGACTCTAAAAAGTTGCGTTCACCCAGGTGCACCCAACCTGGAAGGTTCTCGGCAGGCAGAGATAGCAATCACAGCCAGGCCTGGGCTTTCGCCCCGAATTGTTTAAGTGTTTTAAAACCAGGACTTGAAATAGCAAAGACTGGACTCAGGCTCCGGCCAGTCCTTACCCATCACCTGCGGTTTTGAGAAATGCCAGCTCTGTTGCTGGGAGTGACAGCCACATTGCTTATTGTACATGTTCTTTCAGCATCCAGAAACAATGCGGATTATTGTCTTACTCCTCTTATTTTTTCACTTTTCTTTTTTTTTTCCCTACAACCATTTGTCAAAATCTCACTGCTCTGTAAGAGCTTTGGATACCCTGGCATAGATTCAGTTACCACTTCAAGGATGAATTTACAGGTTTTGGTTGTTACAAAACTCTGGTATATACTCCTAAATGCATATAATATACTCAAAAATATAATTTCTTATATTTTTTGCTCCGCCTCAAGGATTCTTTTGAAAACTTTAACATGCCAGTGACTTTTATTTCAATGTATTTTCAAAGGATGTCAGTAATTCTCTGAGGCTGGAAATAATGCTGGAATGGCAGCGCGCTCCTTCCTCAAAGGAGAGGCAAGTAAGACAGCTCATAATAAATTGTGTAGTGTAATGGTTAGATAATAGAGATACTACAGTACATGCTTTTGTTTTAAGAAGTTCTGAATTTCTAGATAGCTACGTAATGCCCAGAAGTTCCTTATGTTTTAATCACAATACGGAACAGTCTGTCTATTTACCTTAATTATTCATGTTGAGGTTTTCAAGGTTCTTTGTCTTTGTGTTCCCATCCTATGAACTCATCAAGCATCAAAGTTTGGAGGGTTTTTTTTAGCTTGAGTTCTGAATATATTACAGTTGGCATCCCACCATAAAACACTTTGGCAGCCAAACAAATAGCTTTGCATGAAACCCAGCATAATCGTGGGTTATTGAAATATGCTTCCTGTACATGCCTGGAATTCCCCTAATTAGCAGAGTATTTTCTAATCTGTCCAAAATGTATCACGCCAAAACTACGATGCATTGTTCCTCTTGTCCAGCCAGGGCAGTGAACCATTTTCGCTCCATTAGTTTTGGAGAGCCACCTGTAACATGAAGGGAAATCAAGCACTCAGAATCTCTGAATGCATGATTCTTGTCCCATTGGCAAAAATAATGATAATAGAGATTACTCAGCCAAAAGTCTTTCATGGGGTAGCCCAAAGCAATTACACTTGATAAAACACTATGTATAGCCACTCTTGGGTTTTTATGCCACTGCTTTGCCAGCCAACACTACAACTCCCAGCATGCCACTTCGCAGCTCACACCAGCAGAAGTTTTCGATTTTAATTTTTTTAGATTAATTGTATTTTGGGAAATGTAGTTCTGACCAGCTACACAGTTCCTAACTACATTAAGAGAAAAAAACATTTGTGAGACAAGTTAGACCCTAAATGTGGGACAGTTTACCAATGCAGCCCTCCGCTGGCAAATGCGCAAGAAATTCCTTTGTGAAAACAGGTGGTTTTTAAAAAAAAAAAAAAAGGGATTTTCCTTTCCAGTTATCACTGAAAATTTCTACCCTGGACACACCTCCATTACTGATACTGGAGAAGACTTCAACTATATAATGATTATTCTGTACCTCATTATCGACTGTGGACCTAAATTTCCAGGCAGAAGTAGCTCCAGCTTAAAAGCTTTCTGTGGTTTTCAGCACAGAAACCGAAAAAAAAAAAAAAAAAAAAAAAACCCAGG
>VYZM01014745.1:547347-599041 GCA_013398915.1 Dromas ardeola
AAAAAAATACCAGGTGCCCTTGGTGACCAATCATGCAGAATAAACAGCAGATACTGATAAACTCTGATTTCAAGGTAAGTGCAGCCCACAGGCTGGAATGTTTACAAATAAATCTTTCCATATAATGTACAAATGTTGAAGGTCAAAAACCATATGCAGATAACTCACAAACAGCAATAGAGACTGAACCGTACAATAAGGTGTTCATTACAAATAAACCATCTCCTTTATTGATTAGATACAGATCTTTTAATAAAACACTTCATAAGTCGTCAAAAGAAGAAAAACAGTCTGTGAAAATGAAGAGAAAAAAACCCTTTTCTTCTATTGTGGTGAACGCTACCAAAGTTTGAGAATATAACACATTGTGCAAAACCAGATTCACCTTCCTACGTTAATTTCCAGATTTTGAAAATGTGGACTAGTTTTTGAACATGTTGACCTAGAGTATTAGCTTAGATGATGCATAATCCATCTGATTTTAGCACTGATTTATGGCCTCAATTATGGAGTTCTACATCAATCTAGAAATTAATATTTCAGTCTAAACACCCTTTCACATTCTGCACAATATAACTTGTCACTGTTAATCTCCAGCCTTGATGTTAAACATCTCCATGCTATCAAACTGTAAGTACAACATGGATTATATTTTCTGTGCTGCTGGAAATGATTGAAGACTGAATTGATCGAAAATCTTGATTTATCTTGTCTACAATTTTCAGTAGTGTGCAGTGATTTATATACCACAGAAGGTTCTTTGATTAGCTTGCCATAGTCTAGAAAGGCTAAACATTATGGGCATTAAAATTTCAACACAAATGTTATCTCTGCAGTAAGCACAATAGTGACATCTTGTGCCTATCAATAAGTGTATTAACTGAAGTTCTTATGCTTCTCAGTAGAGATTTACCTCCAGAGCTTTGAGGTTTGAGCAATCAATATATAACCTACCTTGATGCAATCCACACACTAAACTACATTAAAGTAACATTAGGGCTTGCTTTAAGCTGACAACAGCCAGGAAATGCAGAGTTAAAGGCAAAAACCCTACATTTAAGCAATCCTTACATAATTTCAGATTCTGTAAGCAATGTGTGATTTTGTGCCACCGCAACCAGATTCAGTGCCACAGTTTGCTAGGCTTTAGCTATGTTACATACCCAGTCTGACTGTTTTAAACCAACTTTAACAGATTCTCCTATAATGCATAAAGGGAAGAGATCTGTAATGTCCTCTTGAACAGCAGACACCTGCTGCAGGAAGGACTCCAGCTCTGCGTTTGCCTCCTTCCTTGACAGAAGGCTCTGCAGAGCAGCAGCTGGGACCCCTCGTCTTCCTTCTGCTGCAGGGTCCTGAATAGCCCAGCCCAGGAAGGACTCTGGATACTTGTCATTACAGCCACCAAAGAAGGACTGAGATTCAGTCATTTAAGCGTCCTAACAAATACAAATGCAGCCAGTGAAATAATCACAGTGCATTAAAATGTTCATCTTAAAGAACATTAGATTGGGCATTCAAAGAATATGTCAGTTATAACAGACATGTGCTAAGTCCCTTTATTTTAAATCTGAATTGGTTTTCTTCATACAAAACTTTTCAAGTGTAAGCTCCACCAATTACACAGAATTGGGTGAAAACCTCCATTTTGCCCCAAGAGGCAGTTACCTGTGTAGGCTGTGCATCCATCCCACCCAGAGATCACTCAGAGCTTTGCCATTTAACTCCTCGACATCACATGAACTATGTCTTTCACCCTACTGTCCACAAAGTGCCATGATGCCAAGGTGGATGTTCACATAGCCAAAATTTTCACTACTACATACGTTCAATGTGTGCCCGCTCACCAAGTAAAACCTCGTTTTTGAACAGCTTCCACTCCCAAGTTTCTCCAACAACAGAAAGAGATAACTTAGATAATGTACACGATCAACATTTAAGACTATATAAACTCAGTTCTATTTTCTTCTTACATTAATGTGCACTTTCTACTTTCATACTTCATCTGCATTAACATTTGAGGAAGATAAACAAGATGATGGGTGCTTTTGGCCCAGGATTCGTTTGCTTGTGTAACTCAGACCCAATTGCAGGTCTGCACTGCAGTCCTTAAACTCTTTTGTACAGAGCACGCATAATCAGCAGACTTGGATGATTCTGCTAATACCACACTTAAATGCCTTGAGCAAACACACTATTATAATTTTGCACCAATTTGAAAATATCCATTTAAATGTTAAATGAAGAGGAACTAATCAATAAAAACATGCATAAAGTCTCTGGGGAAGTACACTGGAAAAGACAACAATAATCTGCCATTAACATGCAAATAAAGACACAGCAGGAAACAATAAGAGTATTGACTTCGCTGTGATACTTTAGAAAGAATGTTTTACTAAAATTTGGGCCAAATTCAACTTTGATTTAAATCATTGTAAACACAGAACAGCTCGATTTGACACTGGGGAAATAAGCAGAACCCCTGAATGCTGGAGGCATCCAGACAGCCACTGGTACTGGTGATCGGCAAGGCTGACCACAGCCTCTGTGCTGTATCTGGTGCAAGGTGCTGTACAAATATTTTTAATTAGATTGCCTAAAGAGCTTAGTGTCTGAGACTGCATACAAACCAAGTATGGAGTGAAAGGAAGAAGTAACATAATGCACAAGAAAAGGCTTGAACTGACCAAGACCTTTTTTTTCCCAGGTCTACCTAATTATTTTTTATGCTAACATAAAACACTGCTATGCATCTATAGCCTTCTACTTAAGGCTTGTGAGCTAGTTCCCTCTAACGTGCATGTCAGAAATATATATTAAATAGGGGATTAAGTCACAAAGAATAGAGAGATATAGACCAGAATTCTCTGTATCAGAGAAGAGAAAATAACAACAAGGACATGTGGGGAAATGGATTTGGCTGGCTTCAAAGGAAGCTGGAGAAATTAGGTAACAGCACATAGAATGGTACTGACGGAGGTGTGAAAAGGGTGGAAAAGGTTTAATTCAAAGCCTGAATATTTTGAAGCAGGAAAAAAACGAGCTCTCTGAAGAATAAAAAACGCTGGAAAGATAGGCAAGGAAGGTTTTTGTAGCGGCTGCAACAAAGGAGTGGGATGGACTGGAAGAAAGTAAAAAAGGCCACAGTAAGTAGAAAAGCTCATAATAATCAAGATACAGGAAGAAAGGGGACTTCTTTTGAGAACTAGTTTGCTAGATGATTTGACAACAGTTCATCCTCAAATCCACAATTCATGAACCCATTGTGCCACAGGATAACACTTGGGTTCTCTTTTACACAACTCAGCTGCAATTAAGCTACTGCCAAGCTATTGCCATAGAAGTAAAAACAAAAAGCTCATCCAGGAGTCATCATCAACACCTGGGAACTCACTGTTAATCAATACCGGTTTGCCCTGCGAATGTGTAAACTCAGTAGCCTGGGCCAGTCAGATATTCCTGAAAATCAAAGATTTTTGCTTTAACTAAGATGGAAATGTGTCTTCTAATTCAAAACGATGAGTATTTTTTCTGCACTTTGTAGGGCCTCATCTTAGCTCTTGCGGGCAATGATACAGCCTCCCCAGTATACATCATACTGACACTGGAAAAGTGAAAAAACTGCAATGTAGTTCTCTGTGTTATCCCAGACACTGTCGTGTCAGATTGTCATCTGTAGGCTGTAAACAGCTTACCCCTTGCTCCTCTTGCTGTGTTCCTTATCTGCCGTGAGAGCCTTTGCTCTGCAAAGGAGGCAGCTACAGCTCAGTCCTTAACCACTGACTGTCCTTTCCTGCAGTTCTTCAGAACTGGCACAGAGGAAGGTAACATTTAAGCGACTATCTGAAAATCAGAAGGAATGTCCTAGCACTGCTGTCACATTGGAACAAACCAGCCAACCCCGGAAGAGGCTGGATGCTTATTTGCCCAAGGTGCTCCAGCTGGAGAGTAAAAAAAAATGGACTCCAATACGACCGACAACCTTTCACAATAGGGCCATGAATTCGATCACCACCCTGGCTTCTTTTCCACACTTGCAAGGGGACACAAAGATGCAAGTTAAACCAGCAGAGTATCTTTGTCAAAATTTCTTTGCCTTCCTTTAGCAACAGCTTATTTTCCTTATTTTAAGTGCCAACAGTTATCCTTGGGATTATGCTCCCCAATACTTTGGAAATAGTGATGTGATGTGAGTAGTGTTCAGGACAAAACCTGGAGCCTCCTAGTAAATCCATTCAGGGGAACATCGTGCCTGACTTTGGAACTATTTGGCTTTTTTCTTTGCAGCCAGGTAACTCTGCCAGCAGGTCTGGACATTGGTTAGTGATCTGCCTTCTGCAGTTCACTAACAGAAAACAGAGCAAATAGGTCAGCCCCTACATAAGAATGTAAAGCAAGCGAAGACTCCTTATTTCTTTTCACGTTTCTTTATAAAAGCTGGCACAGACTCCCTTATGCCCTTAAACAAAACCTCTCTAGTTACACAGTATTTTAGTAATTGCCACCTGATTTATCTGCTTGACAAATCTTACTTTAGATGCTCAGCCCATCTCATACACCTGATCTCAGTGAAACCTTTAAATTTAGCCTGCAGATAAAATATTGAATACTGTTCCTATTTATACACTTCTGTAACCACACTAAGGTAAAAAAAAAAAGAAAAAATCACCTGATGAATCAGAGGAAAGGAGCACTGGCATTGGCCCACGCTCTGATCTCACTCGAGCCAGCCTGCTGCCTGATTAATGAGTTGTGATATCATAGTCTGTGAGGAAGCATACATAAGCGGCAAGGAGAAGAATAGCACTAGACACTGTCAGGCTGTCTCTGTCTAAATCTGGGGAATAAAAAAAAAAGGTTATGGCCCAGGTTCCTACAAAGGAAGAAGGAAGTCCTTCATATATCAAGCCTGCTGGATTTTTGGAGGGTTGTTTGGTTTTTTTTTTTTCCAATAAAGATAAATAAAACTAGTCCTTTCCCCAAAGTGCAGAAGATTTTTATGAAAGTGCTTTAAACCATTAGTAGTTACTGGAAAAACAAAGGGTATTTTTTAACCTGAAGAAGTCATTGTAGCTGACAGCTTTTAAAATTGCTTTGTGTTTTGCTTAGAAACTGGCAAAAGGAATATCCATGGTTTCTCGGAGAAAGATGTTTCTCACAGCTATTGAAAACAAAAACTGATGTGTCAGGGGAGAAGGATATTTCAAGGTCAGAGCCAGTCAATGGAGACTCATTTCTGTCTTTTATGATGAATTGCTTAATAATTTTCAAATATGGTATCCAGTACATACTGCTGAAGTTTTCAGCTAGCCCTACTGGCCCTTGGAGTTTGTAAGAGACTATGAAGAGAAGAGATAAATATTTTCTGGTTAGATTATTGGACTGGGATTCAGGACTGCATTTATTGCTGGGTATTCCACAGATTTCCTAAATTACTTCAGAGAAATTTTTTCCACCACATCTCAAAGTTCCAGCTGCAAAACATGGAAAATAAAATAGAAGTGTTTTGCACTACATTCATTAAAACATACATAAGGAGTACAGATATTTGATCATGTTTATATGATAGTCTCAAGACCCTCATTAGTGCCCTCGTATTAAACTTTCTCAATAACGGTCATGAGCTCTTGGTCAGTTCTACTCCCTCTTTGATTGTAAGTGGCAAGGGGGACACATGAAAAGTATGTGGAGAACATGTCCTTGGCACGCAAATATTCGTATGTCCCACTGACTGCTGCCGTCTCTGCTTCAGCTACTTGGGACATGAAGCTATTAGACATTAATGACAGCTGGAAGGAATGCACCAAATATCTGGAAAAGGAGTATTTGGAGGCTGGATTTGCGGAAGCATTTCCCTGGGCATGCATCCATCTATCTATCTATCCATCCATCCATTCATCCATCCTTTTATCTATCCTTTTATGTCATTAAACTAGAACTGGGGAATAGGCATGCTGGTAGGGTGGCATCCATATAACCCTGGTAACAGGCCTCAGGTAGCAGTCAGAAGGAGATGGCTAAGGATTGGGCTGGTACAAAATGATCCCTCTCCAAAAATATACTCTCAAACACTTCACAACCCATGACTTAAGGGCTTCCTCCAGATGTCCTGCAGGCTTTTCCCACAGTTGTTTTGGTGATTTCTCACCAGAAAGGGACCAAGTTCTGCTACACCAAAAGAATTCAAGCCAGAGAAGACTCCCTTGTGCAGCAGGGAAGAACAATAGTGTTCCTACATCAGGTTTTATTTCCTAGGATTTCCCCACAACTTAGTAAAAGGCAGTCACTTAGAATAACTTATGGAGCCAACGTGAATAAGAAAGGACTTCTTGGACCCTTCTTGAAACCCTCAGCAGAAAAAAATGTGTTTGTTAACAAATGTTGTAAGGACATCCTTAAAATTTTGCAAACTGTACACACTTATGTCAGTGAAGAAGACATAGATGCGGAAATAAAAAAAATTGTAGCATGAAGGTCATCTTTTTACTTCATATTAGAAAAATGAAGGACTTAAACTCCATATGCAAATTAATATAAACACAATAAAGCTACATATAAGTCTAGCAGGTAGGTAATAACTTTCTTTAAAACTAACCAGCTTCCAGGGATTGATTTTTACCATAGAGATTCCAGTTTATAGCACCATTTTTCTAAGTGATTCTCTGCACTACAGTATAATTTAGATGATGGATCCCTCTCAATTACTGTCCATTAGAAGACAGGAAAACATTAAGTTCAAGTGAGTATTATGAGAATTATGGGTTACCCTTTAAGTGAAGAGATTGTAAGTGAAAATTAATTTTTAACATGTTCATTTCTGATGTTGTGTAGCACGATTTTGAGCAAAAAAGACTTCCTACAAAAATTATTTTTATAAGTAAAAGCATCTTTCATTAAGCAAAAAAACCCCAGTGCAGCACAGTAAAACCACCTAACTGCAAAGGTCTTCAAACAGCAAAAATTGCAAAGTACTTCACATGACTTCCCTAACTGATTTTAAAGGGACGTTGCACCTTTAGAGCGATGGCAGAGATGGCCAGTGTATGGTGCAGATGTTCTGAGCAAGCAGATGTTAAAGGGCTGTGAGAGTGCACAAGTGTCGTCGAGCACAGGGACAGCACCTTCAGGAAACACCCTGGTGTTGAATGTGCACGTTTCTATATGCTTTAAAGTAGAAGCTGAAGGCTCCTGTCTACAAACATTGTACAGATAAAGAGTAAAATTTTAAACCAACTCACTGAATTTTAAAACAAAACTTTTCCCTGGGCAAATTCCACATTTGCTCATACAGACGTGTCTAGTATTTGCAGCTCTTCACTTTAGTTACCTATTTATCAAATTTGCTTGGGAAGTTCAGAAAGCCAACTTGAAAAATGTAACCCCTCTCGTATAATGTTGATACTGAGACTAATTTAGAAACATAACATGACCATCTTGCATTTGAAAGTCATTTCTCTGATGGTTTTTCAAAATAAGTTAAACTTGAGGATTCTTTCAGACTGATTTTTTTTTTTTAATTGACAGTATAGCTTAATAAGAAACATCATTTATTTACCCTTTGAAAATTACTGGAATAACTTCCCCAATCCTATTAGAGAATAGAATCTTTCTCCCCCTGTAGAGACCCGTGTGGAAACAAGAGAAGATGAACATTTTGCACAACACAAAGAACAATTGCTCTGCAGCTGCTGCCATGACCCTCAGGCTACACGGGAGTCATGGCCCACTTCTTTTCCCCTATAGGGATCTTTTGGTTAATATACCCATTTAGTATACAGCCCAAGTATAAATCCTATGTTATGCCAACTTACTGAGAATTTCATAGCAGGTTGCTATCTATCTGTGCGGCCTGCACATCCCCACACAATAAAATATCTGCATTTAAGCCCTTTCTGACACTACGTGAAATCGCAGGGATTTGTGTGGTGAAATCTTTGTCCTCATGATGTGATTGATAAAACTCCTAGAGCCAGGAAGACACCACAGATCCATTTCTTTGTTCAGGGTATCTGGATGGAGTGACTTGGTCTCCCTATGTAATAACTTTGTTAATACTCAATAATAATCGTTCAACAGCTTTCAGAACTGACACATAATACAAAATATTCCTAGGAATACAATGCAGACATGAGAGTCCATGATGTCTGTGTGTAGTCAGTCAGTCAGCAATATTGTCCGTGATTTGCACTCTTGTGGCACCTTCCATGTGAAGCCCTTTACTGGTATTATTTAAGCCGCTCACAGCATATCTATGAAGATGGCAGAGCTCTCAACAGCCAGCACTGAATATAAAAGCATGTTGCAGAGAAGGGAAAAGTCCTGATGCAGGGTGAAAAATTGGCCTTTTCAAGGTCAAAAGATGCTTTCATTTCAACTTAAACAGAAACAGGAATTGAGCTTATTTGCTTTCTGTCTTTTTCTTTTTTTTCTTCTAACCTATGAAACCAAGGGTCCTTTCTACTCCTCCTCTCCTTTTGGCTGTACTCCAGCTCCTACACACGCAACAGGGATTGATGACAATAAAATATGCTGGTATTGAAAATCTGCCCATTATTAATAAGGTGAATGACTCATTACTCTTTCAATATGATGTTAACATCAGAATAAAGCTAGCTTTTTATTGCTATGGGGTTTTTGTTTGTTTACTTCAGAGCTCTGTTGCTCTTGCCAATGGTTTAGATCTGTAAGAAAGTGAGATCATCACAAGTGCTGCTGCAGCAACACCAGTTTGACCCCTGTCCATTCCAGACAGTGACAGTTTTTCCATTCTTCTGAATTGGAGCAGGATCAACCCCACTGTAAATCACTGGAAACATCTACATCCTCCTGTTGTTGTTTCACAGCATCAGATTAGGACTCCTCCATAACTGTACAATCCACTAAGGGTTCCATATACACATATGTTAGATGTAGATTTCTTTAATATCTTTACACAAAAGGTAGCAAATGCAAAGTCCATAATGCTGCCAGGTAACAGTCCAGTGCCTTCCCTTTACCTCCTCCCCAAATCCCAGTGCTCATCCATATAATAAATCCATATTTAGAGTGACTGCAAAACGAGAGTAGAAGGAAAGTAGAGATTGAGACCAAAAATGCACTGAGATGGTGATGGCAAACCACACAGCACCCAAGGATTCATTAGTAGTTGACCATGAAACAATGACATTCTATCAAATTAAAAATGGAATATTAAATTGTTGGGATCTTGTGGCTTGAAGCAGTTTCTCAAATCTGTGGTCAGGATATTTTTGTTAGAGTGACCTCTGTTTACCAAGTCCTTATGCCTACAAGTGACTTCTGTGTATGTTATGCTCTTTGACTTCAGGACTGTCCAAAACCAAAGGCATGACGAAATTTTGAATAATGGAATTTATTTTCACTCTGCACCAGAAAGAAGATGCAAACATATTAAGATTTCCATTTAAAAAATGAGAGGCAAGAGATTCTAGCTGACTAGAGCAGGTACTTCTCTGGGACATAGGAAACCTACCCTCAAGGACACACTCAGCATTTATCCAGGCAGGTCTTGTGTCTTTGCCTACCTTCTCCCAGACAAACCTGGTGAGCAAGCTGCAGTCTTCCTCTTCTTTATGATAAAGCTGATACCGCTTGTTATAGAGAAGCTTTGTCATTAAGTTAAAATATGAGAGGAAACTTCCCAGACTGTATCTGAAATGAAGTAGCTGAATATCTGGCAAAACCCATACATCATAAACTGTGCCTCTAAAATTGATACTCACTTCTCCTCCTTATGCCAGAAACCTAAGAATTCCTTCCTTCTACCAAATTGCAGGAAACATCTCGTCTCATTAATGCCACTCTTTCTCAGAATCTTTTAAATATGTATTTTTCATTAAAATTCTAATTCTTGATAAACTGAAAGTGAGATCTGGTGACAAAGAGGTTATAATTAATCTAGCAAGAGCAGTCAGAGAAATCCATGTAATTGAAGGCGAATGTATGAATGAGGAGACTAATGCTACAGAACTTCCAAAGTCTTTTCTGTGGAATTAATACTACAGAGACCCATAAAAGATTAATCAAGATAAGCAATCAATAACTTCTCAAGTGCTAATAAGCACTGCCATGTTCTATGATATGTTGAGCAGTTTATCATGTTTAACCATATGAAGATTTATAGAAAATCCATTGTTAAAACCAAAGGATGAGGTAATGCACCACTTAGTAAATGAAGTGCAATTAAAATTTATGCTTGATATTACGCATTCAAAAGATCTGTAAAAATCATTTTGATTTCCTCTTTCTAAAGAAAAGAAATTAAGGTACTAGTTGCACTGTTCAGTCAGTAGTCCTAGGAGAACAGTGAAGACAGCAATGGTATTCTTCAAGTTAATATCTGCTTTCAAGTGAAAGGTGATGAAATAGCCTTAAAAAATTGTTAAGCTCTCTTTCACTTCATTTTACTCAGTGATCAAACTTTGCTTGAAAATTTTGAAAGTTAAATAGAATACCTATTAGGAACATAAAGGTCCCTGCTATCCATCAATCTGATAGATTTGCAGGTCAGATGAGCGAATGACTTAATGGCTAATTAATAGTCCATAAACTACAGGTCTTGACCTTAGGGTCACTCTGACAGAACTCCACAGTACAGCATATTATTAATTAAAACCATCAAATTATGTATTTAGTAAATCAATTCTTTAACAATATTAAGATCTCAAATGTATTGACATGATTTTTTATTTATTTACATGTCATTGGGCAGCAAATATATTCTGAAAACCACACCATAAGCAACCTTAGTAAACTTAACAAAGTTACAGTAACAGAATGTATACTAATACTTTTCTTTTATATGTAGCTATTGTTTGTCTGGTTTTAGTTTTATTTGGGGGAATACTTTGTAAATGAGATTCCCCTCCAAAGCTCAGCAAAAATTTTAATTTAAAAATCTTCATGAACATAGACATTTCACACAAAAACTGCTAACTCTTAAAAGGGTTGTATTAAAACCAGTAACACTATGTACATCACTTTGGCTTCTCAATGTCCTGTACCGTATATTTAAGCTTATACCTAGCTGCATCTGCACACACACACACACATATATATTCCAAATCATTTCTATGTTCCAGTTATGGTCATTCCTAAAGCACAGATGATTCATGTTTTTCTATGGCATGCAGATAATGATACAGGAGAGAAAATAAGCAAACTCTATGTTGTCCCAAAGAGCTTACAAAATGACAATCAAATTTCAGCAAGTAAGAATCAGATTTTCAAAGATACAGACAACTGTCAGCTTGTAGGACTGAGGACACTCACATTGCTGATAGGAGCTGGATGCAGAAAGAGAGAGAGGATGAGCTTAGGTGCCTCCACAGACACATAAAAAGACTAGCATGAGGAGGAATTGAATCCAAGGCTCTGGCAACTCATGAGAATGCCTAGTGATTAGTACTCATTCTGTTTCATAAGATAAACTCTATAATTTCATCACTACTGCTCACAAGGAAGAGTGCGTTCATGTGTCCAGATGCATATGCTTTGAATCGCCCTCTGGAGGTACCTGCTACTCTCCCCTAACGTGGGAAACTGAAGTTCCTAACTTCTGGTGTCCTAAATCACACCTAAATTAGATGCCTTAAATAAACAGTGTGATTTACCTCCCTCCATGGACAATAAATTATCCAGACAAAGGTATCACTATAAATTAAATCATTATGATAGATACATACAATTGAGGGTGTGTAGCACCTAATTAATTAAGTGGCATATTCATCTGCAATTAGCAAATAAGCTCTCAAATCTTGGCATGGGTACTGTAAAGTGTATAAGGCATGACTGTGTAATTATAATGAAGCATGATTCTTTTTCGTGATAGTTTCTTCAGGAAAACATACTCACTCTAACCTGAATTCACAAATTGCTCTGACTCATCCAAAATAACATTTTTCAAAACAAATATACTATTTAGAAGGCAGTAGAAGGATTATTAATGTTCTGTTAGAGACATAATTTGCTGGGACATCACTTTTTATTCAGTTTTTATTACTAACATTAGCTGATTGTTTTTAACCAGCTTTGTTACAGAGTGGTACAAATCATCTTGTACTACCTATAATTGAATATATAATACTCACTTCACGAAGAAAGTGTTCCATAAACATTTACAGCCGAGGCATGATTGTTTGCAAAGTGGGACTATCTCCTTCCCTGGTATGAGTAGCACGAGTAAAACATTCTATAATGCATCACCCTGCCTGACCCAGAAGTCCATGTTCAATCGTGATAACTTATCAGTAGACCCTGACAGAGCTGACCTAGGATCTCCTAACAGTTGTGATCACACTGTCTGGGGGAAAAGAAAAAAAAAACGGAGAAAAAAAATATTTCCTGTTAAATACTGTACAACTCTTCCACTGATTGGCATGGAGACTGCAGCCAGCCTAATTCAAGCATGATATTTTTTTGCAACATCAGCTTCTTAGCAGAACCTTCCTACCCAGCCGCCACAGTCTAAGCAAGGAATGACCTAAGGTTACAGCGCCAAAACGTGATGCCAACACTTTCACTCTGAGCTTCAATTACTGTTTAGTTCTTTATCTGCAAGTCACGCATGAGTATGGAAGCCCATGACACACCACCTTGCTGAACCAAAGCAAAAATCACGCTTGAATACCATGCAATCAGCGATACTAAAAAGAAATGCAGTGACATTAATATGTCGTGCTGGATGTATGACCTGCAGAAGAAACACTGCTTCCAGAGCAACAAGCATTACCTATGAAAAACACGTTCCTTCCTGGCATCTCTAGGGCATAGGGTTCACCCCGTTTATAGTGATCGTCTTAATGTATTATTATATTAAATGTTTCAGGCACTTTCACTTACCCTTCAGAATTAAAGATTAATCAATTCCATGATTGTGGACATCTAAACAAAATGTATTGATCCCATTCATTTTTAAAAGCAAGACACTATGTTGTATTTCAATATGTCATATTTTAAGGCTAGCTTATTGATCACATTTTGAGAACTCTTGATATTCCATTGGAATTTAAGATACAGACTATGTGTAAGACTTTCATTATGATGATGTGTCCACAGAAGCCACAATCTTGTGTATTGACAAGCTTTTGTTTGCATTGAGATCCACCCACTACTCTTACTATAAGCAGAGGCTTAACCTGAGAACAATTACCTATTTTAGTGTTTCTACTGATTTCCCTGGGACTGCACATACACGTTGGAAGTACTCTTACATGGAAGGAACACAAATTTCACGTTACACATAGTCTTATACTGCAAATCTGCAGAAACCAGTTAGGTTTCTGGGATCTATTTTGCTAAATTCAGTTGCTGACTTTAACATTTATAGCTGTTAACGTCTTCAAACCAGGACCAGCACCCTAGTTTTTCTTCTTTAGTATTTAATGTTTGTCTAGTTGTCTAAGAGAAGATAAATTTCATGGAGCACCAACAGTTTATGGAATCCAGACACTACACGGAGGGTCTCATAACTCAGAAAGATTAAGCGAGAAGGTGCACTGTTCCTCACAAATGTACAATCAAATTAAGAATCTGGAGGCATTGAGCAATGAGTTGATATTCAGTGGTACCATTTTCAAGATTTACAGCTCCATATTACTCAGCTCTGGAATGTTTATAATGCAGCAAACGGAACTTTTAGAAAGTGATTCTGTTTACCAATATCAAACACATTTCTACGTGGTCCCAATTTCTTGGATATGTATTTCTGAATGGACGGACAGAAATTGAGCCATATAGTCCTATTGGTATCAACAGAAGTCCAAATGCTAAATAGACACACAGACAGCACGCTGAAAACATGCCATTGATATAGGAGTTTGCTCAAATGGGAATAGACTGAGTCAGAAGAAAGGAATCAGTCTTTTCTGGATGCTGCTTGGAACCCACCAGCTTGGCAAGATGATCTCAAAGAAGATGGCATATACCTTAAAACCACTCTTCCGTGCATGCATTCCATGTTCTCACTCTTCAGCATTACCACTGAAGTGTCTTTCATAAGTAATATATATGTTATGTAAATAAAAACACACATAAATAAATTATAGAGCTCCGGGCAAAAAAGAGCTTATATTATAATATCATAAATTATGAAGACTGTAATTGCTACAGCCAATAACGTTTTAAAACAGAACTGTGCTGATAAATATGTGTGATAAGCTGAGTAGGGCTTACTTAGTTTCAGAGTGGAGTAAATCAGTTGATTTAAGTCAACATAATTATAGAAGCAAGGTAATATGGTGAAGTCCTCAAAAAGTCACCAGCTTTCTCCTGATCCTTTTTTTAATGCTGAGAAAGAGCAATGCAAATGAAACCTGTGCAAGAGGCTAAAAAAATTTATTGAGAACCAAAAAGATACTGAACACCCACACTTCTTTTAAGTACCTTTACTCTCTAGCTACTCTTAAGAAATCAATACAAATCACAGTCAGTAATTTCCTATTTATAAAATGCAGAGGAGAGTAGAAACTACGGAGTTTATGCTATATCATTTCCTGAAATGTTGTGGTTTAGATTAAATATAAAGACTATTTGAACATACTTACCACAAACAAACACACTTTGTAAAAGAAAACAAAAATGCAGCCCTGTCTGCCTAGATATGAGGTTTCTCAAAATGCATGCTGATTCATCAAAATACAGTTGAGGCAAAATCAATTTTTTTTTCTAAAATCCTAGAGCATTGATAAAATGAGAATAGGATTCAACTTGTTTATGCTTTAATGGAAGACGTAAATTGATTTAATCAATTTTTAAAAACAAAATTCAAAGTGCAGACTGTCACTGATTTTTCTCAAGGGGCAATTTTATCTGTTCTAAAATCAATCTTTCTGCTCCCGTACCTGTAGTCCACTAGCATAGTAGCAGTTGCTTGGTGCAATAAATGTCTCTTATAAGCCTTTAGGAAAGGCAGAACTCATAAAAAAAACAGTGACATTTCTCAGTTTGCATTCTAAAACTCTTCATTTGATTCTCTCTCAGACAATTTCCTCCAGGCTAATTACCTCCCTCAGTTTCTTAGATGACCTCCTCTGCCACACCCTAAAGGTTTGTCTCTCCACTTTCTACAGATCCTGCTATACCTAAGATGTCTATATTTTTATGATACCATTAATCCTCAGGATCACTTAGCAGTACAACTCAGTAGGTAAACTCTCTTTGGTAAAGGCCATTTAACTCAAAGAGAATATGACCCAATATTAATAATATCACATTTCTTTTCCTTATTATTTGTTTGATGACACCAGCCTTTTTATTGCTGAAATCCCCATCATTTTCCCTTCTGGAGCTCTCATATCCAGACCCTGAAGCTTCTCCACTTTCTACATCTCCAGCTGTGTCCTGTATTTCATCCTCACTGCTAAGACTCAACCTAATTTCCCTTTTTCCATAACACATTCTCACTCTCAACCCTTCAAGCTCAGTTGCACTAAAACCTCAGCTCCCTATGGCTCCACTCTTTCAGTGTGTCTCCCCAAATCTCCCACATCCATGCTGCTGCTTCTTTCTTTCAAAGCTTTCTTTCAAAGGCACATTTCCACTTTCATCTCCTCCTACACTTCTTAGCTCTGGCAAATCCATCCTCTTCACCACCTTTCATGTATATTCCTTACTCTGTGCCACCCAATTTGTTTGGAACAAACTCAATTATTTATCAAATTCTCTCCCTCTCCTTCTTCATCTATGGAATAAAAACTTCACCATTACTAGAAATATAAGGCATTCGTGTTAGCATGGATACATAAAATCATGAGTATCTCTTGTCTTATCCATAATATGCTATTGATGTTCGGGAAAGTATCTATGGCTGATGTGGTCTTAAACAGAGTAAATCACAAAGTCCTGTTTCAAGAAATCTTGATCTTTGGAATAAAACCGTACCTGAGAAATAATTAATCCTAACTCTAAGCACATGTATGAAGTCCCTCATATTCACTGCAACATTTAAAAACAGATAACATTTAAAATTTACTTCTCTGCAACATTTAAAACCAGATACATTTAAAATTTACTTCCATATATAATCCTGTGTCTGAACTAAGAATTTTAGCCACTCATATTTGTGAAAATGAAGGTCTGTTTCTCACCTGCAATTCACTCTCAGGGAACCAAAAGAATCCTTTAAGTATGCCAAACTCATTGAACACATGATACTTGCTAGATTTCTGCAGCTTTCTGAAAGCATCATGCTATGTGGTAATACCAAGAAGTTGTCCTAAGGGTTTGACATTAGTTCAAATCTCAGAGCTTTGATTGCCATCCAGACTAAAAGCATTTTGTAAGCATGCCAAATTAATAAAAATGCCTCCTTGATAAAATTCACCTGGCCTTGTATTACCTGTCTATACCCATTTACACCAGAAGAACAATGTAATTCCAAATTTGAGATTCCAGAGAGAGTTAAAAAGACATTTCACTCCACTTGGGAATATGCGTTTATCTCTACTACATAAAAACCATAAAATTCAGGAAAGAAACAGCTCCTCTAAGCCTGTCTATGCAGGTAATGGTTTGTTTTCTACTAAGCCTAAGTGTAATCACACTCCATATCTGCAAAATAGGGGTCCAAAATGGCTTTTCCTACCATTATGCTTTAACATTTCATATTTACTCAGCCTAAACTGAACTGTGGATTTTGCACAAGAGAATTTTTATTTATTAATTCAATTAAATCAAGAATGTGTTCTAGAAGATAAGTATTTGAATTACGTTCTTTGTATCTTAAGACATATCCCAGTATTTATTATAAAAAAGGAAAAAGACTGCATATGGAAATGTAAATATATCAAAATTTAGGCCCACATTAGGATCATCTAACTATAAAACAAAACAAAGGAGATTGTAAGTTAAGGAATAATAGGGTAACACTATTCTAATAGTCAATCTAAAAATATATCTGCAGAGAAAATTAGTCTAAAGGCAATGTGGTTTGTTGGTTTACTTTAAAGCGGGAAGAGGAGGGAAATGAAATAGATTTCAAAGACAGAGAAAATCCCACACCATAAAGTGAGTCAAAATTAAAATATTGGCTAAATCTAGGTTTGCCATGGAAAATCTAAAATATCTTTGGTTCACAAGTGCATTAAATATCTAAATCACTAGTGTAGAATTGAATTAGCAGAGCCATAAACCCACAATTCTGCAATGGCCTCATCCCTGAAACTCCAAAGACGGAATGAATAGAATCAATCGTAAAGCATTGCCAGAACTGAAACTAAATCACTTCCCAAAATGAAAACTCTGATATTACAGGGTACACCACCCGTATCTCATAAACATTCTTGAACTATCATAAGTAGGCATTGACACTCCACTCAGTCAAACGCTTTCTCCTTTTCCAGGTGTAGCTTACAACTGGGATACCTGAGTTGCAGCTCCATAATTTCCACAGAAAATCTTATCTAGTATCAAGCAAGTTCCTTCTATTCAAAAAATTCCCCTATAAAATATATAGCCAAAGATAACGCTATCAACTTTGTTTGCTGGTAGTCTGGTATAAATCTTATCCCATATAATGGAGAAACAGTAGCATGCTGTCAGGACACTGCATGCTATTGTGGAGATACAAATCTATTTCAACTTCCAGCTTATCCCCAAAGCTCATTAACATACGAAATTGCAAATGCTATGTAGGTCCTTATGCGTGGTGGATAATCTTCTAATAATATTATTAAGATGTTGATATTAATAATATTGGCATATGGTCAGAAATACCTGGTTGCAAAAATCACATACTTTCCTTCTGAAGGCAAAAGATAAAAGTCTGTCTTTGAAAGGGGAGCATGACAACTTGAATGGAATGCTGATCTGCTTTCACAGAATGCCTAATTTATCTAATATCAACTGCAGAGTTTCACTAAATGTCATCCAGTCCCACTTCTAAGGGCACCTCTGCCTCTTCTTGGAGAATTTTCTCCATTTATGTTGCAGTCAATAAGAATTAATTAATCCTATTTCCATATGCATAGCTTGTTCTAAATCTCACTAAATCAATATAACATTCAACTAATTTTATTCACTTCAGTTTTACTAATTTAAGACAAACATTCTTTGGTACCAAAGATCTAAAATGGGCTTATACTGTAATGCTATTACAAAAGATGTATAATCACACCTCAGGAAGCTGACACATTTAAGTAAGGTTGGAGATGTCACTGTTTACCCATCAGTTTAAAATGTGAGAGAACGCTGGTTACTGAAGAAAGAGTTGCAGAAGGCAAGGGGACAGTATAGACTCCTGATAATGATAAGAAAAATGTTTGTGTTGTACAGAATTTTCTGTTGGCTGCTCCTATATTGTCCTCTACAGCATAGTTTAGCGTTTGGCAGCAATAGATAATGTTTTTACGTAACTCACAAACTATACTTCATATAGTTTTAATTCCTTCATTTCTAACGAGTTCACAAAAACCAACCCCAAAAAACTTAAACACATATCAAAGCTAATGAGCTGATGCAAGAGCACACAATATCAGCATAATGTGCTTGTACTTCACAAGGAATACAAACCACAGATAAGCAAAGCTGAGTTTAATTTTCCTAACTTCTCCTCTATTGACTTTCGGGGCTTGATTCAGCTGATTCAGACACAAGCATCTAGTGACATTTGAGATACCATAGAGACTCTGAAGCATCCACCTGACACCCATCAGATGTGACGCAGGATTTGAGAGACCTGCACCCTTCAGGAACAGCAGCAGAAGGCCAGCCATGGTATCCTAAGGTACCTCAAAAAGCACTAGATACCTATGGTTAGGCATCTGAATCCCACTTCTTTTTTATTTTAGTAGTATGTTTACTAGAAGAAAGCTCTTGGGACATAGTGTGAGCTGTCATAGGCTACTGCATTACACTCTCTTATAAACTGAGCATACTCCATCATCAAGCTATTTAAATTTTTATCTCTCCACAGTTTGTAATGGGAGGTGGCTCCAAAACTTTAACTGCTCTTTCTGACACGTACAAATGTTGTTCATATTGTCAGCCTTACTCATGGATGATTAAACCCATTTGTTTTAATGCCAACATTATCTTCTATCTTCAAAAGCACTAGTGTTTTTCCTCCCTTCATTGGTTTACAGAGAGAAAATCTATACACTTACAGCACAGTGTTTGCTAGGCTAAACACACTGCTAGGCTTTAACTATGCTTTTTGTGATGACATTAATACTCTCTATCACTACTGGAAATACCATGTCTGAGACTTTCTGTTTGCCTTTTCCACAGCCACTTTGGTGAATCACAGTCAACCCGCTGTTAACAAGCAGACTCCAGCCTTTCCACCTCCTCTGTCATTTTGAGTGGGTGAACTTCCAGATTACAGCAGATTTGTCTTTTTATTAACCCAAATCTTATACTATGATGTTTTTCTTCATTTCTTTCCCTTCCTTCTTATATATCCAGGTAGGTTATCTTTTCACCACCATTAAATATATCCTTTCTTTGACAAAACATGAGCTCTCACCTTCACTTTTAATCACTGCAATCTCTCCATCCTTTGGCATAACCACAGAAGGTCTTTATTGGTTCAGAAATTACATCCTGGGATAAGAAGAAAACAGGGTCGCTTTCTGTTGAGAGGATACGTGCAAAAAAGGAGCAGGAAAAAGCAGATGAAACCAGTTAATTATCTGCAGAGAGACAATCCAGCTTCTTATATTTGGCTATTTAAATCTGGGTTCTATAGAAAGGTATCATGAACAGCATCTAGACTGGGCAGGGGACAATGCTAAAAGCTATGATGACACTCAACAATGGCGCTACCTGGGCCTTACATGTACTCCAGTATATAAAGATGTACATAGAATAAACTGACCTTTCATTGTAAGAAACTTCCATTTGTATTATTGTTTTCCAAGGAGATGATGCATAATAATGGATTTTCCCTCCGAATGAAACTATTTCCAAAACAGCCATCTTCATCAAGATTAGTAGATTAAAAATATTGTGCAAAACAGACCCAGTATTGC
The DNA here is from genome assembly GCA_013398915.1 of Dromas ardeola. NCBI lineage: Eukaryota > Metazoa > Chordata > Aves > Charadriiformes > Dromadidae > Dromas > Dromas ardeola. The sequence goes on from VYZM01014745.1 coordinate 567,333, forward strand.
ACGTTCCCTTTTCCAGGAGGTGGCATTAGTAGTTGCCTGCTGTGTAGCTCCTGGATGACCTCAAGTCCAAGGAAGTCAAAGATTTTGGCAGAACAATCTCAGAACCTGAGTTCTTGACTTCTCTTGACCTTGCAGCTTTTATACACCCTCTCTTGCCCTTTAATCCTCCCTCCTAATTATTTTATTTTATCTTTTTATCTGGATCTAGCAATGTTAACCTCTGGAGGTCGATATTTAATTATTCAAAATAATTTTTGTTTTATTTTATTTTGCATCATTTGAAACCTCACCTCAATTCCAGGAATATGATGGACCAAATAATCCTGGAAACGATTTCCAGACATCTGAAGGTTAGGAAAGTGATTGGGATTAGTGAGCATGCATTTATGAAGAAATGCCTGACCAACCTGATAGCTTTCTACCATGAGATGACTAGTTTGGTGGGTCAAAGGACAGCAGGAGGAGAGCAGTGGATGATGTTCATCTTGACTCCAATATGGCTTTCAGTGGTGTCTCCCACAACATCATCACAGAGAAGCTGATGAAGTACAGGCTAGATAAGTAAACTGTGAGATGAACTGAAAATTGCTGAACTGCTGGGCTCAAACAGTTGTGACAGTGGCATGAAAACACTTCTCCAAATCACAGAAGGCAAAGGCAGGGACGGGGAGAATGAGAAGCCACGCTCTGCAGGAGAAGACCAGGTTCGAGACCATCTAAGGAATCTGAAGGTACACCAGTCCATAGGACCTGATAAGATGCATCCACACGTCCTAAGGGAACTGGCAGATGAAGTTGCTAAGCCACTATCCATCATATTTGAGAAGTTGTGGCAGTCTGGTAAAGTTCCCGCTGACTAGAAAAGGGAAAACATAACCCCCATTTTTAAAAAGGGAAAAAAGGAAGACCTGGGGAACTACAGACCGGTCCATCTCACCTCCGTGCCTGGCAAGATCATGGAGCAGATCCTCCTGGAAACTATACTAAGGCACATGGAAAATAAGGAGGTGATTGGTGACAGTCAATATGGCTTCACTAAGGGCAATTCATGCCCAAAAAATCTGGTGGCCTTCTACAATGGTGTTACAGCGTGAGTGGATAAGGGAGGAGCAACTGATGTCATCTACCTGGACTTGTGCAAAGGATTTGACAGTGTCCCACATGACATCCTCGTCTCTAAATTGGAGAGACGTGGATTTGACAAATGGACCACTCAGTGGATAAGGAACTGGCTGGATGGCCGCACTCAAAGAGTTGCAGCCAACAGCTTGGTGTCCAAGTGGCAACCAGTGACGAGTGGCGTTCCTCAGGGGTCAGTACTGGGAGCAGTGCTGTTTAAAAACTTTGTTGGCAACATGAACAGTGGGATTGAGTGCACCCTCAGCAAGTCTGCCCATGACACCAAGCTGTGTGGTGCAGTCAACACACTGGAGGGAAGGGATGCCATCCAGAGGGACCTTGACATTTCACTTCCTTCCCAAACTTGCTGAGGGTGCACTCAATCCCACTGTTCATGTCGCCGACAAAGATGTTAAACAGCACTGCTCCCAGTACTGACCCCTGAGGAANCATCCTTTGGCATAACCACAGAAGGTCTTTATTGGTTCAGAAATTACATCCTGGGATAAGAAGAAAACAGGGTCGCTTTCTGTTGAGAGGATACGTGCAAAAAAGGAGCAGGAAAAAGCAGATGAAACCAGTTAATTATCTGCAGAGAGACAATCCAGCTTCTTATATTTGGCTATTTAAATCTGGGTTCTATAGAAAGGTATCATGAACAGCATCTAGACTGGGCAGGGGACAATGCTAAAAGCTATGATGACACTCAACAATGGCGCTACCTGGGCCTTACATGTACTCCAGTATATAAAGATGTACATAGAATAAACTGACCTTTCATTGTAAGAAACTTCCATTTGTATTATTGTTTTCCAAGGAGATGATGCATAATAATGGATTTTCCCTCCGAATGAAACTATTTCCAAAACAGCCATCTTCATCAAGATTAGTAGATTAAAAATATTGTGCAAAACAGACCCAGTATTGCACGTTCCCTTTTCCAGGAGGTGGCATTAGTAGTTGCCTGCTGTGTAGCTCCTGGATGACCTCAAGTCCAAGGAAGTCAAAGATTTTGGCAGAACAATCTCAGAACCTGAGTTCTTGACTTCTCTTGACCTTGCAGCTTTTATACACCCTCTCTTGCCCTTTAATCCTCCCTCCTAATTATTTTATTTTATCTTTTTATCTGGATCTAGCAATGTTAACCTCTGGAGGTCGATATTTAATTATTCAAAATAATTTTTGTTTTATTTTATTTTGCATCATTTGAAACCTCACCTCAATTCCAGGAATATGATGGACCAAATAATCCTGGAAACGATTTCCAGACATCTGAAGGTTAGGAAAGTGATTGGGATTAGTGAGCATGCATTTATGAAGAAATGCCTGACCAACCTGATAGCTTTCTACCATGAGATGACTAGTTTGGTGGGTCAAAGGACAGCAGGAGGAGAGCAGTGGATGATGTTCATCTTGACTCCAATATGGCTTTCAGTGGTGTCTCCCACAACATCATCACAGAGAAGCTGATGAAGTACAGGCTAGATAAGTAAACTGTGAGATGAACTGAAAATTGCTGAACTGCTGGGCTCAAACAGTTGTGACAGTGGCATGAAAACACTTCTCCAAATCACAGAAGGCAAAGGCAGGGACGGGGAGAATGAGAAGCCACGCTCTGCAGGAGAAGACCAGGTTCGAGACCATCTAAGGAATCTGAAGGTACACCAGTCCATAGGACCTGATAAGATGCATCCACACGTCCTAAGGGAACTGGCAGATGAAGTTGCTAAGCCACTATCCATCATATTTGAGAAGTTGTGGCAGTCTGGTAAAGTTCCCGCTGACTGGGAAAGGGGAAACATAACCCCCATTTTGAGACAGGGAAGAAAGGAAGACCTGGGGAGCGACAGGCCAGTCAGTCTCACCTCCGTGCCTGGCAAGATCATGGAGCAGATCCGCCTGGAACCTCTGCTAAGGCACATGGAAAATAAGGAGGTGTGATTGGCGATAGCCAACATGGCTTCACCAAAGGCAAATCGTGCCTGACCAATTGGGTGGTCTTCCACGATGTTCATAGAATCATAGAATCATAGGGTTGGAAGGGACCTCTGGAGATCATCTAGTCCAACCCCCCTGCCAGAGCAGGGCCACCGTAGAGCAGGTTGCACAGGAACGCGTCCAGGCGGGTTTTGAATGTCTCCAGAGATGGAGACTCCACCACCTCTCTGGGCAGCCTGTTCCANGGAACTGGCTGGATGGCCGCACTCAAAGAGTTGCAGCCAACAGCTTGGTGTCCAAGTGGCAACCAGTGACGAGTGGCGTTCCTCAGGGGTCAGTACTGGGAGCAGTGCTGTTTAAAAACTTTGTTGGCAACATGAACAGTGGGATTGAGTGCACCCTCAGCAAGTCTGCCCATGACACCAAGCTGTGTGGTGCAGTCAACACACTGGAGGGAAGGGATGCCATCCAGAGGGACCTTGACATTTCACTTCCTTCCCAAACTTGCTGAGGGTGCACTCAATCCCACTGTTCATGTCGCCGACAAAGATGTTAAACAGCACTGCTCCCAGTACTGACCCCTGAGGAATGCCACTCATCACTGGTTGCCACTTGGACATTGAGCCGTTGACGGCAACCATTTGAATGTGGCCACCTAGCCAGTTCCTTATCCACTGAGTGGTCCATCCATCAAAACCATGCCTTTCCAATTTGGAGACCGGGATGTCATGTGGGACAGTGTCAAATGCTTTGCATAAGTCTAGGTAATTCACCTCTTCTAATTTCAGATGAGGCATCCAGTCCAAACCAGGTCTCTAGACTCCATTTATAGTACATGGGGTAGAGCAGCGCCTTCACAAGAGGATGCAATTCATCCCTAGGACAGAAGGTGCAAGTTGCTATCTGAAGAAGCATCCCCTTCCCTTTCACTCTGTTACTCCTAAATAAGAATTTCAGGCAGCAAGTCAGCTGAGCTGAACTCCATGCCATTGCCTACACATTACCCTTGTCCATTTCCACATTGATGGTTTTGCTCTTCCCCTTTCCTGAGACAAATGCAAGTCCATTTGAATTTGCTTCCACTATGTCTCCTGACTTAGTAAATCAAATCCATTGTAAGGCACAAAAGCAAAGGCTTTCTTCAAATCCAAATAAATTATGTTCAATGTCTCAGGATTGCCTACCAATCTGCTAGTGTATATAATGCATTTAAATGAAACGTATGCATATGAATGGTGATTGCTCCTTATTGAAACGCACATCTCTAAACACCCTGTAATCTTGTTCCTTACCAGTGTCTCCCAGAAATTATTCCAGCATAAAAGGCTTTCTTCTTCATCCTCAAACCAGTTTTAAAGCCATACAACAGAAACTGTTACTCAAGCTTTTATGTTGTCATTGTATTTATTATTTATTCCCTTTGCTCACACACGCAGTTTTAAGTATTTTCCAAATGTATAAGGGAAATTCTTGAGACTGGAATTTGGTCACAGATTAGCAGAACAAGCAATATATGAAAGACAGAAAAGAGTCTCCTAATATTCTTGTACAAAATGAGCAATTATTTACAAACCTCATCTGATGCTTATTGCCAAGAGTAGGAGACTTTTTCTTTTTGAAATTATTTTTTTGCAGCCTGAATTCTTTTCCCATCAGGCAGTCCCCCAGAACCATCTGATCACCTAAATGAGCAAAGTAAATGTCTTGCCCTTTCTCTGCCTATGTCTTATGTGTTCTGATTCTGTACCCACCAATTAAAACCCCGATTGACTCAACGAGGCATTAAATCAGGACACATTGTCTCTGCAAAATATATAAAGGCTTTCTTAGAAGATTTCAATCATACCTAGGGATATATTTTTACTGAGTCTCAACTGCTTCAAACCGCAGTCCTTCCAATTTGCCTACTCACACTGTGGCCAGAGTTAAATTTCACAATCCTACCAAAATTACTTAAAAACCTAAACTTTATTTCCCAATTGACTTAGGTACTTCAGACTCAAATCAACCTCCAACCTACCAAAATCCGTTTTGAAAATTGACTACTTCATAGCCCTTTCCCAAAGAAACCTACATCTGTCACTGTTAAATTTCAGAACTGACTATCTATTTCCTTTCAAGTAACAAGGTGAATTTTTTTTCAGAAAACAAGAGATTTCATCACTAGAAAAAAAATCATCTTCTAGAATGATTACATTTAAAATACGCTAGTTGCAGTATGATTCTTGCATGAACGGGTGATGAAAGAAATGCATTTCTTCCTGCCAAAACCAACAGCTGTATTATTAAAAATATTGTTAGGATTGTGCAAAAATCCAGTCAGATTACTATTGTGAAAAAAATACCTCATCTGCCGCTTCTTTTTAATACAGTAGCAAATATACTGCCTGGTTTGGCTTCATGCCAAGATTAATTTTAAATTGGACCTCATGAAATATTTATGAGGTCCAATTTAATGGGATTGCTTTCCCTGGCATTAAGCCTGTGTGGATAGCATCTTAAACACTGATGTTTTTAACAGAACCTCAAGACACACACACAAAAAAATCCTTGGGTATTAACAGGCTTATTAATAAATTGTTTAACACTATGACAGTGTATTTTAGAAGTATTTTGACAGGCCCTTTGTGGTGAATCTTTACCTGCTTTTCTCTAAGGCTGCACTTTGCACTCTGTCAAACAAATGCTGCTTAGCATTTAGCAAAATGGTAAATCATCATTAGTTAGAAACAAGCTGAAGTAAGTGTGAGTAAAGAGCTAATCACCCTTAGATAGGCTTCGTGAGGAACTGACAGTGCTCAGAATGCTGCAGACACCACTCAGCTCCTATGTGGCTTTCTTGACTGAGACACCATTTACCTTTGGTTTCTAATTACCTTTAATAGTTCAATAAAAACACTATATTGAGACACGAATACTTACAAAAAAACTCACTGTTTTGTACAAAGAAAACATCTTGAATAATTGATAAATCATTTTCCTTCCCTTTTTCAATTAAGAGCATGGACCTCATCTCTAGAGCCAATTATTTCAACTGCATTTGAACCCATTTCTAAATAGCTGCTTCACTGCTTCTCCTCCATCAATGTTCACAGTGGACCTTCAGCAACCAAAAGTCATGAGTGGAGTGTAAAAGTGAAGTCAGGACAGCCCACAGCCAAATTTGATCTCAGTCCGTTACTACCAGACACCACCATTGATGTGCGACCCCTGTTAAGTGTGAAAACGATATTGCAGATACCAAATGCCCCTTAACTTTATGGATCAGCTCTGCAAGCTGCAACGTGATTGCTTGAGTTCAGAACCAAGTACAGAACTGAGTGCAGAACCCATCTTTCTACTACAGAGAGCGCTGGGAGGCCTGAACAATCAGAGATTTGTCTGGAGTGGAGGGCAATTGTATTCTGTACCACCAAATAGAAAATATATTCATATGTATTTCCCAGCATGATCCGTTTAGAAGGGCCACAGATAGCTCACAAGACTTTGGAAAAAGCAACTGGTATGAGACAAGCGGCAAAAAGAGATTGCCCATCTGACCTGCTTGGTTCAACAAACCTTTGCAAAAAAAGGACGCTTGCCAGAAGGGTAGAACGCATCAGACAAGCAGGAGTAAGTAGCATGCAATTCAAAATGAAAGAGTTGGGGGAAAAATCATGTCAAATGATGTGTTTAGATAACTGGAAGAAAACAGCAAAAAGATACACCTTTCCGTATGTGTGCCATCTGATTCTAGTACAGCAAATGACAGTCACAGAGCGTGACGTGACATTGTAAAACATCCCTCAGTAGCTTTTTACTGGTGCTAGGTGTATTCCCACTTAAACCCTGTATCTGTATCACTGATATTGCATTCAAAGAGGTAGAAAGTTCGGTTCACCGTTTGCCTTCTTATGAACCAACATGCTCAACAGTGAAAGCTCTTTAACAAAAATAAAGCCGTGCTGCTAAGAGTTTGGAACAAAATATAAAGAGCTAATGATCTAAATAATGAAACTACAAGGGAGCTTTAGGAAGGCAGATTGTAATTAGCCAACTGGAATTTAGCCAGGACACCACAGCTAACACCTCTGTGACCTTCAATCAACACTCCTTTAATATGCATGAAGTTGTGTTTCTTTATCATTAATAAACTGAATGAAAATCCAACTGAAGCAAATACTCCGTTGGTTGGATTTTCATCATCACAGAGCTGCTGGGATAATGAAATTCATGGGGGAAAAAGTTGTGAATACTCAGTCTTAAATGCTTATCAGTCTGTCCCCCTCTTAATACTTCTGATGCTGACAGCTGTTGGATGCACACAGAAAATGTTTTCACACTCATAGCTGGGATGTATAAGCAACATGTTCACCCTGGATCTTTTCCTGCCAGAAACCAAACCACCCCAATTCCCACTGTAGTCAGTCGGATGGAAGAAGAATCCACAGAATGACACCTTGAATTCATTTCCACACCGCTACGAAGCCACTTTAGCGCTTGGTATCTTTTCTGAATTGCATGCTGCACCCACACACTTTATTAAGGCGTAAAAGTGCCACGTCAGAACAGCACAAAGCCTGCTCATTTTGTTGTTCCCACACAGATCAACACCCCCAGCATTAATGAAAAGCTAATCGCAGGAAGGCCATGATTCACAGGCAGCCATTTCAAATGAAGGAATCCCACCCCACACAAAGCAGCTCTGTGGAATAAAACTTTGAACTAGCTACCCCTGTTTAGGAGTGTTGATAGCAAGATTAATTATCCTTCTTGTTGAGAGGCAGAAGCTGCCACAATGATGTGTCACCAGCACTTACCGAGCAAGGACGTATTCATCACAAGTGACAAGACTGCAGAGAAGTGAAATTCTAGTTTAATATTTGTCTGTATGCTAATGCAGTTTGAAAACAAAGTTCTCTAAAGCTGGATGAGAAGAAAAAAGAGAAGAAAAAAGAAAAGAAACAAGAAAAATGCTTTAGCTAAAGTAAACGACAGGAAGAAGTAAAGCAATTTAATTTTTTTACTCATTTTACAGACCTTTTGAGATTTAATCTGCACAGCCATTAGGAATTTAAAGAGGACTGATGTTTAACTTGTTTGCCCATTTGACTTAAGACAAATCCATCTGACAACAACAAAGCACTTTCTTTGTCCTCACCACCACTTAATTTAAAGGGGACATGTTTACTAACAGCTTAATCTATTTAGTACAAATAGTCCTTTACATTCTTTAATCCTGTCAAAAAAAAAAAGAAAAAAAAAGAAAAAAGAAAAAACACCAAAACCTTCAGAAACCATTGGACCCTTCCAAAGCCCAAAGCCGGACTTTGGGGCAACTCGATATCATTAAAATATTTTAGCTGTACAAACACACTGCACACCAAACAATTTACATCATCTCTATAAAAGCAGAAAAGTATGTTATTGCTAAAGTGTCTGCTGAACGCTATATACTTTGTTGTAACAAAAGTTGTTGATCTGCAGGAATTCTATGGCAAATGCACGTATTTATTTCATATTGCTGCATGGACAAAACTTCAGTCAGCATTATTGAGGATTAATGTCAAAGAGCATAATAACCACATCATATCGCAATGTCACACTATTACTAAAGACTTTACTCGTCTCAGGAGAGTTCAACGGTCTTTCTTCAATGCACACGTTGCGCATGGAATGCCCTTAACTGCATTTTTGTCTCATAGTATGTTCTCTTCCATGACCATCAGTGTCTCTTGGTTGTTTAATGCTAGTAAAGATGGAAAATGTCATAGTCTGTAAAAGTGTTAACCACCTGCTGGTCAGGTTTATTCTTTTCTAATGATTGCATTTTCTCATCTCGTGATGTTATCCATAATCTAGGAAAAGAGCAGAGTAGTGAGAATCAACAGATTCCAATAGTCTTAATGCTGGAACTGTCTGCTGTATGACCTTAAACAAGCGATTCAGCCCCAGCCCCAACATGTGAGCACATGCTCAATTTTAAGTTAAAGAACAACCATTCATAATAAAGATGTGCTTTAGTCTCTCATTGCATTGGAGTCTTGCCTTTCCTCTATATTCCAATTTCCCCATCTGTAAAATGCACTACTAAGAGCCATTCCAGTGGGAAGGCATTGTAAGCACAAAGTATTATTCTTGTCGCTTTCCCTGAGGACTTTGTTCAGGTCATGCCAAACTATCCCGTAGGGTGTCCAAGGTTAAATTTTGTGGTTTGCGGATTAAAATGAGTAGTCCACAGCCTTCAGAGCCTTGCAGAGAGCTGTTTGTAGATGCACCGTGTGTTACCATCAGCTTTTCTTGTATTTCAAAAATTCTAGCAGCATACATCTTTCTTTCCCGTTCTTTAAATACGAAGGAGAAAACGTATGCCTGTAAAATACATTCAGGGCTTAGTATTTTTAATAGAAGACACTATAAAAATTGTGTACTGTTCTACTTAATTTGTCAGTGTTGCTTCAGGAATTAGACAGTTATTAAAATAAAGCCTTTTATCTTCAGATTCAAAAAGAAATGGAACTTAAAGACACCTCTGACAAAATACTGATAGTGAATACAGTCATGAGTAAACTCAGCAATACAAAAGCTAAGTGATTATTAGTCCCTAGTTAAACAAGGAGCTAGTGGAAGAAATGGGAACAAGCCAATACTAAGCATTTACATAGGCCTTTTCACACAAGAATTTAAAACATTTTACAATGAAAACAACAACAAAAAAGCAGCACTTGATTCCTGGAACTCTGTCTTCTGCTGTATCTACTACACATCAATCTTCCCCAGAAAATGCTGGTTTTAACATTTACTTTGTTACACATATTTTCACCCCACCTTTGTACCAGGTATATTGAGTAAACTACAGTCTTACACCACCACGCGTGCTTTTGAATTCAGATAAATATTTGAACTTCACTATAGAGGCTTCTATAAAACCCAATTACACACGATCCCATAAAATCAAGCCAATCTTTGATTGTAATAATAAAAATCATATTACAATAATGGTATTTTTAAGTTAATGGCACAATAAAAACCTGCTAAAAGGCAGTCTTTATCAGCCTAGTAACTATAATATTTTTAAAACAGACCATGGCCACAGAATAGGTTAGATTTTTAGAAGTTTAACTGAAAATTTTCCCCTTAAGAGAATATTTAAGATTTTAAGTTCTTTTGGAGAAGGGCTGCCTATTTATTTCACATTTGTACAGCACCTGGAGGACAGAAGACCTTACCCTACATGTCAACATCACAGAAATAATAAATAAAACTAGGAATATTTTCATTAGTATTGTGTTAATTGATTGCTGAAAATATCTAGCTTGTCTCAGAAATCTTACAGTTTTAATCAGAGACATGACATGTTTCACAAAATAAAACCATGCTGCCCCACGGCACTTGTAAGAGCAAGACTGGGGGACCCGCTTGACTGTATGTGTAAAAAGTGCACCCCAATTTTACAGACCTCTTTTGAAAGCCTCACTGTGCTATTTTTGAAAGCGTGAAGATAGTAACTGAGAGGCTGTCTTTTCCTTCAGTTGCAAAGGTATACGTGAGGGGTAATCAAATTGCGATTAACTTCTAACCACCTAGCCTCTCAACAAAGTGATTGTCTCCTGTGGGAAAGGAGATAGTAAACGGGATTTGGAGGTGTAGCGTACTTCCCTCCCTGCTTTGCCAGAGCTGAGGAATGCCTACTCCATCTGGAAAAATATAAACAACTCCAATGAATCTCGGAAGTTTGGACACCTTGCTTGGTTACTTGATGCCAGATATCTGATAATGCAGGCCCTCACTAATCCGCCACGTACCTGGCGTTTTTGGAGTAAGACAGAGTATGAATAGTCAGTTAGGGAAGACAGGAACTTAAATTAGCCTTGCTTTGTAGGGATTTACAATTTTAGACTATGCAAGTGGTGGCATTTAAATTTTCTGCCTGATCTCTCTTCCCATTTTTATGTACGTGAACTGCAAGAAAAGTCGTGGGTGTCCTCCTTTCTCAAAGGAAGGCCAAAAAAAATCCTTGGAGTTAACCTCAGTGAAGGAAAATAGACATGGTAAAATAAAGAAAAAAGTCAGGTTAAACTTCAAGAATTCTACAGTACGTAACCACCCCAAGGGCATGGGAGCAACCGAGCATTTTCCAAACGCGACCTCTCCCAGTGGCCGTCATGCGCTGGATGTCACACTGAGAAATGGGACAACATTTGATAACAATAATGACCCCTTCAGCTGTGCAGGCAAAAGGATATGCCCTACGGAGTAAACACAGGTGACAAAACCCAGCTTTTTACTACAAAATTTCTAGTGCAAGAATCTTCTGTGTCTCTGCTACTGCTGTAATGTCTCGTCATTACTTAAAGACAGTTGAAACTGGGCAGGCCTCTGCAATGCAGGGGATGTCACCATAAGGAAAATCGCTTTTACAGCCAAGATGGCCCAAATCTGTGATGCATTTTGCTGTGTGCTTCTTCAGTTTCATCTGAAATGGTACACCCTCAAGATGACCAGTAAATCTGTTGTGGGAATGAAAAATGCTGCTTCTCTGAAAAGAGCCCCACTTCCTCAATAGTTATAGTGCCTTAAAGTCTTACTGATTATTTTTAGTTGCCTTTGGAGTTTATATTCTTTCTTCATTTCACATTGAGAGCGAATATGGACATTTTATGGATCAAAGACTCTAAGTTGCCCTCTAACATGCCACTGCCAAAAAAAAAAAAAAAAAGTTTCTCAAACTTTGTGACATGTAATAGAGAATTAGGCATTTGGTGGAATAGTATGGGTTGGAATTTCAAAGTTTCACCTTTCAGTGTGCACCTTCTTCTGTCAAAATTCATTCATATTCTAAATATCCTCAGAAAATATGTCTCACAAATTATTCCTATTTTTAAGAAGCCTGCCACTGCTTTCAAGACCACTGCCAGTGCAGTCAGAAACTAGATCAGAATCAAGAGAACACTGATAAGAATCAGGGGAAAGATTATTAATTTCTTCATACCCGTTGCATCAAGAACCAGGTACCCCCTACAAGGCAAATGCTGTATGTTTAATTTGTAACAGCTGATCCAAGCATCACACTACAACCAAGCAATGTAAGGTATATTCGAACAAAGTTTCCTCACTGAAAAACAACGGAGAGTCAACAATGCATCTCGTTATTACAGCAAATAAAAACGAAATGACTTGAGGCTTTTCCTTGTACACTTCTTTTTGCTAAAGGAGTTGTCAGGACATCGGAGGGGTATTTGCAAGTGCAGTGAACAAAGACCATAAAAATGGACAACAAAGATAATAAACTTTGAAGATATCAGGGCTCTCAATCAGACACGCACTACGAACCAGAGTGTACAAGCCCAGAACAACAGCCACAAAGGTGCTGAGGCCTTTCAGCTCCTGACAATTTTGTCTCTAAAGGAATATTTTGTTCAGGGCTTTGCCTGTAGGAGCACATTTCAGCTAATTGTGTTCACTGTAACTATTTATTGATACCAGAAGAAAACTCTACTTTCACAAGCTTATTGAAGAATGTTATGCCAAGGCATCCAGGATAAGGTTTGGAACCCTTTTACAATTTTATAAGTAATTAAACATTGACTCATGGTAGGTCTTGTTCAATTGCAGGAAAAACTGAGGAGGTATTCCAGAAAATGTAAATTATTCATATGAGTTCCTGGTTTTAATATAAAAAAGCAGAAGAGGTCCTGTAGAATCTACCTATGCAGAATTTTTTTTTAATATCTCATTATCTTTTAGTCCAGTGAGGAGCTAATCCAATTTTGATGCAACTGTGTAAATGTGGCACAGCTTGGGTTTTAGTTTGAGCTGCGTGAAACTGGAGTGCTTTAAAATTGCACACAGACAATTGCATTGGTTTTGTCACAGGAATAGGTGTGTTTCAAAGTTGCTTTTAAAAATTAAACCCAAGTGAAAGAATAACCATGTCACTTAATTGAAAATATTATATGCAAACAAACAAATGGTACAAAAGGAACAGAAGGCCTCCCTTCTACACTCATGTCTTGCAATGGTAAATATGAATACCAGATGCGTAATACACAAGTCAGTGAGTAGAAGTTCGCTACGCTCATACGACCCTGACCAAACCTCTCTTACAAAGGAGGGAAATGAAAAACTGTTTTCATCCCAGCTTCCTCATATGAATCCCACTGTCAACTGAGCATCAACTGCTAATGAAAGGTTCCTTCAGACTGACTTGTACTTTACTCTGAATCAAAGCATGATGACTGTTTTCACCTGCTCCTGCCAGGATAATCATTTGAAAGTTGATCAAACATATCTGAACCAGTACAAGAGCAATAACTGATGGAGACGGATGCTGTCAGCTAGGAAGATGTCTTCACGCGCTATTTGTTCAGCACTTGTCACCTTTGGATCACGGTACCTCTGTGTGCACCTTTCTTTTTTATTATGACAACACTGCAGTCCAGTAGCTTTCATTTCTGAAAGCTTGATGAAAATATGTGATGATTTTTTGAAATATGAGAAGAAGCTGCTTATCTTTGGAAAGATGTTTTCTTTGATGCTGGTGTAAAAATGCATGGAATGCATCTAAACTCAATTAAGGAATATTTGTAGTATCACTTAACCCCTTACAAATGCTTCCTGGCCAATTGTAAAGAGAGCTGACATTTTCTTTGAACAGAAGAAAAAAGGAGCAGGGTGATCCATATTAAAACATACTTCTTGTGAGAATACAGCCTGGGAAATTTCTTTCCAGAAGAGAAAATTTTTAGGACTGCCAACAAAATATAACATTATGTAACATCATGTCATTGCTTAAGGGTTGGATATAGGATACCGTTCATGACCCAAGCCAAATCCATCTGAAGGTACTGGGCAGATTGCAAAGACATCACAAAATATTTCTGTATTTTATTTAAGAAAGTTACTACTGACAAACACCGTTCCTTAGCTCACTGGTACTGCAGAGCATTAAAATGGGGTTTGGATGTAAAACACAGAGTCCTTTTCCCACTTCCCAATGAAAACATAACAAAGTGTTTTTACACTCTTGGAGTCTTTAGAGTCGGATACTCAATAAAATTTGCTGTGTTTTTCAGAGGTGGCTTCCAATGAATTTAATTCATTTAAGAGTTTCATTAGGGCAGATAAACAGAAACATAGTGACAAAGATCTAAGAAAGAACAGATTGTGTTAATAAGACATACCTCTGAGATCCCCAAGTCTGAAGTAATACAGATCTTGTCACCTCTAAGCTGGCCATTCCAATCTAAAGGAAGTCACAAGATGCTGCAAGGTGCTGTTACTATCTTACCATTTGAGTGTTTTATGTCTCTAAAGTCATTAACAAAAACCAGCTCCTTTCCCCTCTGATTAATCACATCAATATCTCTAGGAAATACACTGGTGGTCATAGTTCAGCTTGTAGTATCTTATGGTCCAGATTCTTACAGCTCAAACTCCATCTGAATCCTAACTCTTGCTGCTTGTTGCCTTTAGGCTTCCAAGGATTCTCACGCAACAGAAAGCACCAAATGAGTGGAGATAAGGTTGTGTGAATCATCAATCTCCATGTCCAAATCCATACCATACCTCTCCAGGGTTGCGTCTTCAAGGAAGAGGGAAGGGATAGTACAGTATAACAAATAGTGTTTGCTTACCCTACCTGTGCCAGTATTACTCATTCAGCTGAGACTGAACAACAGACATCAATCTCCAGGAAAGTAATTCTCAAGCGTTCTCCAAGCACTAAACCAAAAGGTGACAGAAGCTGAACTGTTTTGTTTTTTTAAATGCAGCAGAAGAAGGAAAAGTGAACACCAAAACACTCCGTGCTTCTGAACTCCAAATACCAGCTATGTTCTTTCACTTATGTGGATGATACAAATGTGACATCAACAGGCTCTTTAAAGAATGATAGTGGGTAACTACAAACAGAAAAAGTGAAATATAAGAAAATTCTTTGACTGTTCTAAAAATGCTTACAAAGGAAGGGTGTGTATTTATTCAGCCAACACTCGGATAAGGTCGAAGGTGACAGATAAGGAATTAAGCAGCAAGTTGATAACATCAGCATTATGAAATACTATTCATGATGACAAAGTGTCAGCTGTCCTTGACTAACATTCAAGAATGGTAATGGAATTGCTAGTGTACTGTAGACAATTTTCTCCACCACATTTTTCCACATTAGAGAAATGTGGTCAGTAAACGAGTGGAGTTTATGCTGGCAAACGTCTACTCAAACTTTATGTGCATTGGCACAATGTCTACACCACTGTCAATGCCACGCACAAAGCCATGCATAAGCTACCTTCAATGAAGTTAGCTCAAATACTCATGCTAAATACCCAAGTATTTGCCAGACTTCCTGGGAGGGATTTACAACCCCTACTCCCAGGACAATATTGTTAGTACTGGCCATTATCTACTTTTTGTACAAAGGGTACAAACTGTTGACCAAAGGCTATTGTATCATGAGATAAATGACTTCCTGGAATTCCCAGGACAAAGGCACTGGGAGATAATGCAATACATAATGAGCTCAGGTGGCCTTTGGACTAAGTCTAAGCTTCCATAAGAAAAAGAAACTGGAATTTCCTACACTGTTTATTGAATGGGGGTATATTTTGGTAGTTCCCAATCAGTCTGCCTTTAGCATCAAGGAAACAGCAGATTGGTGGTATTTGGAATTTTAAGTCCCAGTTCCTTAAAGGCTTTATTGCAAAATAAGGAACAATCACATTAGCGTACGTCTAGTATATATAGGCAAGGAGTCCTCTCTTGCCTGGTTCCTCCTGACAGAAGCTGGCAAGGTAACTAGTGAACGCACTGAACCCTATGAAGAAAAACCTTACACTTTTTTTTTTTTAATTTGTTTTTACAAATTGTTTTTCCAATTCATTTTGTTTTATTTGCAAAGGGTTTATTCATAAAGTTTTATCAGAAGGTGAGCACCCACTTTTGCACTTTTCCTAATTTACGCTGTAAATGCTCTGCCCTCTTAACATCCAGGCCTTTTGATTTTGTTGTGTTATCCAAGTGACTGACTATAGACAGTGTGGATCTGATAAATGCCAATATTAAACAGATTTGGAAATATTTTGCCTGAGATTTAAGGCCTTTTGATGCCCTAATCTAAAAGTTAAACATCCCCTGCACTGGGAAAAAGTTGTTTATTGGACTGCGAGGATATTAAAGAAGGTCCTTGTGAATGGAAAAGTGTAAGGCAAGGAGAAATGATTAGCAGGTCACCGCAAGGATCAATATGAGGACAGCTTCTGCTCACACTGAGTATAACATAAAATAAGAACACATAGCATAGCAGAAAAGCTTAGAAACAATTAAAATAAAGAAAAGGGAAGAGCAGTATCAAGTCTGTAAGTGATGTGAACAAACTAGGAAACCATATGGGAAGATTCTTGGCTTCTTTACTGCAACTTGCATTTCTGCAGGTTAAAGAGACTTTTACAACAGTAAAAATTAATAAAACAAAAAATTTTCTATACTACGGAACTGTGCAAGAAAGCTCCTCCTGATGAGCAAGTACAGTTTTATCAGTTTATTCTCTCCTGACTGCTTATGTTTGAGTGCTCAGCAACTCTTAAAAAGAATTATAGAAGTAGTAAAAACACATACACATCCTAACACTTACATGCAATGAAAAATCTCTGTCTTCACGTAACCTTCTCATTGGGCATAATAAAAATGGTCTACAAAATGTTCTTGGTACACAAAAGCAAATTACAAGATAACATTGCCTTCACTGGTACAGGGAACGGTCCCTTATTTGTAAAAAATTTCATGCACCTTATCAACTAAAAGTTATCACATATCTGAACATACATAGCTATAGATAACACTTCCGCTTAGAATTACTTACTTTAAAATTATTTGAGAAGCTAAGGTTTTGTTTAGAGACTTTTTTAAGAAGGCCTTTCGGCCTTGGAGACAGAAAAACATACACAATATTTGAATAATAAAATTATTTGGGATACCTAAATATGGTCATCTCTAAAGATGTAACACTAAATAAACTCTCACAGCCCACCACTGAAAGCTCCTAGCAAAGACTGTGCAAGCAATACACCTCAGACACTGACCTTCCTAACGCACTCTCATTGCAGGCAACCTGTCATGGTGCCACAGGGTCAAACCTGGAAATGAATCTTACCTACATTCAGATGTTTATGTTAAATGAACAGGCTGGCTCATAAGCTTGAAGCATTTTTTCAGATAAGGCCCTGAGTAACAGTGCACTCGTTACATAGCAAATGTCAGTTTTAAGCAAACTAAACGCACGGATCAGGCCCTAAGAAAATAAGAGATTTAGCATAACCAAATCTGACCACTCTCTCTTCCACAATGGAAGTATGGATACAAACATGATTCGAACAGCTTTGTTTTCTACTCAAGCGATGATGGGCTTGGTCACTGACTGCGTTTTACTAGTCCCTTCAGGATGAACAATCTAATGGGGTAAAAGTAAGAGATTTCCTAGGAAATCTTCTACGGTTCAATTCTTTCACTTAGACTTCATCTGCATCTTATCTGCATTGTTCTAGTACAGATCACCACTTAAAATCCTCTTCCAATTCACTGAATATAAGCAAATAAAAAAAAAAAGCCAAATCTTTTCCTCTAGCAATTGGTATAAGAAGAGTATTATATCCCTTCTCCTAAATACCTACCTAAATACAGAAATCCTTCATTTCTGTACTTAAAAGCCATGCCACAGTAATAATATCCTTAACAATAATGTCCTTATTCCTTAGTAGCTGGAAAGGAAGACCACCTTCTAGATACTAGTAAGTAAGAATGACATTAACTTGACCCACAAGAAAATTCTATTATTGGAAGCGCTAAGAATACAACTGTGAAAATGAGCAATAAGTAAAATTTCCAGTTAAATACATTTGGAAGTGAAGCACACTGATTAGCTACAGTATCAAACAAAAAAGACGGATAGTCTTCAATTTAGAAAGCAAACGTTTTTTTATATCATTACACGCATTTTTGGGAATTTCATCATCTTACACCTGTTCTAGCAGTAGCCTCAAACAATACAGAAGTCACCTTTGGGTTTCAAATGGCTATTTAAAAAAACCCAAACATATAAAGGCTTTTGATGATGCCAGAGGAAACCAAATTTGCCTGGGAGTAAAACTAACAAGGACTGGAGCAAATCAAAATACGTATTTCTAAGGGAGTTAGGAGGCACTACAGAAGTAATGAACAAAACATTCTCACTGACAGAAGATTAAGGCTTACAGTAGAGAACTCACTGTCTGCAGAGGACAGTGCTCTTAAACAAGGCTGTCTCAGATTTCCCATTAAAAGACCGTATCTCCAGCAGTTCACAACTTCCTCAAACTGAAGGGCTGAAAGTTTTGAAAATAGCTCTGACTAAGGCCAAACTTTTTGAGAAATGTTGACCTTAAAAAAATTCTTCACTTTCTCAGGGATGAGAGGATGAATACATTGCTTCCCTCATTCCCTCCCACCTCCTTTTTTTTTTTTTTTTTTTTAAATAAAAACACCTTTTACAGCTGTTTGGTGGAGATGCAACAGCTCTCTCCATGACTCAGATCTGGATTTGGAAACATGGCATAGCAGTTGCCATAGTGTCAACATCCTGTTGTTCTTGTGAAAAGGTCCACGAATTCAGCCAAGTTATGAGCTTCTACAAATCTGCCCACACAGACTGAGTGGAAATGTTGACTGTAGAGCCGATAATAAGAAGCAAGGTCCGCCCACTTAAACCTTTTGGGCCAGCTGAAACGCGTGTGCCACGTCCTCCTGAATTGCAGGTCCATCCCCTGGCAGAGCTTTGCAAGCCTTTCTGCCTGTGTGCAAACACCAGGCCCACTGCCTAGGAATGAAAGCAGTAAATTTTCTCCCTCCTGTGCTTTTTATTGCCTCTGTCTGTTATCCTTCCTCTCCTCAGTCATGGTTAGAAAGGAATACTGCAAATTGTCACAGTGGAATGAGGAACAGGTAGAAAAGTTTGGGGATGACTGGATTACAAAGTGCAGAGCAGAAGCTGGGGTACATAACAAAGAACAACAAATGGCAGCAGACTGTCCAGTGCATCCAAGGATTTTGGCCTTGCCAGTGTCTCAGGCGATCAGTGTGTTTCTGAAGTGCAGCTTTACAACAACCTTTCCAACTTCTGAAGTTTTACTTCCCTCCACAGGATGACATTATAAATATTAAGGCGGGGAAAAAAACAAAACAAAACAACACAACACAACACTCTGGATTACCTCCATAAATTTACTTCAGAACCTCAGTAGTTTTTAACTATTAGATGTTCATCCACTTGAAGCCATTTCATTCAGTGTACCAAGAGGCCAATATTCTGAGAACCCATCACAGCTACACAGGAAATGAGAATGTCATCTTTAAGATCCTCTCTCATTTACAGCAGGAGCTGAAAAACAGGTGGTGCACCAGGAAAGGAAAAAACAGGGTCTTAAGGTTTAAAAATGTCATCCTCAAGTACAGAAGCCTGCTCAGCTTTGACCACAGGCTATATGATGGTGAAAAGATCACCCTGAACTTTTCACTGCTGAACTCTGACTGTCTGGTCCTGGCTTTCTGAAACACCAGATTTTCTCAGATCACAGAATCTGATTTATGAAAGAGTTGAGAATTCAGAACTGCAGCAGGACTCAGCTAGACATCTGCTTTCGCTACAAAAAGTGCAAAATATTCTGAAACGTATCAGGCTTAAGGCATCTCAAACTGGATTGATAAAATTAGTGATCACTTTTACCTTTCATTTCACGATTTTTTCTGTCCCTGTGTGTTAAATAGCTAAAATACATTAAACAGTGATTAATCAAAGGATTAATAAACTACCCTCTTATGGTAGCACTATAGAAAGGTACTTGAGGAAGTTGATAATCATGCATTCAGTGCTGGATGGAATGGTGTGCAGTGGCATACACTGAGCAATTCAGATAAAAAGAAACATTTCATAAAGCTCCTATTCAGTGTTGTCTATTGTATATGTTAAAGGTGCAGACAAGTCAGAAAAAAGTAGCTATGCAATCATGTAATTTAATATCCCTGTCAGGATGTGGATGAACAATCGGAAAAATTACCAGAATTAAGATTGCCTATGTATTTTCTGTTTTCTCTACACTTGACTTTACAACCTTAACACACTTGTAACAAAGCATATGATATTCTGGTTTACCAAAAACCATTTTTCCACTTTTGAGTATTTCCATGGCAGGGATTTGTAAACACGTTTTTGTAATAAAGTCCTGCCAGTATTAAAAAAAATCAGGAACTTTAAAAAGTCACTGAACTTTATATTCAAAAATATTAGTTCATTATACATTTCTAGTAACTTGGAATACTGAACCTGCCTTTCAAAAATACATGAAAAAGCTATCATTTATCACATCAGAGTATAAGACCACGTTCAGTGACCCATTTAGGAGGGTATGGGGGTAGAGGCCAGGAATCTGAAACTATCCACTTTAAAATGTCTCCCTTCTTTAACTTGAATCAATTAAGGAAATGGTTTGCCATTAAATTATGGCTCTCCCACACACCATTTAAAT
This sequence comes from Dromas ardeola, assembly GCA_013398915.1. Classification (NCBI taxonomy): domain Eukaryota; kingdom Metazoa; phylum Chordata; class Aves; order Charadriiformes; family Dromadidae; genus Dromas; species Dromas ardeola. The sequence goes on from VYZM01014745.1 coordinate 587,921, forward strand.
ACACACTTGACTCCCATTGAAATGGTCAGTTCAACTTAAATTAGATTGAACTGTGCATAAACAAAAGGCTACCTGAGAGCACAAAACTCCCATAGCACCCTCTGCTGATAAAGAGGGAATGGGATTAACATTCATACAGAGCAATTCCACAGAACAGGCAAAGTAACAGAGAAAAGTGAAAATGGGTTTTCATTGCAGTTCAGAATTTAAGCTGCTGCTTTATAAAGGGACCCTTTCAAGACATTTACGCTCAAAGGCCCAATCCTGTAGTCCTTACTCTGGCAAAATTCCAGCTGAAGTCAATGGGAATATTGCCTGTGTAAGGACTATTCAAAATTAGTCAAACTGTCTGAATATCATTCAATCAGCTCTAATCACTGCATTGAGAATAAAGGCCGTAATTTTGGCATTTTTTGTCACTTTAAATTCTTCAACAAATACTTGCATTATTCTCTGTAAATCATCTTGCCAAGCAGTATTTGTCAAATAATTGGACAATTTTTTTCCATCAACCATTGAATAAATTATGAATAACAAGCACTGATTTAACCATGTGACTCCCATCAGTCAATTCTTAAGTTTCCTATGAAGGGCTTAACTGGGGGTTTTATTGGTGGCTTAAACATCAGAGAAATCTCATTCAACAAGAACTACTCAGCTACCTTTCCACCAGTATTGACAACGTAAATGCTAAACCTAAATTGTGATTTACTTTTTTAATTGTATAGACTACCATAAATGTTAGCACTTTTTTGACAGAATGTCTCATTTTCCTCATTCTTCCAAATCCAAAGTATAACCTTTAGGAAAAAAAAATATGCAAACCTCTGCTTAGGAGAGATCATATATGTAAAGAGACTTAATAACTTTTGTTAGATTAACAGATATACTTGGAATAAATATTTATTTTCTCCCAGGCACATAAGCCTCACACAGGCACAACAGCTACAGTACCACAACATTAACAACAGCATTTGTGTCTCCGATTCAACAAATCTTTTACTGTTTCTTCCACCTTTGAGATAAACTTTAATTAGAAATATCAGAGTCATTAGGAAATGTTAAAGGGAGTATAAAAATGAAGCTTTACTATCTTTTAACTCTGTTTTAATAAGAAATTAACATAGAAATTAAATAGACGTTTAAATAGGCATTTAAAATAGAAATTTTAAATTTCTATTAAAAAACAATTAATAGAGAGGAAAATTAATTAAAAATTAGAAATACTAGGGCATCAGAGTGCACCAATAGCCCAGCAACCAGTCTCTAAAATATGATGTGAATTCTGTTTTAGAAGAAACAATCCCTTAAAAAGATCTATTATTGTGCAATACAGTGCTAAGAGAAAAAATCTTGGGTTTACCTGAACTTGTATAGCAGCCGTAGTTATTATGACTAGAAACAAATCATTTTGGATGCTAATGATCTCATCTGCAATTATTCTTCAATAACACCTATACCCCCAAAATTGCTTATACCCTTGCCAAGATGGATACACACACAAGGTGACAACAGCCACAAACAATGCCAAGCAAATGCATAGCCAGGGTCTAAGGAATCCCTCTCCTCCTCTCTGCTCTGAGATGAGAATGTTGACTCCTCAAACAACTTTCCACTCAGGCCAGACCAAAAAAAATAATAATAAGGTGAAGAGGCAAGAGCAAATGAGATAAGCAAGAAAGACTGTGATCACAGTTTATAAAGCAATGGTGATTGGTAAAACAAATTGAAATCTTACAGGGAAAAAACGAATTACAGAAGGAATCACTACTCTATGCAGTAGCTTGCCCTACAGAAGCAACGTGGATTCCCTCTCTCTCTCCCCCATGTGGATGTATCTATATGCACATTTTCCTGTATCTTATTAGCTCTCATTAACTTTGTGTTTCCCTCTCATTAATTCACCTTTTATTTCAGGTAGCATCAGGAAGTGCAATTAGCTACATCAAGCACATCTTCACTATGCAAATTATTTAGCTGGTAACTATGTTTATAATTAAGTGGTTTAACACCACTTCATTACATCTTTTCAGTTGCTTACAACCTTGCCAAACTTCAGTTGTTTTCCATGCCAGGTTTCTGTCTCGGGAAGAATATTTTCTGGAAAGTTTCTGTAAAACCTTCCATGTAAGTGGAAAAACTGTTTTGTCTACATTCAAAGACTTGTGCCTTTCACTGATATTGTTGGTGTGACAATTGCTTAAGGGAGTCTCATTAGAGTTGGCAGATTTAAAGCCTCTGTCTACTGCTAACATGTTCTGTCCTCCCAGAGCTCTGAAAATAAAACCACATCGGCCGTATTTTAACCCCAGCAGTTGACTGTTCTCTATCCTTGTCCTGAAATTCTACGCAGGACTTTTTCTGCAACCAGAGGATACCGGTATAAGAAGCACATGGACCACGCTCAGAAAAGCTATGACGTTAGTCTTACACTGCAGCCTAAGATCTGTGGATACACATCTGGGCAATACAACCCAGGCAGTTTAAAATCATCAAGTCTGCCTCTAAGCTCAGTGTGGGCCAACTACCTAAGTATTAACTCAGTTTTCAAAAAAGATTTTACAGCTCCCACTAAGCTGTATGCTGCAGAAACTTAGAGGCAGGAGGTGAGTTCCCCACCTTAAAGCTAATTTGGGCAAGACAACAGATGAGCAGGCACATCTTGACAGCAAGTACGGGCATTCGAGCTGCCTCCTGTGCTCTCACTGCTCCCCTTTTCACTCTGTGATGCCTACGCAGAATAGTTAAAAAAACCTCCTTGACGCCAACAGAGTATAGAATAGGAACTGGGAAAAGGCAGAAGAAAGGGCTAGACTGGAGCAGACTGGGATAAGACGTGAGAAATCTGCATTCTACAGCAAAATATAGTAAGCAACTTCGCATTGTCTGTAAAAACTGATCCTAACCAACACTCAAAAGACACACATAGTATCAATTCTGGCACTTCCTGACCTTCGCAGCCTTGCTGTTGTAATTATGTTGCTCTTTTACTGTAGGTCTCTGCTATAATCACCCTGTTTTTTCATATTGAAAAGACATTGGGGTAGATTCTCTGCTGGTGTAAATTGGCACAGTGCCACTGATTCTAGTGGAACCGTGCCAATTTTCATCAGCTGCAAATCTGGACCATTCTTGTAAATTTACTTGTAAAGAAGCTCCCCACATGCCTCTAATCATTTCTATTTTCCCCCTTGACCCTTCCTGTATTTGAGGCTGGGTTTTTTATCTTAGAAACATAGTGACAAAGTGCTTTATTTTGTTTCATCAGCAAACTGGGATGTCGTTAGTCACCGCTTCCAGCCCCGCCTCCAAACACAGAATTCACAACAGGGTGCAGCACAAAAAGCTCTGCTCCAGCGCTGTCCCAGCCTGCTGTCCCTCCAGGGCCTGGTGTGCTGCAGGAAGGGAAGCACAGAGTGCAGCCTGCGCAGCTGCTCCGGCAACGAGACCCGCGTTCTGCGCAGCCTCAGAACAAGAGGTGGCACGTGCTCTGCCTCGATGGCAGTTTGAACACGGCCACAATGATCCTTGGACATTCCACTGACTAATATATTTTTCTGATGAAATCTTTTGCTTTCTGTCACCAACCTGTTTTTTCCCTACATTGGCTTTATTTGCGTTGCCTTAATTATCAAGTTCTTTTTTTTATTATTATTATTATTGTGTTACTAGCTACTGTCTAAAACCTCATCTAGTATTTTTTGTGGAACTCACATCTTTTTGATAAAACTACATATGTACTTGCATTGCCAACCTTCTCCATTAAATTGTTAACCTTTAAAATATACTACAAGGCTGGAGCAGCAAGATATACTGCTGCAACAGTCACAGTTATTTCTCCTTAGTATTATCCTCCATCCAGGTTCTTTATAGGTTTTTTTATCTTTAACGATTTTTTCAATTAAGTTACCTGACACTAATGAAAGGTTCCCCCATTCCAATTCCTGGAATCATTCTCAGAACCATTTCCCCCAAAACAGTTTTGTATGAAGCTGGCTACCTTCAGTTTTCCTCTATTGTATCACATTCTGCTGATTAATTACCTAAGTTTTAATAGGAGTTCAGACAGCGATTCCTTAGCTCCTTCAGATTCCTTGGATGAATGCCACATGTTCTGACTTTCACTGTCATTTCATTCCATGGTTTGTTGCAAACCCTGTCTATACATCACTGCTTTTGGCAACACTTGCTGTTTGTAAATAGCAGATGCTAGGGCAGGTACTTTCTTATGATCTGCTCTGCTGAATATCTAAGCAACCAAAATACTTGTTTCTGCATAAGCTCTTTGTCTTTTCAGTTTGTTCCCTTTGTGCCCTGGTGACTCCTCATGCATTTCCAGCACATTGTCACTGTAACTCTAAACATTCTTCAGATTTTCTCTAACTTATTTGAGATTAATTACACTTGTATTACAGTGATGTGGCTTTGAAATAATTAAAAAAAACTATTATTTAAAATACACACCAAGAGTCGCATTCCAAGTTTTAGATGTGTTAGAAACCTTAGATTTATAAGGTGTTTAGTTTATATTGTGTTGTGTGTCACATTTTGACATGACATTGAACGGTGTCATCTACCTCTACTCACATTCTCCTTAAAGTCCCATTGGAGAATAAAAGTCTTTGCTTTGTGCTCTTTACTGTCTTACTTAACCTATTCAAGGCAGTATTTAGCCCACATATTCTCTTATAGTCCCAGACACTTTTCACTTTTTGCCTGGGAAAAAAAAACCCTATGGGATTTATAGAACAACCTCCCAATTCCACATCCCAGTCTGTCTTTCCTACACAGTATACAGAAATGAATTATTGTAGCTCATTGTTTTGTTTCATGAGCGCCGTATTTCACAAGTGATAAGTTATATTATCTTGATGCCAGACATTAAGCTCCACCCAGAGTTTCTTTTAAGCTCCTTATATCAGTATTTACAAGTTTTATTATTTTATTGAAATGTTCCTCTTTAAAGGTGTCTTTTCACTTTTGCTGCAACACAGCTGCAATTGCTTACCATATCTCCTACTCTTGGGTATATTTTGCAAAGACGAGAGGTATGAACAGCACGTAAGAAACAGGACATTTTCATCTGAAAATATCAAGAAGAGAAAAGGAAAATTATGGAAAAATACTCTTTCTTGTGAAGAATGTTTTTTGCTGCATACACTTTTGTTCTATCAGGAAACGTACAGTAATAAGCAAGAATAAGAAACACTTTTGCTTTGTATAAGTTGTTGATGAAACAAAGAACAAAATACTATATTGTTCAGGTATCTTAATTTTTTAAAGTTGAAAATTTTTATAATGCAAATTATTTCCACAGGGTGGAAAAAAGACAGGAAAATATTCCAGGCCTAGGCAAACGTCTCAAGAGCGGTCTGACAAACCCAATATATTCAGATTAGCAACAATAATTGAGGGATGACTTGATGACATTGTTAATGTATCTTTTCAAGGAGGAAATACCAGTTAATAAAGAGCTCTTCAGCCTAGCTGAGAAAGGCATAAAAAGAGCAAATGGCTCAAAGCTGATGCCAGACAAATTCAAATGAGATATAATAAAGAGTAACAGTCACGATGATTAACCACTTGAACATACAACACCCCCCAAGTTATGAAATTTTTAGATGAAAACTGAATGGCTTTCTGAAAGATACGTTTTAATCAAACAAATGTTTAAAGTTCTAAACTTTGCTAACTGCATAAAATTCCTTGCACAATCTTAGAAGGTCAGACTGGATGATCAAATTGTGCCTCAAAACTGAAACTTCTAACATGTGGCAAGACTTAACTTTCAGAATCACACAACCATTCAGAACAACTGCTTGTTTGTTCTAATTGTCTTTTTTGCCTTCTCTTAAAATAGTAATTTTGTGAAACAGTTTTCTAACCCTCTGTCTTGTTACACAAAAGGTGAATTACCCTACAGACAGATCAGGTAAAAAGGAGGTGAAAGTTGCATTTAAAAAAACACCCCTGTTTCAAATAGCATTTAACATAAAAAGAGAGACAGAGAGGGAGAAAGAGAGAGACAAACACCAGCACTGGAAGTATTAAAAGCACGCTCTGAAAACCTCTGTGATGACAGTTTGAAGAAAGCAGCTTTTATGTGCTACTGAGCCCACCTCTACAATGTCTTTTAAATGAAACTGTTTACCTAGAAAATATAAGCAAAGGCCAGAATCTGGACTAGAAGAGGCACCTTTTGATTGCAGACACTGAACTGAATCCTTAACTAATAAATTGTTCCACACCTTTGTCTGAAACAAGAAAAGCAAAGGTCTGCGTTTTCTCACAAGAATGCACAAGCCCCCTCAAAAGCAATATGGTTTTCTACATCTAAGTCTCAGTATTTGTTGACTTAAAGAGTTTGTATGAATGACAATGCACATCACTGGTTTGTTACTTCTGTCATCTGTGCTACTGAGTGTACCTTGACTCAGATCAAAGTTGAAAGCTTCTTAAAAGATACACAAACCACAATGTGACAAATAGCATGCTTTGTTTGACACAGCAAACAAGAAATTACTTTCATCAACCCAGGAAAAGAATCCTGTGTTTTCAGTGCTAATTCTGAAGACCGCAGCAATGGAACCAGAGCTTTACTTCATCCTCAAGGAATGAGGACCTCTCCAAAGACAAACAGAGAGGAAGAAACAATATCAGTGCATTAAATGTTGACAATGGTATGAATTCAAGGCTTGTACTCTACAGTACACATTTGTAGAAAATTCACCCTTTACATAATTAAACGGATTTCCCACAAAGTGGAAAACGTCTGCATTAAGCAAATATTCATCTAACTGGAAATTGCACATGCAGCACTTCACAGATACATCCAAAACTAAACAGTCATACATCTACAGTATTACACAACCCAGTAGCACACACAGTTAATACACAGGCATCAGAAATATTGCAAACCAGGTGTTTTGTTCTTTTTACAGTATCATTACCTAAGTAATATCCAATGCATTCTTCTAAAATATTTGAAAGTTTTTACAAAGATAAAGCACTTCAAATCTATAAATCCTTATTAGTAAGTGCATTATTAGATCAAAAAAATTTTTGTTCCAGAAATGTACATACACAAATTTCCCCTTAAATTAAGCTTTTCCTCCCTGAGAAGGAAATATTATTTACTTAACAGAACAGATTTTGAATTCAACTATAAACCACTGACAGCCTTTTCACTGACTTGAAAGGGCTTTAAACGTGACCCAATAACATCTCTACTACCCTTACAAACCAAAGCTATGCAGCTTTCCTACTGTGTTGGAAGCACATGCCTGAAAGTTAGCAGAAACTGACAGAAAATGCAAAAAGTAAACAAGTAACACAACAACCAAAAATACATAGTATGTGTGTGTACACATACATATAAACAAATATATATATTTAATATATATGTGAACAAATAGTAAATGAGGTTAAAACATTTTCAAACTTCTGAGAAGAAAGAGCAGATGCTGTATTTTTATAATTAAGGATGTCTGACTCAGTTCTCTTAAAAAAAAACTTTAACTGGGCAACTACAAAGCTCTGCAACATGGTGTTCCTTGCTGAGTCAAAGACATGGCTCACATGTGCAGATTTGCCAAAACCTGCCTTCCTCAGCCAGCAGAAGTATTTCAAGCTGGAATTCCTCATTAACGCATTCAGACTCAGCTCTCAACATCTATGACAGCAGTGCACTTGATTCTTAGAAGAATTATTGGCTTGTACATTTTCAACAGCATAAAGGTCCTTATTTCCAGTGGAAAAAAAAAAAATCTATATCTTTACATGTGCAAAGGTCATTACCCATCCTATTCACTGTCCACACCCTGGAGCTGGGTTTGGAGACAATAACACAGCCCAACATCACTGTAGCAATACTACATAACATCCCTTCCAGGGATAAGCTTACAAAAAGTACAGCACTCACCATTCTTGCTCTTTGCGACACAGGCTTTACTCATCATGTCAACGTACATTTTTATAACGAGTTCTTTTTTTTTTTAAAACCACCATTCAAATATTGATCAATTTGAAGTAACCTTCACAAAGGTTACTTCTACATTCCTTTCAAATATATTGTATTTTTATTACACTCCTCTAACATGGCAAAGTGTACAGGCAAATTACAGACAATATCATGGTATGAAGATGCAGTTTCAGTGAAGCTCATTACAGTTGCTATATTAGACAGTTTACTTTAAACCTTTGCTCTAGCATTGCTGTTTCTGTATCAAATTTACTCAACCCACACAATTTATCAGCTCTTCCTGAGAAGTTACTCTTTCGGCATTGATGGCAGCAGACCACCTGCCTCTCCTAATTAGCAGTACCATGCTCGCTTGCAGCTCTACAAGAAGAAAATGGATTAGCTCTTCAGCTAGTAGCTGTTGAATCTGCGTTTTACTCCTTCAAAAAGGCTTTAAAACTTACTACACTGTATGGTACCTCAGATGAGTACTACTAACCTGTGGCTAAAATTCTCATTTTTCCTAAATCTTCTTAAAAGTAATCCTGTAAAACTCAACCATTCTAGACAGATCCATGATTTCAGCACTATTTAAACATACAATTAACATTTTAAAATTATACATATGGAGAAAAACAGGTATCATTCATCGCTTATTAGTCACCTTCAAAACAGGCAGCGTGTTCATTATGTTAATGTCCTTGGAGTGTTTAAAGCAAGCTTTTGCATTTGAAGTGGAGGCCCTTGGTAAAAGGTGGCACTCAATAAGAAATGGCAATTACTGAGCCATGTTACTCTCCAGAAGACTGCAATATGAATTTTAATTTCTTCCTGACCATGTATCAGCTAAGACTAATACAGACATTGTAGTTTAGAAGCAGTAGGAAGTACAGTAAAAGTGAAAAACAAAATAAAAGATGACACTAATCTTCTCTGAGTTTCAATTAAGGCCCAGCACCTCTGGATTAAAGGCTTATTTTAATGAAAAGCCTTAATTAAGCATACATGTGTATAGGATCACCTTAATGAGGTATGACAGAAATGGAAGAGAAGGCAAACATTATTTTAAAAGAAGCTTATTAGCAACTTTAAGAAACTCAGTCAAGGATTACCAAAAAAAAAAATTAAAAAAAAAGTAATGCAATACTGAAAAGACACAAGAATGCTGGACCAAGTTCAAGCACAAACCAGTGAAACCAAAATATGTACGTGAGCTATTTTTCAGTATCTTTGTATTCAAATTGATACATACTAATGCTTTTTCTACACGTCAGTGGGTTTATTTTTGCAAATATTACAGTATTTACACTTTCATTGAAATTCTAGACAGCAGAAAATCAAGTTTTCTACTTTATTTGCTAATTAAAATTTATTATTAAAAATCTTCAAAAGTTTGTATTGTAAAATATCCCTTCATGGTATTACTGAGTCAGATTTGGTGTCAGGCTAACTTGCAAGTTCACTTTAAAAAACATTATTTTATCTTTTTATTTCCGTCTTTAGAAACAATCAGTGATTTAATGTCATTTTAAAGGTAGCCACTTCAGTTGCTTTTTACATCTTCCCCTACAGTACACAGAGGTATTCTCATTTGCAGATTTGACTTTCAAGTAATTACTTATAATTACAGCGAATAAGTGCACCCAGTGGCTTAATCACTCCATTTATATGCTGCTCGAAGGATTACTCTCAGGACAACCTCACCGCTTTTGCTCAGATAATGTCAGTTTCACAAAAAAACGAATCTCTCAAGTCACTAGCAGCTGAGAAGGACTCTGACAACTATTTAAACCCAAAAGATTAAAGAAATGGCACACCTGAACTTGAGGCAGCATCTGTGCCTGTCCTACTCTGGGAAATAAAGGGCCACCAAGTGAGAATAACCAGGAAAATAGCCAGAGGAAGCCTACACTCCTACTAGGGGCTAAAAGTACCTTTGCACAGTTCTGGATCTGAAAGGAACACACCAGTGGTTATTAAAAACAAGGGCAGTGCTTCTGGCTGAGGAAGCCACGCTCTGAAGCCTGGGAAGTCCCTGAAGGAGCTGCCGCTGCACACTGATCCCGCTCTCAGTCTCCCCAAGCCATCCGCTTGGTGCCGTGGGACACTAGGTGACAAGGATCTTGGGTTTGATCCATATGGACACCACTCACCTGTTCTCTTTGTATAGAAATTATTTTTTAATAACGTTAACTCTATAGAATTGACAAAACACAGGTCACCTAGCAAGGTAGTCATGTAGATTCCCTTAGAATTTAAAGCAATCAGTGCATAATTTCAAAGGGGCCACCCTGATTTTGCTAAATGGATAGGAAAATGTAAACCCCCACCTAGCTATACTTAGGAAGAGGTGCTGTCACAACTATCAAAATAATCACCTTAAAGGTGTTTTTTATGCCAGAACCACCCATGACTGAACTGATCCCCAGAGGACCACAGATCAACAACCAGCTGGCCCTAATGCAGCACAAATAGTGACTCAGCGTTCAACGTTCATCACTAGCCAGGGAGGCTACTGGAGCAGACGGCCAGAGGCTGTGCCTGTCTGCCACCACAGAATCACAGAATGGTCCGGGTTGGAAGGGACCTTCATCCAGTTCCAAGCCCCCTGCCATGGGCAGAGACACCTCCCACTAGACCAGGCTGATCAAAGCCCCATCCAGCCTGGCCTTGAACCATCACTGGAAAGCTTTGAGAGGCTGGAGAGCTCTGCCAGAAGGCCACTGCTGAAGGAAGTCCTTGCATGTGTAATAATCACTGGGCCTCCCTCTCATCTGACCACCTGCCAGGTTAAAAACAGCTTATAAGTTAAAATCACTCATTAAAAATTGAAAAAAAATGCAGAGTGAAAAGCAGTCTTCAAGTTAGAATGCACACGGTGGGCAGAGCAGCCATTAATTGTGCACTACCAACACCACCCAAGTTACAACACGGACACTGGAGCTAAAGGCGAGAACAGCACACTAACCACAGCAAGGAGAGGACGGACGGAAGCGTGCAGCTTCGGTGCCGAGAGAAAACCGGCAGGGCCGTCCCTGCAAGCGGCCGCTGGGGCCGGCCCGGGAGCGGGGCCCCGGCCGCACCTCAGGCGAGGCGAGGCCCGAGCCGCCCTCCCTCACCGCGCCTTCCCGCCGCCGCCAGGCCGGGGAGCGCCGTTGCCT
>VYZM01014745.1:599055-636554 GCA_013398915.1 Dromas ardeola
AACGCGGCGGCGGGAGGCGCGGAGGCGGCGGCCCCCGCGGCGGAGGGGCCTCGGCCCGGGCGAGGGTTGTGAGGTAAAAAAGGTAAAAAAGAGCAATAAGGCCGGGGGCAAGGGGTTGGTGGGAGGCTAGGGGTGGCGGTGCCGTGAGGTGGCCCGGCTGGCAGGCAGGCAGGACCCGAGGCCCTCATCCCGCCCGGGGACAGCGTTGAGAGGGGCTGTGGTGGTTGCAGCAGTGCCGCTCTGGTCACTCTGAGGTGGAGGGTGGACTAGCGTCCTGAGTCGGGGAGCGCACGGTTGGCTGTGGTAGCAGGAGGGGCAACTGTGCACTGAGCAGAGCAGTACTGTCATAAGCGGTGGCTCCTGTTTGCCACAGCCAGTGTTACAGGGTGTCACCTTGCCCTCTGCCAGGCTCCGCTTCCCTACCGAGCCACACCACAGGTCTCCCCGCTGTACCGATGAGGATGCTGAGGTTGCAGCAAGAGCAGCTTCAGCCCCAGAGGGGCTGCTAACGTCATCCTTGTTGCTCTGTATCAGGGGCTTCCTTGTCTGCAATAAACTAATCTGGTAGAACAGGTCAATGGGGTCTATTGCAACGGCCGTATTTTTTTCCTCAGTTCAGCTTGAAATTTGTGATTACCGCCATTCATTTTGAAGCTATTCTGTGTTATGTTAAGGGCAGTCCACTGGGGGTGAGGTGAGGCTGCCAGGCACAGCTGGTGGTTTATGGATCCAGAGTTAACTTCAGTGCCTGGAATACGTGTTAAACTGTCTCCAATGGCAGGCCTAGGAGAAAACGAGTGAAATTGTAGGTTTCTCATCTGCTATCAGTGAGGCTGTTTCTGCTGAGAAATTTTCAAGTTCTTGTACGTGTCTCTCTGTAGAGCCACATGACTCTTGTAAAATCAGCTAAAGATTATCAATGGAGCATCGTGATTTTTACAAGGTATGATTTCACATCTTTTAAAATATGGCAGAAGGGTGAGGAGAAATGGAGGAATAGATAGATAAGCCCATTCCCCACAAAAGAATAGTATGTTCTTGTTTATATTCAGTGTGCTGGAAGGCAAGGTTAGCCTTTGGGATTGTTTTTAATTATATTGAAGTAAAAATGTGTTTTGGCATGCCAAACTTTTATAGTCCATAATGAGTTTATTGCATATAATAATTATGGGCTCAGTAATTAAAACTTTAAAATTACTGCTATTTTATTTAATATAAATGATAAATCAAAGATTTCATTTGACTTTTTATAAGTTAAAACTAGGATGTGTCAGAAACACCAATCTTAAATTTCATATTATGGTAATTGTATGTTAGGCTTCAAGTACGGGAGTTGCACGTGTATAAAAGCCTTTGACAAGTCAAAAACATTGGCTAAGAGCAGAATTTCTTTTAATTTAGTATAATATATATGTTTTAAAGTCACTTATAACAATAATTATTTACTTTTTTTCTTTTTAGGGCCGGTACTCCAAACAAGAGACAATAGCAATTTCTGCAGTTGCTTTACAGGATCACATAATACACTGTCATCAGCTCCAGGATCTTTCACTAGCAGATCCTTTTAAGTCAAGGACAAGGAGTATCAAGAACATTTACAAACCTGTGAACAAAGAAATGGTCAGACCAGTAGTAGATACTGGACTAAGAAAAAAGAGCACTCACCACAAAAACACGGAAGATGCAGAAAAGGAGTATGTTCTTGATCCCAGTCCTCCACAGCTAACATTAGGTAAACTGTTATATTCTGAATTGTAAATTTTTGTTTTTATTTAAAATAAACTAAAATGAAGAAGCTTTCTGTTCAATAAGATAATTTAATGCTAAACAGCATAAAATATTGTTTTAGAATTTGTAAAAATTCAGCAGTTTATGCCATCAGGTAAACACTCATTTAAACAATGGAATTGCTATCAGTGACTTGAAAGTGTCTTTTCATATCTAAAATGTATTAAAAATATTATTCTCGTGACAACAAAGGTAAAAATTAAGAAGGTAGTGCATCTTGATGAAGAATTCTTCATGACGAGGTGGGAAGTTTTTTACACTTTTTTAATGTGTTTTTATATTGGCTGTCATAGCTTTCTTTACCTTATATTCTCAAGCAAACATCAGTGATTTAGATATTGTATTTATTTGGGGGAATGTTTTGATATTAAGATTTTTTTCAAGGTCTATTTAAAATGGCTTGTTTTATTCCTTATTCAGTAAAGAGACATTTGCTAGTGCTGCATTAAATGTATTCTTTGTTAATATATACCCACCTTTACTCAAAGTTAAAAAGGTTTGGTTTTACAATGGTCCTGAGGCTAAACCCGAGAAGAATTAACACCTGTAGTTAAATACCTTTTTCAAATTTAGAAGCAAACATGCAACAAGATAAAAGCCACAGATGTGAGGGCTTGGAATGATGCCTGGTGAGAAAACTCACTTTTAAATAGTATTATAATAATACAGTTTTACGGCAGCGACAGACAATATTGCTTAAAAAAACAAAGCCAGGGAGCATCTTATCAGACCAGGAGTCCAAATGTGCTTCCCACCTATCGGTTTCGGTCTTGTATTTCCCTTTTCCAAAGGTTTCTAGAGTATTCTTGCCATGAACATCTTCCTGTCTCCATCCTTTTAGTTGTCTTGATTAGGCTTTTCTTAAAGGACCTTCCAGCTCAACAATTTGCAGTTTTAAGCATAATAAACTTTCATCATCATTAATAATTGTTTTATTTACTCTTTTTCATGCAAATGCCCTTAGGCCTCTCTGGAGATCATGTTGCCTTTGCTATAGTAACTGTCACAGTAGTCCTGGCTCTAAAGAGAACCATGTAAATCAATGAGGCTTCGTACAAGCACAGGCATCTGCCTCTTGGAATCAGCTGAAGGTTAAGAGGGTAACTTAAGATAATACACAACAAGTGAGTGTAACAAGTGATAGGACAAAGGTAGTAAGACATGGTGATTCTTACTATGTTTACATGGTTATAGTTCTAAAGATGGGAGGGTTTTTTTCTTTGGTTTATTTTGAAGAGGAATTTGAAAGAAGAGAGGATAGTGGGGGGGGGAAAAGAGCAGAGAGTTACTGGGGTTAGCGCAAATATAAATAATGAGTGATTATGGAAGCTGAAGGTTGTGGTGAAAAAATGCAGCCCAAGTGTGAGCATGTTCTCTGCAATTATAAGAAAGACAAAGTATTTTCTCTTTAAATCACAGCATTGACTGAAACGTCCCATATGAATGCTTGTGCAAGAGATTCGAAAGAATGTGCTGAAAGATTTTTTTAAATTGCAATTGTTTCTGGGTTTTGCTTATTAGTTTTTCACCTATAGTCTCACATTATTTTAAAATGCTTGTGTCGAGCTTTCTCTTCTTAATAAGAATTGTGGTATTCAAACCTTACATCTGTGAAACAACTTTGAAAACGTAATTTAATGTAACTTTTTCTCCTTGAGTTTGTGGGTAACCAAACAAAATCTCATAGGCCTCTATCATTAAATTTTTCTCAATAGGGACTTGAATACTAAAATCAAATAATAATAGTTTAAAGGTTAACGTATGTAATCACTTTGCTAATGTTCGTTTTAGGATAAATAACTCGGTTGTAAATGGGTGTGTCAGTAAATGGGTTGGGCTTGTAAATGATGCATAAGGATGAAAGCTTGGATGTCTTGAGCTGTGATAAATGTAGGCTTTCATTGCTTGTATTTATTTGAAGTGCTGTTTTGAATATCTTCATAGAGCCTTTTGCTTCAACCACATGTCCTTTCTTGTGTGTCCTGCTGCCAGTTTTCCTTTATCAACTATGTTGTACAAAAGCTTTCCTTCTAAACAGCTGTATAACCTGTCCCTCACAAATACCCCATCTGGTTTATATTATTTAGAAGATAGGTTTTGCCGCCAATTTCTTCCTATTTGGCAGCTTTAATCATCCATTTGTGAAAGTTTTAAATAAGCATTTTTTCTTACCCTGGGGGTATACAAAAGGCTTTCCACAAAGCCATCTTATTGTATTCCTTAAAACAGTCTCTGACCACAGTGCCTGGAAGAAAATCAAGGGTAGGCATTTTTTATGTTGTGATACTGCCTGTCGTGCTGTGACGGGTTTGCTATCTTGTTCGCTCCGGGTATCGAGATTTTCTCATCATAAAGACCATCGCTTGTGTATATTGGTCTATCAGAACGGGATCTTGTTTCCTTACTCAGTCACTGATGCTCTTGGGTACTACGGTCAGATGAAATTTGGTATGTGTTTTTACTGAAACTTTTGTCATGTATTTTATAATTTGATTCTTCTTTTGTAGCAGAAACACTGTTCTGTGCAATATATGCACTTCAAGAGTTGAATGGTCAAGAGGGAAAGCACTCCTGGATACAAAAACTTCCTTATCACTCATCTACCAATTGCAGCAATTCATGCATAAGCTTTATGCAAAATATATATTCTAAACCAGTTTTAAGACTCTAAAAATTTTGCAGGATCCTTCATGTTTCTCTTAACCCTCGTATTATTTTTCACCATCAAGAGCACCAGATAAAAGCATTTTACTGCACCAAAATCGATAGGCAATGCTATTTTATGTTAATACAGTGTATAATTTACATTCTGAAATTATGATGCCGTAAATACATACATATGCGCTTTGCTGTTTGACATGGAGTGGCTTGAATTCTAGCCCGTAGCCTGCAGGCAGAGCTGTGAGCTCCCGCACGTGTGGAGGTGCCGTATTTGTGTCTGGGTATGAGTTGTCCAGGAACTGAAACATCATGCCTCTAAGACTATTCACGTATGACTACCGGTATAATCTACGGCATTCATTGCTTCAAATTTTCTTTTGATACTTAGGTTTACATGCACTGCTTACCTTTGACTTGATACCTTTACAAGGGTAACAAAAGTAACAACGTGGGGTGTATGTGAACCAAATCATATGTAGAGAAAACACTTTCCATGTTGCTCCAAAAGCGTAAACTGACCCAGGTTGAGATCTCAAAGCCATCTTGTTGTTCTAAGATATGGAATCAAATTGATTTATGTTTGAAGGATGTCATGACCTCACAAGGACGTAGGTTAGGCAGATAGTTCAACTAAAGGGAAGAAAGTATTCCTTTTATTCCTTTAGTACGTCAGAAAAGTTCTTTAAGAAGATCAAAGACAGTTTTGTGCAAACTTTAAATGACTAATGATATACATCTGTAGATGGATGAGCTCAGGAGCAGAATTTTTGTCTCAAAAACGAACAAATCCTATCCTAGAATGATCAGATACTTGAGCAAGGGGATCACCAAAACCCCCGTCTTTGGTTTGTTAGGATTCCTTTTCTCTTCGTGACTAACTAGTATAATGGGTTTGGACACACAGTCTGTCTGATGGGGGTTTTTAAAGCTTATACAGAACAAATAAGTGCTGCTTATTAATGTCCAGTTTATGCAAAGATTTTGGTCTGAATGAAAGAGTTGACCCTTTCCTTCCCATTTAGAACTAAAACTCATCTAGGTGTCATCAGCTTGCATCCCAGCTATTGCATGTCCCTCCTCCTTTCTGGTTTTAGCAAATACCATTGAGGCCTCATCATGGACTCATGTTATTGGCTTATTACACGTACCTTGGACATTCCTCCATCGGCTTTGGTCAGTCCACACAAGCTGCTTCCTCTGGTCTTCAAAGATGACAAAGATCTGTTCTTTGCTGTACCTACTAGCATCTTTTTTTAGTACTGAGATACTGACACTGGACTTTATCTGCCATTTGTGGAGATGTGGGGAAATATTGTAAGTATTTGCACAGATTCCTTTGAGAAGGCAGAGATTTCACATGGACGTGCAGCAAGGCGCCTCACAGTTATCATTTGAGATCGACAAACTCAGCTATCACAGTGACACTGTCACTGGTTTCTTCTAACCATCTCTTTGTTTCTTTATGCTCTGTATTTCTTTTGCCTCTGTCACAGTCTCATTACAGTTCAGCATTTTGCACAAGCAACAGTTTTTTATTGTACCACTTTGTTCATTTTTGCTTTTGAGAATACAAAAATTGATGTTGAAGAAACTTTCACAAATGAATTCTAACAAAGATTTTGTTTGTACAAACAAAATTACGTTATTGTGCATTGTTACATTGTCTAGTTAACATTCCCCATTGTAATGGCTGTGGAAAGGTATAAAAATAAATTAAAATTACTCAGCAAATAGAAGTTTGCATTTAAAAATTTCCTGTATATTCTGTGAAGAGGTTCTGACAATTACTGAATAACTAACTAATAGTAAGAAGTATGTTGTCTGCCAGTGGTTTGTCTGATGATAGATTTATGTGAAGTATCTGTATGAAGTATTTTTAAATAAGTGCCTCATCGATTAATTTCACATGAAGAAAATCCATTATCTGCATCTGCCAATGGGTATTATTAAGTGGTTTGTTGTTGTTATTGTCTACAGCTCAGAAATTAGGCCTAGTTGAGCCTCCTTCCTTGCCACTTACTGCTGAAGAATGGGGAAAAATAAAGCAGAGATCCATACAGCATGGAGACTCCATGCAGCCTTGTGCAATATGCAGGGAAGAATTTACACTTCAGCCTCAGGTATACGTATAACTGTATAATTGTGGGGACTACACAATTGTATTTAAAAAAAATTTTCCAGAGTTACTGCTAAAAATCATGAGCTGGAGGAAGAAAGGAAAGACATTATTCTACTTTAAGACACCATTTAGCATTTAATAGCTGGACCCAGCTATCAGTAGTGAACTCTGAAAGTATTTTGGACGTGATGTGGTGAGAAAGGTGGTAATGTTTGTTCACTTCTGAAGTTATGACAGTAGAGGAGAAGGTAATCAGCCTTTTCATCTGTTATTGCAAAGCAGGTATAAGCTATTTTTTGCTTCATTTAAACTCCTGTTAGATATGATACCAGCCTTGATTCATCAGAATGGTAAATACTCACTAATTATAAAATCTAAGATGTATTTTGTTTTCTCACAAGTTTTGTAACTTTGAAGTTTAGTTCAATAGTTATTTCTATTTGTAAAATGGAAGTAGGTGTGCTCTTAATACCAGTCCGTTCCTTCCTTAGGTTTTCAGAGTAAATGTTTACATTTTACCTTGATGGCTTTATTAAATGTATGTTTGTAGCATAAGCATAAATACATCATGCTTTATTAGATTCTGTCATCTGTCATCTTGCAAATGTTAAGCAAAAGGGACAAGTGACTGATTGAAAGGAGGGCTGCCTCAGAGAAGTGATGACGGTAATTAGAAGAATTATCCCAACTGCTTGCAAGTTTCTTTCCACGTTGTGTTTTATCGGGGTTTTTTCTGCCTGTTCCCTTTTTAATTTTTCTTGAAGACATTTTACAGCCAAGTTTGTAATGTGAATTGAGGTCTTTCAATAACCTTACGTACAGGGCTTTTGCTTCCTTTTACAGCAGCATTAACTGAAGGTGTACAATTGTCCACAGACAGGTGGGATGGATCTGGCAAAAGACCATTCTGCCAATTTCTGGCTACCCTGAAAGTCTAAAGCTTGACAAGAGAGAGCAAAAGACAGCACTCATTAAAAAGGTTACTTTAGATTTGGCACAAAAAGGGAAATGCCTCTGGAATTCTTTTTGTCCTCAGTGTTTCGTTAGCTTTCCTCCCTCAAGGGAAAAAAGCCACTGTATCTGAAAGCTTTCCCTTCAGCTGGCTGCTAGCCATTAATCCTTTTGTGTTTGCCAGCTCAATAGTGCACACTACTTGTTCTGGTTTTCACTCCTTTCCCAGTTTTTCCTTCCTCTAAGAGCCAACTGCCTTTTTTGTCCAACTCTGTATCTTTTGTCAGGATGGAGATCATCAGCATTTGGTGGGAATTTAGGTCAGATAAAGGTGAAGTTTTCTTGTAGCCTGTGAACATGCTTTCTCTTTTGTTTTGGTTTTTTTTTTTTGTATGTGTGAAATGCTGCATTTGATGTATATCACTTCTTGAAATTTAATGGCTCTGTGGGGAAAAGGGAAAAAAATTAATCAGCTTTCATTTTAAGTACTTGTTTTATAATCTTTTCCTCCAGTCAATAACAGTTGGCGTTTCTTGCTTTCTGCCATTCCATGTGTTTTTAATACAAAATTCACATTGGTTTCAGATGTAATATATTAAGTAATTTCTGTAGAAGACTAGTTTTATTTTCACTAGGAAAACTGCAGTAGTAACAAAAAGAAACCGATGACCTTTCAGGCAGTCAGAATTTTTCTTGTCAGCATTTTTTACTTTTCAGCTTTTAGAATGGTTTAAAGTCAGGTTGGTTTTGTTGTTTTTTCCCTTTGAAAAACAGGTGCTGCTTTCATGTTCCCATGTATTCCATAAAGTGAGTATATTTTTATATAACTATTCAAGCACGTAATACATGAGTATTTTAATTAAACTACTTAAGTGAGTATCTTAATGAATTAAATGTAATCATCTTGAAAAGTAATTTTGATTCCAGATTTTTATGATGAGAAATATAATTTAAGACTATTTTATGATGAGGCACTTTATTGCATTTTATTACCTTTTTTAAAACCAAAACCATAGTTTGTTACTGAGCTATACATTTATATACTAAGCAGCAATAGTTTAATTCATGACATTTCATGCAAATATATGGAGATCTACAAAATTCTCTTAACATTTTAATTATAAAATGTGCATCTTGTGTAGTGTTCATGGTTTGATGAATAAACTGTTTTTACATTCTGTAATCTATCCTGTTTTATCTCTTCCAATGATATGAAATATATTGTGATTGCAATTATTTTTTCAGGCATGCCTGAAAGCCTTTGAAAAATTTACAGGTAAAAAATCTTGTCCGATGTGTAGAAAAGAGCAGTATCACACCAGAGTAATCCATGATGGGGCGCGCTTGTTTAAAATAAAGTGCGCTATTAGGTAAGCCTTACTCCTGCTAGAGGTGTTGTCACTGGACAATATTTATTTCTAAGTAATGTTCTAAATGTGGTAAAACTTTAATATAATAAGAAACTAGACAGAATGAATGCACTACAAAAGTCAATGTTTAAAAAAATGCATAAAATGATTGTTTCATATAAATAGTAAAATTATATAAATTTGAGTTTCCTCTTCTTGAGCAAAATTGTGTCTTACAGAATTCAAGCTTCCTGGAGGGGATATATTGTTAGAAAATGGTATAAAAACCTGAGAAGAACAGTGCCTCCTAAAGATAGCAAGTTAAGAAAGCAATTCTTTGAGGAAAAGGTATGTTGCATTTGCTTCTTTGGTCTGTTTCTTTGGTCTGATTCACCTCCCTTAAATCAAAACTCCTGAATATCAGCTCTCTAATTTTTTATTTAGTCCTTATTCATATCAACCAGGCAGCACTGGAGGCATAGGCCAACAATAGTGGGCCTTTTGTGATGCTCTGTATTTCCCTTCTTTTTTTGGTAAATCACAGTAATCTGTTTTCCTATAGAGTTATATGAAGAGGGTGTAGTAAGGGGAGAAACAAATAAATCCATAAACAATCATAACTTCTTTTCACTGTCATTATTCCCTTACTGGACACTGAACTGGATAGTTCCATGCCATAGCTTTGCCCTTCTCTAACTTCTACTCAGATGTGAGTCAGACTGTAGTAAATTAGGCTCCTGACCCCAAACAAACGAGGCCAAATCAGGTGCAATGACCCTGCCTGCCTTTAAGCACTCAGCTGCTGCAGAGTCCCTGTGCAATCCTCAAATCCTCCTTTGCCAACTTCCAGTCTTCCCCCAGTTTAGTAACGGCTAGCCCAGCTCAGCTTTTCAGTAACAAAAACTGCTCTGACACATCCTCGGCAGTTACCAAACTGTCCCTCAGGGAGCGGGAGATGCCATCTCCCAGTCCAGATTACCAAACAGCCTGGTTAACAGAGATTAACGAAGCCACACATTTAAATGTAGCTAGTGTGTGCAACTAGGAAAAGACTCTGACCCCAAGTTGCAAGCTAAATCAGCGCTAGCTTTAAAACAATATTTAAATCAGTTGTTTAGTTGCTTGTTTTTTGTGTTGGTTTTTTTTTTTAAATCACTGCTTTAGTTAAACAGAAGAGTTCTTGGCAGAAAAAGGCTTGTTACTGTCTGTCATTATTTCTCATGCTTACTTGGTTGTATCCTGTTGGAGGAGCGCTGTGGAGGCAAAGACCCCCTCTTGCTATATTATGCCTTTATGTATGATAGTGAGATCGGTACCCTAGAGGTGATCTGTCAGACTGTTGCAACTGGTACCAGTGTTGTGCTTGCGTGGTAACAGTGGCAGGGGAGAGAGGGGAAACGCTGTTCTCAGCCTGAGACAGCTTTGCTGGTTGCCATGCTACCTTTGTAATCAATGCAAAGTCCTTCCCTGTAACAGAGAAAACGAATATGGAGGTAACTGAAGAAAGCTAATGTTACACTTGAAAGTGCTCAAACAATTTTGGAAGAAGCGAATCCTTCAGTGGATTGTGACTCTCCTTGAGTAGCATGATGAGAACAGACAACAGAAACACTTAGATTTTTCTGCATGGAAGACCGGGGAAACAGTTGTGTGCTTCTTCCCCAATAAGGTTGTCAATTTTCTGTGGGCTTATAGCCATGCTTAGCTATAAACAGGGTCTCAGTAAAGGGAGGTTGAGGAAGGCCTCTAAATACACTGAAAGTTGCAGCTGAACGTCATTTGTTAAAAGTTTCTCTCACTGGACTTCAGATGGCTACCCAGTATAGCAGTCTATCAAGCTACCTACAATGCTAAGTGAGCTTTTGGGGACCTATCTTAGATACCTGTTTTAGGGAGAAACAGCCTGATAAGACTGCCCAGATGTCATCACATGATTATAAGCCATGGGAAGGTCTTCATTTAACATAGTTTCCATATATAGTCCACAGCATTAGGAAATCATTCTCATATGTAACGCTTCAGGATTTTGCAGGGAACAAAATGGGCTCTACTTTTTCACCTTCTATTAAGAACAAATTTATAAAGTCTTCTCATATGGATTAACCAGGTTTAAATGAATTCAGTACCAATTGTGATTAAAGGATATATACTTATTTTTCTTACCGGCTTTCAAGTGGGAATTGCAGATGAGTTTTCCTGCTGTTTGCTCTTATACTTTTAAGTGTTGGTTAATGAAAACACTAAAGAAATTTTTCACAAGGAGCCATCCATTTCCAGATGCTAAAAAGCTTTTCTAAAATAAATTTTGCCTCTCAAACTTGTGCTGTGCTTTTAAAATGTCACTGCCTAAACATTAGCATAATCAAATGGCATCACAATTGGGAAGGAAAAAAAAAAGAAAAAGTCATTTTTAATAACACTATATCCTCTGGAAGGATCACAAAGGTTAAACATCGTTTCATACACTTAAATAAATATCACAAAATAAAAAATAAGATCTGAAATATCAGTACTATGAAGGACACATATTACTTGTTTCAGGGTGCTACAGTAGCCCTTATTACACCTATCATTAAAATTTTTAATAATCTAGATCAAAGGAGATAAGACAGGTCACTGAAACCAAAGTAGACTACTTTTTACCACTACTATACACAGAAAGCAGGGTGTTGCTTCAGCATGTTAGGTAGTGAATTTCTTTGATCTTACCTATAAATGTCACTTCTGTATGTCTTTTATTGGTGCAATTAAATCTTTTCAAATGCATTACATTATCTGCAGCTTTGCTAAAAATCTTGCCATTGTTTAGGACGCAAGGTAAGTCACTGTGAAATGATGTAGTTGACTTTAGTTTCTTCCTCCCCCCTCCGCATGATTTCTCCCAACGATTTTAATTTAAATCTCTCCAAACAGTATAATGGTCCTGGAATTTGTTTAGTCGTTTGACTTCCTTTATCACATGGAGATGGTAAACATTCTGTTGCTAACTTGAAGTGGCTCCAAGCAGCAAAACCAGGAGGATATTAAACCAGTAAAAGCTTATCAACTGATTCATTGATATGCTGTAAATTCCAGCCTTTTCATTTTACTTGTGAGGGTTGCCATAAGTCAACACATTAGTAAGCAATTTGCTGACATTGGATCACTTAAAAAGGCTTCCCTGTGGACAAAGTTCACCTCGGTGCTTTGTTTCATCGTTTTATTTTATCATAGTCTTGTGCTGCTGTACAGATGACTGATGTAGTTTTGCATACCAATAGAGAATTTCAAATAGTCAGTTTGTGCCATTCTATTCAAGTTTTAAGAAGTCACAGACATAAAATATAGAGGTATGGTGTTTTCAGAAATAAATTCAATGAATCAGTTTCAGGTGTTATAAGGGAAAAAAAGGTTGTTCAGCACTATGCATTAAAACACAGCAGAATTTAATATTTCAATCGTAGAACATGTATAACTAACAAAGTATACAAAATGCTTATTTCCTTTCTGTTCACATTGATAGTTCGTACTGATTTGCCAGTTAGCATAAATTTGGGGTTAAATTTCAGTTACACATTTTTTTTCTTCCCAGCCTTAGCCATTATTTGCTGATTGATGGATATGGGTTGGGTCAGGTCATACTGCAGAAAATACAGGAGTAGCTCAAAGCAGATAGTATCTTAGCAGCAGGGGAACTTAACAGATTCTCCTGTCAGGCAGGAGAAGAGATTTCCTCTCTTATGGTTTCTGCTCAAGGAGGCTCGTGAGAGGACTTTCAGGATCACTTAGTGAAATGGGGAAGAGAAACACAAGTGCAAGCTCAGGGAGGCAGCAGAGCCAGGGCTTCTCCCTGCCGAGGGAGAAAGGAACAAGCAACGCAGGCAGAAAGAGAAGGGGGGCACTGCTGGCTCAGTGCAGCCCCAGCCCCTCTCGGCCCCCTGCTTTCAGCTCCCTGCGCTGGTTAGCTTTCGCAGCAGTCACAAAGAGAGGCCGAGTCCTGGCACTGGCCACATGCTGGCTGTGTTGCCCTCACATTCACAGAATAGACACTGGGTAAGGGCAGAGTTAAAATGTGGTTGCTTTTCCTCAAATTTGGGGTCCTGAGAACCTATTAGAAAGGATCATCATGGCTGCTCTGGCTTTCTATTACATCCCCCTTTCTTATGGAAACAATTCAGGTCTGTTCAAGCCTGATCCCAATATAAATGAGGACCAAGCATAAATCAGGACCAAAAGTGTTCTCAAATGGACCACCCTTTACTTGATGTTGAACAGAAACCATGAATTTGGTAAGGTTTAGGTGTAATCCTACCCTATTCTTCCTGAAGTCAATTTTAAAATGAAATCACTAAGAGCAGTTAGAATTGCAATGTGGAGTAGATTCATTTCTAGAACATTGGGAACAACAGTTCAGATAAAACTTACTTGCTTGATTAAATGCATAATCACATTAAAATATTAAAGACATAACTGGATTAAAGTGTTAGTGCATTAGTATTTCATGTCTCATTCAGGAAGCCCACAGTGTCATGGTTTGGGATTGTTTGGAGACCACAAAGTGTAAATATTGAAGGAGGCCTGTGGTGGGATTCTTGTTTGTTTGTTTTCTGTTTTACACATACCACTGAAGGTCAGCATGCATGTTTGCGTGGGACAGAATCAGATTTTCTTTCTTGTCAATGAAGAGTCATGAGGGGAGCACAAGATTACCCATCTGCTTGTTGCTGGACATGGAATTCTCTCACAGAGTACAGAAGGGGGTGCTGCTTTTCCCAGCACATTGTGGTTTAAATACATACGCTATCCAAGGGGTCTTGCGGGATTATTTTTTTCCTTTTTCTTTAAGTTACATTAAATTGATACATCAGCATTAACTAACAAGGTAACTAAACCTGATTTGTACTGACAGATGGATACATCCTTTCAATATACTGTTGTGTATCATTTGAGATCATTTGGAAAGACATTAAGTCATAATTGGTCTCAATTAGCAGTGCATCAGACCATAAAATAAAAAGAATACACAGGATCAAATCTAATGTCAAGAAGCGAACAGCTTGCCCTACTTGACGGTTTTCACCGTTTCCCTTAACTAGACACTTCTAATGTTTGTCTCTAAAGTCTTTATTGAGAAACATCATGGGTTTCACTGGAAGCCACTTTCATATGTGCACATTATATGGACTTTTCTTTTTTTTAAATTAACTGATGATTTTGTTCATAGTTTTAGAAGGCAACTTAGGAAATTCAAAGTTCAATGAAATCTTAGAATGTTAAGTGAGCTTTTCAGATAGAGTTTGTGGGGGTTTTGGGCTCTTGATTCCTTTGGGTCTGGAAAAGTTCACTTTGAACATTCTGATATATGCTGTGAAGGGTCACTTCAGCAGTTGTAAGGGAACATATGTCCCAGTAGAGAAAAGCTACCAAAAAAAAAAAAAAAGTTAAACAAAACACCAGGGAAGTGTTGAGGTACCATCAGGCTGTCTGACCTTGACAACAACCCTTCTGCCTCCTCACCTCCCACTTCCCATCCCATCCTCCCTCTTTTTCTATTAAGTTCTCACTCCCAGGAAATTCCTGGAGAGGAAGGCTCATGCTGCATGGTTGAAATGGTCCTGAAAACTGCTGAAAGCATTTACAAGCAGAGTCACAAAAGTCAAGTCTAAGACTTGTGTGGCTCCTGAGAGAACTTGCAGATATCGTGGTAGCAATGAGAGAAAGTGGCCACAGTGCGTGGGGCTTGCACTCAAGCAGGTGATTAAGAAAAGCATTCATTGCTTTTAGGTATTTATTTTGTTGAGCACTGACAGGAGCATCTTCAGCCGTGATGAACAGGATGCTTATGCCTACGTGCAATATGCAGAAACATATTTAAGTCTATGCCAAGGACAAGACCTAAGAAGATGCTTCTCTCATTGCTTATCATGCCTTTAACTAACCCCACAGCAGATGCTCTGTTTTCCCATCAAGCAATCAATGCTCAGCCAAGTTCTACACTTCCAGTCTCTCAACCCATATGGGCGCAGCACAGAGTATTAGAACAGCACCTCTGTCTTGGGAAAGTTCAGTGATGAAAATCCTGTGTTTTCTCTGAAGGATAACGGTCCACCTGGGACCTGATGCTTTTAACCTCTAAGTCAGGTCTGGACACCAGCTGAAACTGGAACAAGATTCCATAGATGATGCCACTTGTCCAGTCGCTCACCATTCATCCGCATGTGGACTACCTGTAAGTAACTCCAAATCTAACAGCAGTCGATGTTCTTTTCAGGTTCAGCAGATCAGCAATCGCCTGTTGAGTTCTTACGACATCAACTTAGATGAATTCTTTTCTGAGATAGATTCTTCTATAGCCGCAAGTCGAGATGTGTTTCAGCAGTTGGAAGGAGAAGAAATATTAATAGGTGAAACTGACTGGGAGAAGATCCAGATGCAGGTTGGTTGGTGCTTTTTTTTTTAAGTAGTTTTGCGTTTATAAGCTCCTTTATGCTCTTTGGAGGGATGGCAGTCTTTTCAGCACAACTGAGCATTTCCTGTTTTCTGAAGTTTTGGTCTATCATCTCTTCTAAATCAGAAATATTAAAAACTTTCTACAGTTCAGGGATTTACCTCAGCAGCATCTCTCTCCTACTCAGTGAAAGAGCCCAAAGAGGCTGTAGACAAAACTGAGAATCAAAATATTAATTGTTTCTCAAAACACATTACAGTCATAAAATTTGAAGATTTGAATTAACATATTGTTGCTGTATTTACCTTCCATTGTTACACTACAAGTTTGTTTGTTTGTTTGTTTTTACTTAGGCATTTCGGCAAGAGATATTTGACTGTCCGATCTGTATCATGCCACTCAGTCCTACAGTTCATCCTGCCCATCTCTCTTCTGGTAACAGCTATCAGTTTTCACGACAGGTTGTTCTGCTTTCTTGTTCACATTTGTTTCATCATCCCTGTCTTCAAGCATTTGAAGAGTTTTCCTTGGGAGAGCGACATATTTGTCCTTTATGTCGCTCATATTATCAAAAGAAAATCCTCAAATGTTGATACCTACAGCTCATAATGAACTACCTCCTAGATGGTAGCTGACAACACCTGTAGTTCTTTGGAGCCTTTTCAAGCCAGATCTTCCAAGAATAAATTATTTCATATGGACAACAGTACACGCCTTCTATTTAGAGAAATAAGAGTTAGAAGGGTGCTGTTGCTTCGTCTTTATATTCACTTTCATCTTTGGTCTTCCAGCATTTTTATTCTTCCTCCCTCTCTCACTCCCACCTTCCTCCATTTGCATTTCCCTTTCCCAGAGATGAGCCGCAGTTGTTCCAGGCCTTGTGCTCGTTCAGCAATACCCACTGGTATCCCTCACCTGGTTTTTACACCCCATTTTTGCAGGACAGGTTCCCCTCACAAGGACTGCCATAGCTGCAACTGGTCGTTGTAGCAAGAAACACCTTTTTTTTCCCCTCTTCCTTCAGCCACATTTACTAACTTGAACCCTGGCTGCCGCTTCTGCGTGAACGAGACTGACCAACTCCAGAGTGCTGTAGGTAGATAAAAGTGGCCCTCAAAGATGCAGGATTGTTTTAGAACTTCAGAGAACCATGGAACCAGTAAGTACTGGACACTGAGAGACAAATAAAGACACAATTATGAGTTTCAGCTCTGCAGTGCTGGAACTAAGTCAGGTCACCCCAGATCATATATAGGAAGAGTAGGAGCACATAAAAACAAAAGTCGGAAGCTAATGCAAAATGAATTAGTAACATATCAAGGTAACACAAAAATTCATTTTGCATAAAAAGACAATATCTGATTAACTACGCAAATGATAGAGAACTTCCAAATGATACTGACAGGATCAGGTTGTGTCACGCATCAAGTGAGGTCGTCACCACAGTACCGGCTGTTCGGCGTTGCAGTCTTGAGCTGACGTGGGAAAGGCTGTACTACGGAATCGTTAGAGAAAAAGTGTTTTACAGATCAGTTGCCAATCATCGACTCTGTTTTTGGGCAGCCAGAAGGCTGTCTGCCGGGCTCTCTCTAGGAACTTGTGGAGATTTCAGCTTTCTCTAGGAACTTGTGGAGAACGTGTGACACTCCAAAGGACCAGGAATTGATAAACCTGTCTTGAAACTGGGGAGGAGGGAAGAAATCCTGGGGAGCTGCAGACATTAGTTTCACTTCATTTCCCAGAAAAAAAAACCAAACCTGGTACAAACTACTTAAAAAGAACTAGTATTTGACATGGGATATGCCAAGAAGAGAATCACATCAAGCCAACTGAGTTCCATCTCAAGCTGTAAAGCTCAAGCTGGAGGTTTCTGTGTCCAGTTCTGAGCCCTGCATTTCTAGAAACACAGGAGGGTCCCCACAGGCAGCAGAGGGTGACGCGAGGCCTGGGTACAACAGCTGAGGGAATCGGGGGTCACTTCTAACACAGGAGCTGAAGGGAAATGTAAGCTCTCAGGTGTGGGAAGAGCCGATGCAAGCAGAAAGGCTTGTCTCACTACGGACGCTTGAGAAGCAAATGAAAGCTTAAAGCGTGGCAAGGGCCGCTCACATTTGACATTCAGGAAACCTCGGGCAATTAAACAGTGGAACATACTGCCCAGAGCCAGCAGAGAGCCCCGGCCGGGCTGGTTAAATACCAGGAATGACGTAGCTGTGTTTGATCCTCGGCAGGTCCCTTCCAGCCACACGATTCTTGAACTTCAAAAATGGCCTAAAATCTCCCGTGAAATGGAAAGGAAAGTCTGAAGCTGGTTAAGTTTCAAATAGTTCAGGAAACACAGTGGTCAAGTTTTTAATATACAAAAATTGCCCTTCAGTCAAACTATTAAGCTATCGAAAATTAAGCTAATGAAAACTTACACGTTACATAATCCGCCTACTCTTCTATAAACCAGCCCCACTCCACTGAAGTAGAGGGTTCAAATTAATTGTGCACCCGTCTTAAACAGAGGGCTGCAACGCCCCTGAACGTACAGGAGTCTCCATCACATACCACACACCACGTATTTTAAAGACCTGACCATTTGAGAATCTCAAAAGCATGTTAAGCTGGGGGGAGGAAAGAAGGAGAGAAATACCACTATTCACACCAACTATTGACAGGATAATTTAGAATACCACAGAGATTTTTTTTTCTATTGCTTAAAATAAAATGTAAAAAAAAAAAAGCATAACTCCACTATGAATCACACTTTAACTTTATTGAAAACACAGTAAAAAAAAAAAAAAAATCTTCCTACAAAACATTCAGTGTCACATTTCAAACAAACAAGAAGAAAAACCACATTACCACTGCCTTTCACAAAAAATTCAACCTGACTAAGGCGGCAAGTGTTTTCATTGAGTTTCGTAGCACAGCAAAATATCCACAACTGAGGGCATTATAAAACATCTTTCTGGATGACCGAAAAATAAACCAGGAAGGGTTTGGTGGGGAGAAGGTATGTACGCAGAAAATTGTTCTGATTAAAGTAACATTAAAAGCGTAATTTTTCAGATCTATTTTCCCTCGGTCCACGATACAGCCATGCGAAAGAAACCCCACTTGCTCAAGAATGCAGAGTTTACAGAGCCTTGAGCACAAACCGGACACGAGGGGCCGCCAATTCCAGTCAACATCTCTCAGCCTCACACGCCCTTCAGATTGTGCGTAATTTATTATTTTTTTTGTGAACGGAAGTCTGAACCAGTAACACTGCAGTGCAAGACCTGGAAGTCCGTGACAGAAGCCGTCTGCTGCCCTTGTCACAGCGCCGGCAGTCACAACATCCACAGAAACAGAAACCTGTGTTTTCATGGTCGCGTCACCCAGGCGCACGCGAAGCTGGTCTCACGTGACGAGAGGCCGGCAGCACTCTGACAACATTCTCCGTCTCCGCAGCCAGAATTTCAGAGCCAAAGCTTCGTGAAGACGAGAGCAATGCGCATTTTCTGTTTAGGTAACGCAGGGTTGGGTCCCTAATCTCACAAGAAAATCAAGGAAATCCAGCTGTATTTTTTGTGTAGAAGTACGTGTCTCAGACTTCAAGATTTCAAATCCATGACCCAAATGTATCTTCATTTTCTATCCATTTGTTTTTAAAGCAATAGAAGTCAGGCCAAATAAGACACAAATACTATGACACCCACTTGGAAAAAAAAAAAAAAAAATGAAAAGCGGCCCAACTTGGTTTTGTTATACAAAGACAGGGAGGAGAAAGTTAATTGTACAGATTTTGTGAATCTATTTTGGCCCAGACTGGGAAAACAGAAGTCATGCACCAGTTAGTTTTCTCCTTAAGCATTTAAACACATCCATCGTATTCACAATACAGGAACTGCCCTCACGCCACGTTTCTGAATGATCATTTTACATAGAGAGAGAAGGTCTGAAACACGCTCATAGGCATGAAAGAGGCCCAGAAAACACGTGAAGAGTCACCTTGGCACCATGCGAAGTTTGACTTTGATCAAAACGCGAGAGTCACACAGCGCCGGCACACGGGAATGATGCGTCTCCATCTCCAGTGGAGTGAGGCAGGAAGGCATGCCAGGAGCTGCAGCCTTTCTCTACAAATTCCAAGGAAAGTAAGTGGAGCGGTTCCAGGGAACGCCAGGAGTAACCGCTGGCTGAAACCAGCTGCACAAGCACCGCACTCTCACTGAGAGGTGGCCCGGCTGCCTCACACCACTGAAGGTTAAACGCACTTCTATATGCCATGACTAAACCATTCCCATCTCACGCCTAACTCAAACTTCCACGAGCTCTTGGTAAGTTGTTTGAGGACCCACTCTAACAACAGGATTGTTTTAATGGTCTCTAGTGGTAAAAAACAGATCAAATACAAATGAATGAATAAATACTAATGTTTTCTTAATGGAAGAACATTTCTAAGCAGGGAATGCTTTTGTATAGACGATGCAGGAAAAGAAATACATCAAAATCAAAGCAAGTGCCCCGATACTGCAATAGCTGGTATCTGTGGGAGCACTGAACGTATGAGGAGTGCAAAAAAAGCGCTGTTTGTGAAAGCAGCTTCCTCCAGTGATGCCAACGATAAAACTTACTGTAATGGGGCGCAGAAGCAAAAGCAACACCGGAGATTAAAGTACAACAAACGTTTAGAAGCAATTTAGAAGCAGTGTCCCAAAGTGCTCAGGTAGGTACAAACGAACAGTCGATACTCAAAGTCTTTAAGAACCGTGATTGCCTGACTTCTGTGTTTATGTGAGGTCTTAATGCAGATACAGCTTTTAAACCCCTTGGATTTAGATGTGCCAGGATTATCAACACTTACAGGATATTTCTTACACTATCACTTTGCCTGTTTGGAGTCACCTTCTGTTATTTGTTAAAACACTTAATGCTATGTATATAAAAGAATAATCTATGAGCAAAAAATGAAAAAGTTACTTCGAAAAATCCGGTAAGTGATACAGAACAAGCATCCTCAGGTTTTCTGCCACCAAGAAAGAGGCATCTTCACAAGTTCACAGGCTTCGACAAATTTAAAGTCACGGACACTGCTGCACTGTGAAACACAAACCCAGTTTTTAGAAGAACTTACAAAGTTCTTTTCAGTGCTAGTGAATTACTGGCATATTTGGAGAACATACAATTAACTTTCATACACTAACGATACACGTGTTTCTTCTTACTCTTCGAAAGAAGAGTTTGAGGTGCTTCAATTGTGAAACATTTCAAAAACACCTTCCCATCTAAGTTTCCTGCAGGTGTGTGATCTTACGTACCTACGCAGATTCCTCTTCTTCTGTTATTTCACATTTTGTCTATGTCAAGAAGAGAATCTGTTCTTAACATCAACGCCACTGAGTAAGGCAGAGAACGACTTGAAAACATAAGGAAGGAACGCAAGCCAAGATGCTAGACGCCTTCAAGAATTAAGGACAGATTTAGGAAAAAAGTTTCATCAGCCCCTGAAATTCATGAACCTAAGGATTTTAAATATAATTTTAGCAATATGGAATTTTAAAGATAGATGAGAAGAAGAACTGAAAACAGACTGTCTGCACAAGTGAGCGCCGTGTCATTTCCACCCCCCAATTATTGGGCACAGTGGGGATTCTGGAAGTCACATTTAGTGTTAATTCCCCACAAGACGTGTTCTCCTTCCTACGATTCTGACCAATACTGTCAGGCTTTAATTGTTAAATCAAAACTCGTAGATTCTCTCTGGTTGTGGACTAGATGATCTCCAGAGGCCCCTTCCAACCCCATCATTCTGTGATTCTGTGTGCTCTACCCAGAACCGTGCAGCATTCCGGAAAGAGCAAGAACCCATCCAAACACAGAATGGCCCGCACAAACACACCACCAGGAAATCCTGAAGGATTTCTTAGTCCCAGGGAAAGAGAGCTGGAAGGGAAAAGCTACAGTTGAAGAACACGCACAGCCATCACCTGGGAACCCTGGGAGTCTGCAATCCCAGTCGGAAGTACCCCAGTTCAGCAGCTAGAACTGCGTGCGGCAGAGGGACGAGCCATGGGTTGATCTCCTCACACCTTGGACAGAAATGGAGCACCACCACTTCCTGTGGCAGCGCCAGAGGCCGTTTGCCTGAGGTAATGGCGCTGGGCGAGGCAGAAGGTGGTGGCGGAGATTATCACCATCTGGGTGACGGCTGGTGGCTCCCATTGCTCTCCCTGAATGGGATGAATTCAAAAGCGGCATCTTTGTGAAGTTCCAAGGCTGTTAAATGGGACTGAAATAACCTGCCCTTTCACCAACGGTGAACTCAATATTCAGCTCAAGGTTTCAGCTCCTGAAATAGAGGGGCTGGGGAGGAAGGTGGCGTTTGCAGTTTTGTCTCCAGCCAGCACTAAAATAACAACAAAAATAGCAACACTAGGGGGTGGGGGATCTTATTTCCTTAAAGGTTCACAGTTCACATTGAGTCTTTTAAACAAAACTCAGCACGTTTCTTTTTAAAGAGGTTGTTAACATGGCCATAGTGGACTGTCTCTGCTTAAATGACTTTACCTAGATTTAAAAAATTGCTGGTTTACATATACTCTGGTTTTAAAATAACAGGATTTAGCGGTTTTCCTGCATTTGTTATTTCAAAATGGTAGATGCTAGTCCACTAAGCACGAGGCTCAGCTCCTGCACGGACACCACCTGAGCCCGTCCCACTTCTGGAAGAGGAGGAAAAGAAAAAGGAAGAAAAATAACCCAGAACATTCCTTAAAAATTCAAGGAAAGTCAGATGCATGAAGAACCAATTGCTGTTCATTTCTACCTTATTCCTCTAATTGAAATATTAAATTCTTTAAGAAAAGGGCCATCTCGCCTTTATTACACAGCAGTGGGGACATGCGAGCACCTGAAGTGACATCAGCTGCTGCAGGGACGTACGGGCCAGCAGGAGAGCGCCGGTGGGACAGACGAGGGCCGCAGCCCCCTTCGCGCTGGTCACTCCTGGTGAGAGCGTCACTCCGCAGCACCCGCCAGCCCCAGGGAGCACCCGGCCGCGCCAGCTCCCGGCTGCAGCACCAGCCTCTGGAACTGCCGGTGGTACTTCGGAAGCAGACAAGGAAAACAGCTTGTCAAATCCTTTAATTTCTATGACACTAAAACAGTCAACAGGGTGAGAGGTATCGGAGGAACAGGGCCAGAGATAAACATCACATTACAGACAGTAAACAAAGCTTCCTATGAATGCAAAACCTGTTACTTGTACAGTAACCAATACTACTATTTTTTTTAACTTAAAGTGATAAGTATGTGTGCTTTACGTTTAGAAATCCCACCGTATTACAGTTCTGCCACTGCATCTAATATTGTGCTACCAACACAGAATAAAGCCGAGAAACGGCTAACTTAAAACACTTCGTTTACGTCTAGTTTTTGGTCTTGTGTGGTATCTAGGTGAAGATGGAAGCATTTATGTGCTTTTTGCCTCATAAGAAGTGAGGCAGATGTTAATGTTACTAAGATCAGCTGTATATACCTTGAAGGTATAGACCACCTGACTCTACATGAGTCAAAATACTAGGAATGTATCGGCAATATCCATTAATGAATTACCAGTTGCTTGTATTTAAGTGACCATATGCTTCTGTGAAAAGTATATAGTGACCTGTATCTTACACGCAGGATATTTGTAGCACTGTATCTGAAAAGAAGTTTTGCACAAGCATGTCATTTTCGAGGCCAAAGGTGTATTTCAACATGGACAGTGTCACAGTATAAACAGCTGATTTTGAAACAACACAGTCCTTAATCGCCCAGGGTAGTTCTGAATTTCTCGTCCACCTTGGAAGCCTCACAGCAGCTTAACCGTCCGCCGTGTTTCAGCGTAAACTCTTCACTAACGCAGCCTCAACCCGTACATCTGCCTGCAGCGGGGCTGGGAACAGGCAGGGCTGTGCCATTGGTTTGGAAAGAGAGTTGTAAAGTCTTGCCTGAAACTCGTGAGCTTGTCAGCAGGAACTGTCTCTGCCCCATTTAAGGAATTGCCCGACTCACTTTCAGAAGCCACATACACCTTACAATCCCATCGTTTTCCATGTTCTTGGGTCACTGATGCCAGGACAAACATCTCTCCAAAAGCACAAAGAGCAAGACCTATCTATGCTGGTTCACGCTCCCTAAATTCATTCCTTCAGTTTTGCAGAGTGTATTTAAATAATTGTCTTAAAGTTGCAATAGAAATATTTTAATACAGCTCACTAGCCTCACACAACACAATTCCCCAGCCCCATTAAGACACGAGGACAATTTTATCACTTGCATGGACAAGTGGATACTTTTTGGGGTTTTTTTAACTATAATGCTAATCCATAAGGCCACAAGCTCTGAGAATACCTGAATGATGCCCCTAATAATAAATCTTCCAATATTTTAAATGTAAACACATCTTAAAACCACTTTTAATTACAGCTCCCTGTTCTTGGTTGCAGAACTTTTGACTCATATAAAGATTTCTCACTAAAATGTCAGCATTAAACTCAAACAACAGCAAAGATGCTTGTAAATCTTAGTGAAATCAAGCATTTTTACTTTGAGTCTTCCAAGACTCAGTACAACACAGCAATAGGCAGTTTCATAAGCCTTGCATTTATACCAGTCACACACACACAAAAAAAAAAGAGTAACTCTCCAGCTTCGTATTTACTACAGCAATATTTACATTATGGCCCGGTTCAAGTCAGAAAAGGCAGCTGCAAAAAATACTGAGAAATCCTCGTGTATACTGGAGCTTGATTTTTGAAGCACTCCAGGGGAAAAAATAAAATAAAAGCTCACATTCACAGAGAGAGCAATAAGGTCTGCAGCCCAGAGCAGGCATCTCAGAACAGCCAGAGTTTCTGACACAAGGTTTGGCTCATTTTGGAACCACACTGGAGAGCTAATTAGTTGTCACCGCCTGATCACGTGTGAGACCTCAAACTACCGACAGACTTGTTGCACAGAAACAGAAAATAAACAGGAACGTTATCTGACTCACTACGTAACGGGCACACACTGGAGGTGTCCCCATTCCAAGCTGTTTGCAGATTACTTGTGGCAGGGCAGAACAAAAACGCAACCAGATTTTGAATACCTGCTTGGGGTTTTGTTGGTGGTTGGTTTTTTTCCCTTTACTCTAAACTGCTTAAAGGGCTCCTAAGGCCACAGTAATTCTAAGGAAAAGGACGCTACCACCCACCGATGCCATCCCGAATCCAAGGTCTCTGAACAGTTAAACCGTAACACCGCAGAAATTCATACTACCGAGACTGAACACACGTTTTACTTCCCAAGCCACCTATCCCATCTCTATAAGCTTAGAATTTCATTTACGATATCTACACATATAGGCCTATATACAAGTTCATGTGTACATTAAAAAACAGGCTAGTGAAAGATACTGGACTACACCACTGAACAGAAATCCTGGTAACTATTGTATAAATTCAGAGAAATAATTTACTTCAAATTAAAGAAGATTGTAAAAAAAAAAAAAACAAAAAACTGCAATTGCAGCCTCCTCGGCCTGTGCTACTTGCATTGATTACAAGTACTGCTTATACACAGTAGTTCGTAAAGAATTTTACAGGGATGTACTCGGTAGGGTAAGTGACCTCCACGGCACAATAGCTTACAGAACTGTAAGAGCTGCGACCGAGGGTCTACACAGCTTTTTACAAAGCATACTAGGCTCAGATTTAACACTGAAGTTAATCTTCATCTTGCACTCCGCTCTGTTCGGTCAGACTGTCTGGCTACCAGTAAAGCAACCTGGCATTTGTAGCTAAGACCAGAAAGCTGAAAACGGTGGCCTCCCGCCAAAGCTTTGGGACATTAGACTATGAACGGCCTACTGCGTCCAGCACCACCGGAGCTGTGATCTCTACCGGCTACTGCCATTTTTAACACCGTCTCAGCAGAACTGGTCATCTACCATCAAGGATA
This sequence comes from Dromas ardeola, assembly GCA_013398915.1. NCBI lineage: Eukaryota > Metazoa > Chordata > Aves > Charadriiformes > Dromadidae > Dromas > Dromas ardeola. The sequence continues at coordinate 624,308 of VYZM01014745.1, forward strand.
CCTACTCCAGGTAGTTTACATTTCCAGTAAGGGTCATATAGGGCTTCAAGTGTATCATTTTTTCTTCTTTTTTTTTTTTTTTGTTTTAACCACGTCCCAAAGTTGTTCTGTGTAGCTGTGTCTGTGTAACACAGGAGGTACTGTGCATTCAAATGGTAGCAGTTTTATACCTAAAGATGTGAGACTGTCAAGAAATAAAAAGGAATGCATTATTCTCTTCAGCTTCCAGTCTTCAAGGCACCTCCTGCATTAACTAACTGGGAAATAAACAAGCAGACCAAAAGTTCACTGGAAAGAGAAGACTCTGATATACGTAACTTCCTCAGAAGCACACAGCATCAAAAAATGAGACAAAGGTTGGACCCAAATTATCAACAAATAAAATCAATATAAAAATGCTGATGAGATGACAGGAATGCCATGAGGTTGATGTTTTCAGCTCTGTTGATCGCAGGTGATTGTTAATCACAGTGTTTTCTGATGCCCATTTGCAGACGGCTTTGTCTCCGAGTCTCTTGGATTGTTTGACAGATGAAGTTTATCTAATCCTGCAAAACATTAAGCAATAAGGAAAAACTGAGACTCTCCCATGTCTCATGCATTCAGATATTCAAAAGAATAGATACAAGCCAAGTTCTACTTTGTGATTAAGGACTTCACGTTTGCCGAAGACAAGGATTGACATTCTAGCTCAGGTAAGAATTACTTCTGGGAAATGCCCTCAGTTGTGTTTTAAGTGAGAAAAGCCCAGGACAATGGACAGACACGGAAGTGAGAGAAGCCTGACTGCACGTTGCTTGAATCAGATGTTAAGAACCGAGAAAGACTTGCAATCCTTTACTCCGTCAACCTACAAAGACCAAAATAATTACCCTAAACCATTTCTTCTAACTATAGCGTCTTTCTGAACAGCATCCGTTTCTTAAGACCACTGGTGATGGCCACATCACCTCTCTAAACCGCTTATATGTCTAATAATATTTTTAAGCCTATGTTATGACTAATTTGTTTATCTCCATTTCCAGCCATTTGTTCTTACTGCATATGTCTCTACTATGAGCGCTAATTAAAGTCTCCCATCTTGCCCCAGGCAAGTAGTTAAACTACTCTTCTGTGGGGGGAGGAGGGGAAAGATGGTAAATTTAACCGTATTTTATTCACAAAAAGCACAGTGTCAGTCTTTCCTTGCTTGCTACAGTCTCTGAAGTCTCCCATCAAGTCTCTAAATTAAGGATCAAAAATGGAAAGAGCTTCTTATTCATTTAGCACAGACTATATTGAATATTTTACTGAAGCGCCATGATGTACCAAGTTAAACTTCTTGTATCATTGGAATTCCAAAATTGACTGCATTACTAAAAAACCAAAATCTGCTCAATATCATATTATTTGTAAGTCCCAATGTGACATGAATTCTTTTGGTCACAGGCCTGCAGCAGGAATTTACCTTCTGCTAATTACCTACGATGCTGCACCAACCTCTAGTCCTCACTGTCAGAGTTTTCAGCATGGGGGAGAAATGAGCACACGAGCTTTGGTTACCATTCTTTAAATTCCAGGTGACGGTTTCTAAGAGACACTGTCACACATAGCGTTGAAAACAAACCCCGTTTGTGTCAGGAACCTGCGCTCTTTGGGATTTATAACTCCCTGCTTGTGTCAAATGCAAACCTTTTACCAATTACTTTGCTCCTCCATTTTGATCACAATATTTACACAAAATCACACAATATGTGATGGCAAAAGGCCAACAAAGATCCCTAAGAAAAACACTAGAATGATGCCATCCAATGACTGTTATCCTACTACACCTTCATTTTGAAGTGTGTTCATCTGCTTTCAACATCTATAATTTTTTATTAAGCTCTGTATGTTTAATACAGTAAAGTGCCTTGAATTATCAAGATAAATCTTTTAAATCATTTGCCTTGAGACAGAAACTTTAAAGTTTTACCAGAGCTGTTGCTATAAGCCCATGCAGACTGATGTTAATTTATTTCCTTCAGAGCTCTGCAACAGCCATTACATTATAAGCAGTAATACTTTTACAGTCAAAACAGTTGCACACAGAAAAAAGGATTGTGGAAGTCAAATGAAAGGGATGAATCAAGGTCTTCTCATAAAATGACCTCAACTAAAAGCTGGGGGATAATGTCAAATACATCACACTTGCATCATCTGTCTCAATCAACAATGGAGATTCTCTGAAAATATTTTCAGCATAAAAAAAAACTGGACAGATTTACAAACCCTTGGCCCACTAATCTGTTCCCCTGGAGCTTCAAAACTCAACATAAAAAAAAAATAAATAAACCACCGAATGGCTTGTTTTAATCCTACACTATCAGACAGTTTGTATTTCCCTATTTAGTAGGTCTGACTTTAACTTAATTGCCACCAGCAGAGTTGCATTCCAGGAAGTGCTTGGACTTCGTTTACCAGGGTCAACTCTGGAAAGCAGTAATCAGAGAAAATATAACTACCTTTCAGACACCACAAGCTGAATCTGCAGTTATAAATACTGAAGTTTCCCCATTAGTTCCCTCAATTTAATCAAATACTACTCCAGGGTTCTAAGTACGTAGGAGCTCCATTAATTAGTAAAGATAAAATGTAGTAACAACTCAAGTACTAAATATGTACTTTTTATCCTTTTAGTATCAAATATGTTTCAAGCCTTTCTTCTATGGCCAAGAAACATGAGTGCACAATTTGATCAAAATTTTGATTATATCAAGTACAGGTTTTACTCAGCCAGTTACTGAGATCGTGTACGTTCTGTACAAACATTTTCTGAACGTGTAGTGCTCAAGAAAAAAAAGCATCACAACAAAGCAGCTAAGACTTCTACTAACTATTTTAGGGACTTAATAAGTTGCTTTAAACGAAAAAGAAAAAAGCCAACCCACACACAAGTTGAAGTTTTATTTTGGAATAATTGCTCAGTAGCAATGGGAACGTTTCTGTGCTCTCTAAAGGCTGAAAATCTAATTGCAGGTCAATAAGTACACGGACATACCATGAAGATCAACATTGTACCTTCGCTCTCGACTCTTCAAAAGCGTAACACCAAGCTATGCATTCTCACCTTAACTTATAGACACTGCCACCAAAGAAAAGGTTTCTGGGAGCTTTAACAGAACTTTAACATCAAGGTATCAATGCTGGAGAAAGGAAACGGTCAAGGACCAACTCAATTTTCAGTGCAATATTACCTAATGCCTTCAGGAGCTCTTCTCGCACAGCAGAAGTGAACTTTCTGACCAGACATAACGTTGTCATGATAGCAAAGAGCAAGTTGTAAGATAATACAATATAGAAGTTTCCCAGCCAGTTAAACCTTCCAAAGTCTCCAAGAAGATCAAATCTGGTGATTCCTGTTAAAATTGCATTTAAGATTGACATCAAAAACTTGATTACATTTTTTAAGAAATACAAACATTTCATTCTATTACTTTTTACATATGGAAGCAAAATTCTTTCAGACAACACACTATAAAACACACAAGACGATCTTCTCAAGGTCATTTTTCCCCTTCATGGAGCACCATAAAACTGTAAGACACACTTATCAAAACGTTTCTTAAGTTTCCTGGTAAAATCCTTGAATAATGTGAGTTGAAGTAAATTCTCTATTCTAGATAAGAATTCTGGTTTTGTAATTGCAATAAATATAACTAGGAAATAATCAGTATTAGTATGAACTGCTTGAAATCTCAGTTTCTACAAAATCCTTATCTATTCCAGAAAAGGACGTAATGCGCCGTAGGCTTTCTTATTAAAAAATACAGGTAGCAAAAAGCTTTTCCACGAGAGCCACAACATCCTACAGTAAACACTAAGCCTTTGTAAGTTTTTTTTCAGAGCCACTGCTTTTGAAACCAAAGTTTAACACATCTTTCCAGCCGCAGTTTTTCTCCCAGACCCACCCACCACTGTAGCCACAGAGCATTTGCAGAGAGGGGAAAGAGTTTGGCTGAAAGAGAGTGCTGACAGGTCGTCTTCACAGCAGACCCCAGACCACTGACGCTTGGGCTTTGTGCTGATCAAAGGCCAGTCAATCACTACAGCTAAGGGAGAAAACACTTTCCAAAGTGTGGAAGTGTCTACGGGTCCGCCCCAGAAGGCAGAACCACCACCATGGCTTGTTCCTCTGCCAAGTCTACATCAAGGACTGCAGTGAATAAAGGGCAGAATATCAAGATGATACCCAAATAATAGCTGTCTAGGATTGATGAGCCATTATATTCCCAAAAAACCCACAACTCCTGGCACAGATGATGTCACACCCACCGTGTGAAGGAAGGAAGCTCACCTCGCCCCAGAACTAACATGGCAGCAGAAATCAGAAGACGCAATAATAACACTGGCTCTGACATTCCTGGAAGTGAATCACCTTATTTTAAAAAGTTTTGGGGGCTTTTAATAACCGTGACTTCAACAGTGATAATAAATGAAGAGAGACAGAACAGAATTAAGGGCCAGTTACCTTCCTTTCAATGGTAAGCCTGGCACGTATGAATCTCATTGTACCTTGATACCCAAGACTTACAGCCAGCTATCACAATGTTAAATGGTAAACATACCTCTTGTACTCTGCATCAGTCAAATAAAAAAAAAAAATACGGAAATCAAATATAGCGTCTAAGAAAAACACACCAAAATAAAGAAAATGAAAAGAAGGAAAATTTTCAAAGGATAAAGAGAAAAAAAAAAATTACTGAAGCTGATCAAAATAGCAAGAGAGGCAGTACAAAAATCAAAAAAGCACAAAAGGTCTTAACACAAGAAGACGACACTGTCTGCCTGAATCAACCAGTAAACAGATGAAGGACAGTAACCACGGAGTTGCCTTCACACTTGAGGGCAAACAGACAGTGTCCTTAAGAATATTTTCAAGGAAGCAGAGAGTGTTTTACTCAGACTGCAGAGCTACAAGAAAAGTAAGAAAGTCAAGTTCCAACACATAGGCTTCCAGAGCTTTAAAGGAAATGAAACAAACAGCGAGAGCACTGAGTAAAGAGTTCTCTGGAAAAGCAAAAATACTCCTGAACACAAAGGGATTCAGAAGAATAGTGTGCATTAGAGCAGGCGTTATGAGGACAAACAAAAATGAAGCCTGACACTTCTGTTAGAGCAGGTGGGAAAAATATTGTCCACGAGTTACATTCATTTTCCTCTTACAAATAAAAAAAGAAGTCACCGCTCATCAGAAAAAAAACCAGACCTGACAGTATCATTTTGTAAGTTTGTGGGAGAAAAAGATTCCCAAGGCTGCAATCTGAAAGACTACTCAGTAACTGAACAGAAAGCTACATCCCTGGTGGACACAAATATAAATCCAATAAAGTTGGTGACAATTTACCAAATAAAATATTAAAGAATTGTTCAGGTTAAAAAAAAGAAATACTACGCTTTTAGACTGTACATACAAATAAGTTTAAAGTCACTATTTACTTAACGATCAGAATCAAGAGAAGAATTCTAGAAATACTTTTGTATATTAGAAAATTCAATTTTGTTTGTTTCTATACTCCTGGCTATTCTCTGCTCCCAGGCTGTTTCACAGCGGTTGGCAATATGGTGCTGCTGGGAAACTTTTTTCAAGAGGGACTGCTAAAAGGCTGAAAAGTTCTGGAAAAGATCAGTTAACTTCTTTCAGTAAAATAACTTACTTTAGTAAAAACTTTCCCGGAGTTCTAAAAGAATGACAGATTAGAGACATCCACCACCTACATATTTAATGAGAATGCTATGAAACACACACAAAAAAAAAATCTCGTATTTCCATTTTTAAAACTTGAAAGAGGTCAGTACATGTATTGGATAACTTCTGCTTTTTTACCTTCCCCATAATGATAAAGTCTCCTCTCTTCTGAATAGTCCAGAAACTCGTTTTTTTTTAATACAGTGAAAAGACTACGAATTTGCTTAACATATTTATTTCTTTTCATCTATTCAGTGCCACAGGGCGGGTGCATGTAGTGCAACACATGTCGATATTTTTGCAAAGCACCACATGACTCACTGTACTCTAATACCCTCTATTAATCCTGTTTGGACAGCTGTGACTGTGCATTTGTTAGCTGTGTGTTAATTGTTCCATCTTTTTTCTTCTTTTATTTATCTCTATGGCAAACTATTCAGGAATTTCATTTGTCAGTCTTTTTTTAAGTGAGTTTTACCATTAATCTGTTTCCTATGAGACAACAATGCACCCAGCATGTATACTTACTTCCACTGAATCCGTTTATTATCAACTGTTAATCTCACAGATCATTAACAATGATTTTTTTTTTTTTTAAGCAAGTGATGCATGCAGTAATTTAGTGGACACAAAACTAACATTAAAATTCTGTTCTAAACCACTAATTTTTCAGCATAACATCTTGCTCTAAGTGCTAGAACTGGTTTACTTTTTAGATCTTTATCATACTGGCTGTATTTTAAAACTGCACTAGTTAAATACTTGAATTATTCTTTTGCATTTTTGTGAAGTTTTACTACAGATTTTTAAAACATGAGCTCTAGAATGTTTATTTTAAGATTCAATCCTCCAAAATGCATTACAGGTGGTTTTTTGTTTGTTATAAAAGTGTTCTAGTCAATCTAATAAAACTCATCATCCGTAGATACACACAGCGTGAAAATGTACAGTCTAGTTTATTGGAAAATATTAACTACTCTTGATTTGACGGTATTCTGGTTGAAAAAGAAATCAGCTACAGAACTGTTGGGTACACGTTACTGGTCTGTGGGCCTGAGCTTAAACTCCTAAACTTGTACTTAAGACTTGTACAGCCCCAGGTGAAGATTTTTGTTTTGTTCTGTTTAATGTTCCCAATGAAATCCACATTAGCTGCAAGTATTCTGCACTACTTAAACATGTAATAGCCTTGCAATCTAACTTCAAGAACTGAAGTTGAAGATTACCTAATTAAACAAAGAGAAGATACAAACCATCTTGTCTTTCCAACTGGTTAAAATAGTTTTTCTAATTCACATGCTACGGCCAGTTCTTAACAACAAAATCAGGACTTCAGTTCTACTATGCTGGATTCCGAATTTTTATATTTGAAAACCAAAGTGACAAAGACTGCAAGCAGATTATTTTAGGGAAAATGAAAGTAGCCGGGTATCATTGCTGATAAAAAAACCTAACTTTCTAAATGAAGAGTCATTAACTGTTTTTAAAAAGACATTTGCACTCAACGTTATTTCAAATTTTATACCTGAAATCCCCAAATGTAATTTTTTCACAAAAACTGAGCCCTATAAATTCACAATGAACATGCAACTATTTTATACTACCCTGAACAAGTGGTCTCCATATCTTTTCTTCTCACCATCTCCTGTCTTAACAAGTTTAACATCTGACCTACCTTTTTAAAAGAAGATATTCTCTAGAAAATGCTTAGCTTTTTTTTTTTAGAACGTTATGTTCTGCAGTTCATGTACATAGAATGTATGTTCAACAGCTCATGTTGGTGTAGAAAAGGCGGCCACACATACATGCTCTTTCTATTGAAAGTGATGGCAAATTAAATACATACTATAAAAGGTACAGCCACAGACTGTTTGGTTTTCATTTGGTTTTTTTCTTAAGCTCAATTAAACATCCTTTATTACAATGTTTTATACTCCCATTTCACTCACCCAGTGTCCTTGACATCACTGGCAACGCAGAGCTTAGCACCAAGATTGAGACGCAGTTTCCAATGATCTGTTTGAAAATGACAAACAGCATTTAAATTATAAATTTAAAATTATAAATGGGATTCCTGAAGGAAAAGAAAAAAAACAGAAAAAAGAAAAACAGGGGTTCAAGATGAAAAAGGATTCCTGAAAATTACACTCTTCATGCTGAAGCTAAAGCAATTTACAGTAACATAGCGAGTCCTGCTTACTTCTGTCACGCTTCTCCATATAGCGTTACGCAAGAGGAGAGTTAAAAAAATAATCAAATTTGTAATCATTTGCTTTTAATCCAAGTGTTATGTACGCTCAGATTCAAAATAATTCAGAACTACGATGTTGCAAAGCGTCAACTGTTTACTTAATTCCTGCAAACTTTTTACAAAAGAACCATTCCATGGACTTAGAGTAGATGACTGATACATCAGCTTAAGCCTTGTATGTAACTGCTTGCAGGATTAGCATTATTTAAAAAATTACAACAAAGAGCTTCCTTTCAATTGAATGCCTGTTGACTACTTTAAATAGTACGAAAAAATTCACAGCTGTTAGATTTTACTCTAGTTTTTGTGAAGCCTTTATAAAGAGTAATTGAAACTTTCTCTCACAAGGGATCACTTTCTTCAGCTCTAATTCTATCAAAGTCCAAAATCAAACACCAGAAAACTTCTTGAAAGTAGGTCGATATTTGTGCGTTCACTATTTATTTCTACACTATTCCTGGTGTACTGTAAACAAACAATAGAAAACATTAAGAACATTCCAACTCCCTACTGTCTATCTCCTATAGCCGTTCTACGTGTTTACCTACTTTCTGACTTCTAAAAATTTATGGTAAAAATGTCTTTACCCATTATTTCAAAGAACCCCAAACACAACCAAACAATGAAACACATTGAAAAAATAATTAAATTCAACATCTGTTCCTTGGTTACTGATCACCTCCCCTTGTCAGCTGTGGGAATATTTTGCCAAACCCCTGAGCATGTTCCTCCGCATTAGGTAACAGCATTTGTTATTCTGAAGCCAGCATCAAATTGCGGAAAGTCAAATTAGCCTCAGACTGCAAAATGTTGCTGAATAGACCTCCTCAGTCTTAGTTTAATTATTCAAATTTGAATTACTTTGTCTGTATTACTTCGAGCAACCAAGTTCTTCAGATTTCAAACAAGCTCCCTGAAGTACAGTTAGCACAATCAAAGTTACTCATTAGCAATACGTTTCCTTTGAAAAAAGTTCTTTCTCTAGCTTTTCTATAGCTAGTTAACAAGCTCTGCTATTCCCGGCTTTTTACAAGTGAATGGATGCCATCCAAACTAAACAGAGCACATCCTTTTTCCCACTCATTCAGCATTTTGAAAATCTTCCAGTTTGTGTTTACGCAGCTTACAAACAAATACTGATCACTGCAAATGAGCCATTCAGGGCAATTACTAACTAAAGGAGTCAGTTTGTCTTGGGTGGCAAGAAAGAGAGGAGGGTGCCATCACCATCACAGACTTTACCTTACCTTTGTCATAGTCGTGTCATCCTTCCTGGGAGTGAAATTTTCAAAAAAGCGAAGACTGTAGAAGCCGACGACAGAGGATACCATAAGATAGCTGTGAGAATCAAGGAAAAAGGAACCTCCAAGGAATGCAAGTTTCACTCAAGTTCTCAGCAGTGTCCTAAAAGTCTTAAGAACCAAAGAAAAACAACAAAAACACTTCGAGTGCTTGAGAAGGGCTGACCTATCTCTTTCTTCTTTCCAGGCAAGTGTCTTAGTAAATTACCAGTGTCCCAGAAAACTAGACAGAATACTTGTTAACAGACAGAGTTCTCAAAGAAAGGATACAAAATCAAAATGATTTCAAGTGCTGCTCCCACAAAACCAAAGGTGGATAGGGAGGCATTTCCTATTCCAGGCCCCTACGAGGAAAAAAAATACTTTGCATAATTTAAGAAGACACATGCAACTGTTCAGAAAGTTAACTTCTACCAGGACCAAAAAAACTAATATCTTACAGGAAATACAGCCTTTTCTCAATTCAGTATTTAAGGAGCATTCTGGTGTTCTAACCTGCGAGTCTCCCACCCTGTGCAGTGGCAGCAGCCAGCTTTCAGGCTGTATTACTAATGCGCAATGTACTACTAAGACAGAAGGTATAACGATTCACATTATATTCACACTGCATCTACCCACCATGCTGCATTTTACACATACTCCATCACTTGGGAAACTAAAATAAGAGGTCTCAAAAGAAGACACTTCTAGTTGTTTGCAATGCCACAGGCAGAGCAGCCATCGCCACTAAAAACCTTTTACAGCTCTGCAAGCTCTTATACAGCTGTACGCAGGGGAAAGCACTACCAAGTTAATAAAAAAAACCCTCACGATTAAAGACACTACTACTCAATCTGCTGTTCTTTACTTTCTTAAAGTATTTTTATCATAAAGGAGGAAAAAATGTCATGTTTTGTAAGAGGAACACAAACACAAGACAGGCTTTTCATATTCTTTTTTACCATTGAACATTTCTAGACCGTACAAAAGTAGGAGACACGGGTAAAATGCAAACTCCAGACTACTGATTTGCTTTACTGAATCTCTGCATCTTCATAAAGATGCTGGACTACTTTTATTAGGAACTCTCAATAACGTGACGTAATAGCTGCTTATATGTGCACAAGACCGAAATCTAGAAGGGTTGAGGCTCATTAGTTCCAATGTTATCAAAGCAGAAGTTCTCACTTGCACTTTTGTAAGGGCTCCAAAGCATTTCTAAAGTTATAAAAATCATAAGAGAAGTTTACTTTACCCCTGATCCCTTTGGCATTGCAGTCTCATCAACCAACAGGTAAAGAATGTTGAGAGCAACTAAGAGGACTGAGATGGACTATAAAGAAATAGAAACAGTCTTGTTACTTAAAAGTATGACATACATTTTTAAAAATGCATACATTTATCCTCACCAGATTTCATAACATTAAGTTCTTTTAAAATGGTCAAGGAAGGAATATCAGGTTTGTTGCTTAAAGACATCACTCAAAAATTTTAAACCTATTCCCTCAAATGATCGATGAATTCTTCCTGCTTTTTGCTGGGGAAAAAGAAAAAAAAAAAGGCACAAATTCTTACTGTCTCAATCAGTAGCAGTATCATAACAGCTGGATAGACTAAATTCCTTTCCCAAGCAGAAGCTTTTTTCCGCCGTTCTGTTCAGAATAGAAAAAGAGAAGCTTAATACCGTAGATCACCTTAGAATAAAACAAGTAAAAATCATTCAGGTATCTATAAGCTCATTATAACTACAGGTAACAAAAGTAATCTTATCTTGAACCAACACCAACCAGTTCATAAAAATATCCACCCTGAAGAGCTGTACAGAGCAATTCCAAAAACATGAAGCCTCTTAAGAGAACGGCTGGGGAGACATACAAAAGTAGATTTTTCTTTCTTGTTTGCAGGCACATTTCACCATAACATTTTCTTTCCCTGGCATACAGCAGTTTTGCAAAGTTTAAAACATACTGAATTTAAAAATATCCTGTTTACAGGTATATTTCAGTATGACCTAAAGGGGCAGAAGGGAATTTCAAACATTTAAACAGTATTTTCCTCTTGTAACATAAGGCAAGAAAGATAAGACTAAGGCACTGGACATCACTAGTATGTCTAAAAAGAAAACCCAGTAACTTTTTTTTAACCACAGTCTTAGATTTGCACATAACACACTGATAAATGAAAAATCCTGCAAGCCTTTGAATAAGTAAAGAGATTCCTACTGAGTGGCTGCCATTACCACAAGCATTGCTTTTCAGTTTTAAAGGACACAAACCTGCTAAGAATTGTTTTACTGTTCTTAAACACAATTTGATTTCTACAGAAATAATTCAAAAACAAACAGGAAAGTAATATCTTAGATTATCCCAAATAATCATAAGCATATCACTGCATATGAAAAGACTGTACTATTGAGCCCCATGCAGGGAAGTTGAGTGTTACACTTTCTCTAAAATTACGTTAAAAATAAGATCCAAATCAGACTCCCTACTTACATTTGTTTGTTAGAGGGGCGTAATGATTCCATGTGATGTACTTGTAGAAACTATGATAATTTGAGAGGACTGCAAACGCACACATTTGGTTAAGAACAACCTGGAATCAATTGAGTGACTGCTACAAGCTAAACACCGCATCTTAAGGTCATTTATTAAACTGCAATCCACATGAAACAGTAGAAAAAAAAATTTTATTACCTAAATTCGTTTTCTTGCTTTTCACTTTTTCAAGCTCTCGTTCCAACTCTACTGTCTGGTATTCCACCATGGAAGATACGCCTTTTGAAAGAGAAGACGGTATTTTCTTTTGGACAAGCCTAACTACAGTGTTGTAAGACACACGGTGACATTTCAGATTTAGGAAGCATCACATTAACACTTGTGGCTTTAAACTGCAGGTGTTTTTCAGAGACTCTTCAACTACTTTTCAAAGAAACAGAGGCTTAGTCAAGAACCCTCTAACTGTGTCTAACCAGAGGAGTTCGACACATCAGAGGTTTCACGGTATGAC
>VYZM01014745.1:637488-697961 GCA_013398915.1 Dromas ardeola
TTTTTTTTTTAAACACTCTCTAATAAATTTCTATGAGATTAATAGTCTTGTCCAGGCTTTTATCTCGTATCTTGATCATTTGCCTACAAAAACTAAACAGCACTTGGGTTGCTGGCACACTAACACTACTCTATAGTCCAGTCTCATCATCTCCTTATTTTCTGTTCTCTGCTCATCCATCCAGCAATCTCAGTACAAGGACAGAAGGTGTATTTCTCATCCCATCCAGCCTGCACTTTCTCCATATTCCAACACAGTGAATTCCTACCTGGAAACCAAGATATACAAAAGTATTTCTTGGAATTTTTTAAAACTTTTACTCTTTTTACTTCAGAGTATTCATACTGATTTGTTCGATGCAGTCAAATTATCAATAAGGCATCCAACTGTTTCAAAAATTAATTTTTAAGTGTTTAATTACCTGCTTCTTTCACACACAGTTTTGCATATAACACATAACCTCTGTGCTATGCCTAAACATTTATCTTTGGTACCAGTGATATAATGTGTATGTGGTAATGTTTACAGTGGCTTCAAATATATAAATATCTCAAATCCCAGGACTAACCAGTAACACCTACAAATGCTGTTTTGTAACAACATTTGTTCACTTGAAGTGCCTGCAATACAAAGGTCAGTTTAATTTCTCAGTGTTTTTTAAATAAGTAATCATAATATGGGGGTTTTTAGAAAAAGGGGTTTTTTGAAAAAAAAAAAAANAGTAGAAAAAAAAATTTTATTACCTAAATTCGTTTTCTTGCTTTTCACTTTTTCAAGCTCTCGTTCCAACTCTACTGTCTGGTATTCCACCATGGAAGATACGCCTTTTGAAAGAGAAGACGGTATTTTCTTTTGGACAAGCCTAACTACAGTGTTGTAAGACACACGGTGACATTTCAGATTTAGGAAGCATCACATTAACACTTGTGGCTTTAAACTGCAGGTGTTTTTCAGAGACTCTTCAACTACTTTTCAAAGAAACAGAGGCTTAGTCAAGAACCCTCTAACTGTGTCTAACCAGAGGAGTTCGACACATCAGAGGTTTCACGGTATGACCTTCTGCGATCCCTGCCTATTCTGTTGACCAGCTACTGCTGAACTGTCACACAGGACCAAAATCCAGTTATTGTGTGGCAGCTTGACACTGGATGGCTCAAATGCCTCTTTCTTGTATCTCTCTCTGATTTGTTGATCAAGATGTAAAGAAACTCTGGGTGCCCTTCAAGGGCATTATTGCTTATAAACTTAAAGACAAAGTGGACCCTTGCCTCCAAACTAAGTAAGCCAGTGGCTGGACCTCCAGTTTCAGCTGGTGCCTCTCCCTCCCCTTCCCCAGTCCCTTTTACTCAGCAAACTCAGTTTCCATACTGCTGACTTGCTTGTTGACATATCTTCTGCTCGACATATCTTTCTTCTGCTCATACCAGTTTGCCTGATTTTGTCAGTCTCTCTGTGCTGCAGAGCTCCCTCTGACAACCACAATCAGACCTTCCTCACAATCACCCACGAGACCATATTCTTTCCTTTTTACAGCTTACAGCACACGCATGTCACTGTTCTGCAGCTCCTCAAACTCCCTCCTCTACACCATCTCAAAACTGACAACCGTAATATTAATTCCCCTTCTCCCTTACTAATTTTCTGCCTAGAAGTTGCTCAGCAACTCTTCCTCTTACCCCTACGTGGGCTCTAGGGAAACCAGCCCATTTTCCCCTCCATCCTCTTTCTTTTCAACCTCCTATTCTCTTCCAACCACCCATCTTCTCCAGTGCAAGCACACTGTGGTTTCTCTTCTTGATTCCAGTTCCTCTACAAACACTGCACAATGTTCAAGCAATGACACAGCTCTGAAATGCTGACTAGAGATCTGCTATTTCAGTTCTCATCTCATTATTTCTACTTTAGCTTTTACTCTTTGCAATCACAAACTGGAAATATGTTTCCCGAGGTAAGTTAGAAACACTCTCCACTCTCTTCTTTGCCCCACTTTCATCCCTTTTATTTCTGAATAATCTCACCTGAAAATAAGTTAAGAAGGCTCACATTTTCCTGTCCATTCCGGGCCAATCTCACTCTGCGAAAACACTGTGGCAGTGACAGTTCAAGGTTTTAATAAAATAAGTCCTCTCTGTTGTCCTCCTCCTTGATTTACATTGACACCTTTCACCTGTTGGCCATTCCCTACCCTCAGCCTCACCTTTGATTGCAGGGTAACCTGTAATAGCACCACGTTCCAGACACTATTTTTTTTTTAAACACTCTCTAATAAATTTCTATGAGATTAATAGTCTTGTCCAGGCTTTTATCTCGTATCTTGATCATTTGCCTACAAAAACTAAACAGCACTTGGGTTGCTGGCACACTAACACTACTCTATAGTCCAGTCTCATCATCTCCTTATTTTCTGTTCTCTGCTCATCCATCCAGCAATCTCAGTACAAGGACAGAAGGTGTATTTCTCATCCCATCCAGCCTGCACTTTCTCCATATTCCAACACAGTGAATTCCTACCTGGAAACCAAGATATACAAAAGTATTTCTTGGAATTTTTTAAAACTTTTACTCTTTTTACTTCAGAGTATTCATACTGATTTGTTCGATGCAGTCAAATTATCAATAAGGCATCCAACTGTTTCAAAAATTAATTTTTAAGTGTTTAATTACCTGCTTCTTTCACACACAGTTTTGCATATAACACATAACCTCTGTGCTATGCCTAAACATTTATCTTTGGTACCAGTGATATAATGTGTATGTGGTAATGTTTACAGTGGCTTCAAATATATAAATATCTCAAATCCCAGGACTAACCAGTAACACCTACAAATGCTGTTTTGTAACAACATTTGTTCACTTGAAGTGCCTGCAATACAANCATAAAATAAACGTTTTAAACTTTTTTCAGAGTATTCATACTGATTTGTTCAATGCAGTCAAATTATCAATAAGGCATCCAACTGTTTCAAAAATTAATTTTTAAGTGTTTAATTACCTGCTTCTTTCACACCCAGTTTTGCATATAACACATAACCTCTGTGCTATGCCTAAACATTTATCTTTGGTACCAGTGATATAATGTGTATGTGGTAATGTTTACAGTGGCTTCAAATATATAAATATCTCAAATCCCAGGACTAACCAGTAACACCTACAAATGCTGTTTTGTAACAACATTTGTTCACTTGAAGTGCCTGCAATACAAAGGTCAGTTTAATTTCTCAGTGTTTTTTAAATAAGTAATCATAATATGGGGGTTTTTAGAAAAAGGGGTTTTTTGAAAAAAAAAAAAAAACAAACACAAATTTTATGACCATTATAAAAATAAGCTTTTGTGCTGATGCTTTCCCTCTGAAAAAAGTTTAAAACGTTTGTTTTATGGAATGATTAATTAACTATGAGTTAAGAAAAAAGGATAGCTAAAGAGCTCGGTGGAAAAAGCCTCAAGAACTTTAATGGAAGCAGCTGAAAAAGTAAGAAAACTCATGTTAGCGTCTGACATTTTCTTCTTCTCCATAATTGATTTAGGGGTCTCTGAGGAAAAGCTTTATTCAAGATATATGTTGTTTCCTCCCCTCAATATAAAAATCCAGAGCTCAAAACACTGATATTCACGGGAGCCATTCCAACAAAGTCAGCATGATCACATTAGGTCCCTAAGAGACACTTGAGTAGACATTCTGAATCATATTTAAGTGCTGTTCTAGTTCCTCCTTAAAAATAGTAGCAAACAACAGGTTGCTATACAAAAGGATATTTTACGAGAGGGGAAGGCAAAGTTTCAGATCAGTCAAAAGAGTATTTGAAAAGGATGCAGCTAAATTCTTAAAAGCTCTATAACATTAGCTTTATTTCAAACACGCACAAAGTTCAATGTCAGCGCTGTCTAGCCAATAAATCAAATTGGTAGACGAGACTTGTTTGGACTAGCAATGAAAAGTTAGAAGGGATTCTCCAAGAAAGCCACAAAGCAGCTCATTTAAGGTCAATTTAACGGTATTATTCTGTTTTTCTTCCAGCCCCGACATAAGATTTCAGTACCTCAAAGGAAATTGTAAGAGTATCTATTTGCATTCCCCCTAGGTGATTGGCAGTTCAACACCAATTAGTTCAAAATTACACTGTTACTAGCGTGCAATAAAAACAACACCTTTCATCTTTCTTACATAGGTAAGGATACCTTCAGAGCCAATAACTTTGATCAAGTAAGTATTTTTGATCCTACCCCACCCATCTCTTTGGATTCAGGAAAACTAATAGCTGAAGGCAACTTTTTTCTTTTAATATAAAAAAGTCCCAGCTTTATTCTTCGACTGTAGGAGTGATGTGGGTACTGAAATATAATACACTGGAAACAAACATTTTCCCAAAGCCCAGTATCTCTTCAATAGATAAAAATACTAGGGTAGATAACACGATCAAACTTTCCCCTCCCTCCTCCTCCGATTTTCAGTTATGCACTGCAGACATCTGAGAAGGAAGAAAATTAGTTTCCGCAAAGAAGATATGCAGCTTCACAGTTCGATTTATTTTCAAATATGAAGAGCTTTACAGAATACTATCAGTTGCATCACCGCCACAATGGTTACATCTATACGAATCAAGAAGGGCACCAGCTCACGCAGCTAAACTTTTTTTGTTGTCTGAAAACAGAGGCTTTGCCCAACCTATTCAGTGGGAACAGCGATTCGTGCTACACCCTTCCTATGTCCAGGCATTGTCTGAGGACAATTAGGGCAGGGCAAAGCAGTGCTAGGAATGTCATAGCAATTATTCCACCAAGAAGAAAGAAAAATCAGCATTGACAATCGCCAAGTATTGCTTAAGCCTGCGCTCTGGTCCTCTTCACTTTTAATAAAAATTCAATTCTTTGGTTATACACATACATGGAGTATATATTTCAGAAGACTTTGCTGCTAAACTGTCCAGCAGGGTTACTTAAGCACATATATTTCCACTACCACAACTGTGGAAGAGTTTCCACAGCCGTGGCATGGGAAGCACATAGCTTCATATCTGCTCTGATACAGCAACAAAAATACTTACACAATCTGTGTGTTAAGTCACAGATTACGGCCTCTAACATCACAGCACTACCTTTACTGATGTAATTAGCACCACACCTCCATTTGTACACATTTTTTAAAAATGCAATAAGCATGATAATCATGAGTCTTCATCGTTCTGGCAAAAACAGTATCTATTTTTCTGGTGTAATTTGTATGTACTAGAAAGACTTTTGGCAGAGAAGATGAAGCTTTCCATGTTTGCCACATAAATGAGAACCATACTTAAAATTACTGAAATAATTACTCACAAAAATCTTGCAGAGTATGTTCTCGTGCTTATAACACATTGCCCTCCACCTACATGCTATATCCAAGTTTAGACTTCTATTTACTTTCCTGCTTAAGTCCATTAATTTTCTCTGTACACCAAACTATGGGTTTTCAAGCATTCCTTCAGATGGCGGTGTCAATACCATTCCTTCAGCACATGAAACAGAAGAATTCAGTTCCCTCTCCTGTCACAGGACATTTAAGCCCCACGTCTTTCACCTCTCAAGAGCAGGCTGGTGAGAGCTCTGGGGAACACGGGTGGGTTGCAGTTCTACTTTACGTTGAGTATTAACCAATTCGCTGGAAGAGAACGCAGTCTTTCGGCTAGCGGTTAGGGGAGCCACCTGCACACATCCTTAATCCAGATCCAATTAGTAGATGCCTACAGACTAGGTCCACCTCACGAGTGATATTATTAAATTGCAACACAAACAACTGTTGCACAGACTTCTATGCAGAAAAACAGCAGACAATCATCAACTAAATAATCACATTCTCCACCTGAATAGTGGAAACCACTCAGCACTACTTCTAATAGATACCTGAATAACTACTAGGTCATTTTTCTGTATCGCTTTTCTTGTACATAAGCACAATCACCATGACAACATTAAATATTCAGTAACAAATATTTTACAGTTGCTAGCTAACATCAAACACTCAGAACAATTATAATTACTCCATCACAGCTTCAAAGATGCTCACTGCATGCACCTTTTTGCATGTCTGTATGTGAATGTGTATACATACGCGTGTCAGTATAAAAACCTAAGCTTCCAACACAGCAAAGGTGAACATTACTTTTAAACTGAAACCCTGGCTGACTTTAGCACAAAGAAGTCACTACTCCTCCACAAATTTTAAACACTGGAATAAAGACGACCACCGTGATCTACCGTTATCAAAGGTACTTTCCCTGACCAAGGAGACTCACAGAGACTTGAAAGAAGAAAAGGTTGAGATACATGTCAGGAGACTGAAGAGTCAGAGAGAAAGGCAGGAAATTAAGAAAATTAAGGCTAAAGTAAGTCGTAAGACAACACAACAACGGATGTGTCATGACATGAATATCTTTGGTTTTCCAACCTGAAGGAATTGTATAAATTGTGGATGGATGGTTTATCCATGCAGTTAAAAGCAATTCAGAAGAGAATTTGTACAACATGATTTCGAGGTTTATAAAATCGATACATTTTCCGTAATTGGTGCCTGCCGTGCTTTCTCTAGAAAGCCAGTTTCATACTTGTTTTGAAACACTTCAAAACAGAAACACCTTATCAAGAAGTGCAAAACTGTAATACTAAATACAAAACATCTAAAACATTTGTATTCATTAATAGAATTATTTAAATTATTAAATTCACCAAATAGCTCCTAGAATATAAAGGACTGCTATTGTTTAACGAATTATTACCGAAGATCCTAAATAATAATGGACTGAAACAGAAAAAATCCTCTAAATAAAACCCAAAACTCATAATGCAGGGAGCAGAGCCTCTTGCTCATGTAAGTTCATTGTTCTTCAGGCAAGGCTAAAATATAGTCATTTACCAATCCAAACTATTTTGCAGTGAGGGTAGTGGGTCTGGTCAACTACTCCATTTGCTTCCTCAGTCTCAGAATATTCACGTATTAGAGCTGATAAACATGTTAAAAACAAAAACAAAGCAAACCACACACACAAGCCAATCTTCAACAGCGAGCAATGAAACGTAAGCCTATAATGCTTGTTACGTACTAAAGTGTTGAAATTTTCTATTTTGAGAGAAGAGAATACGTAACAGTGAGATCAATACTCCTGTGACCAGAATCATTCTACTCTAAATACTGTGTTTGAAGCAACATCAGAACAAGCGTACCATTAAGCCTCCTCTGAATTGCTTCTTCCTCTAAAGTGATGATATACATCTGCTCATCTAGGTCTTCAAGGATCTGTATTTGGAAACAGAAACATGAACTGAACTGAGTATCAGAGTCACTTGGTTTTCTGACTGCACTAACCTACTCGGGTTCATTTTGTTGTAGTAACCTTATTTTAAACATATAGTCTACAACTTTACCATACTGATACAAATAAGAACTCCATAAAGGATTATTCCATTCTGTTACAGACCCATTTCTTTACTGTAAGCAAACTTTCTGTTAATTTTTCACTTCATGTTAAAGCTCTTATGTTGTTTCAAACTAAAGAGATTTAGGGAACAGGGGAAGGGACAGTACACCCGGCCTATATTCAAATCATATCAACCTTCACACTCAACTCGATTTACACAAAAATAACTGCAAATTTTGAAAAAGTACACTAAAAAGTGGCTTTTCACATAAGCCAGTACTTCAAGCACATATAAATTGCTATTGGAATCTAAAACCAAATAAATGAAGTCTGCCTACCACCCTTTCAGGTGCTTTGAGTTTAAAGCTCACAGATAGCAAAAGAGTATATATTTTCTTTGTCTTTTCAGGATTGAACTGACTAATGAAAAGGAATGCAAGACTTGAGTGCACCCAAATTTTAGTAAATATAAACTAGGAAACATGACAACAAAGTCACTAGAGCACTTGTACATACTTGTACTTCACCCTTCCCTCACAGCGTTCAGTACAGGAACAGCAGAGTATCTATGGATAAGAAGTTCTTACGCATGCCAACGACCTACATTTCACCCATCCAAGCGTATCCCCAGGGACCCTTCTTGTTATCCAGCCTTAGTTAATCTTGCATCCTTTGCTCCTGAACTCAGAATAAGCCCACACTTTTCAGGTATTTGCAAAACAGACACAGTAGGTAATACTGGCAATAAATATTAATGTTAGTAGCAGTTATATAAATTGGAAAAATCAGAGGAAATCTATACTATTAAAAAAAAAACTTTTTCTGTGAAAAAAGAGACTTCTGTGCTACATAAAAATTTTTAAATAAGTACACAAATATTGACTATAGAAACTCTGACGAACTGAAGAAAGAATTACGTAGAAGTGTAAGCATTCTAACAGAAAGCACCCTAATGCCATTCTACCTTCTAACGGATAGCACACAAGGACAGATTTGTGTAACACTTACTGTTGGCTTCACCAGTAACTGACCCATTACTGTAAACATCCGTGACAGTCCCACTGGCGTGCATACTGCAGAGGTAGAAAGATTATGCAAAATGGTCATTTGTAAGTCAAAAACCGATTTTTATTTGGGTGTCAAATATGCTATTCCACATATAACGAAGCATGGTTTTGAAGAGAACTGCAAGACCTTCAAACTCCAATACAAACTTTAAAACACATTACTATCATATGAATTTTGAACACGACAGGCATCTCTCCCCTCCAAGAGCATAACTGCCTGGGTTTTTTTTATTCAACAAGGAACACCATACAATCAGATATCTTAAACTTGCTCAAGTAATTATTTATTCAAAGCATGAGGAACCAGAGGCTATGTCTACGCTAGTAAATTCAGCAGTGCCAGGATACATTCCTGGGCATTAAGACTTGATTGTCTACACCGGTAAATTGCTGGAACTACCCCTGGCATGATTTGCCCTGGGCCAGTTACCACTTTCCCAAACAATTTCCAGGTGCAGTTGTGGAGTTCAGGCAGTCCAGGAACCACTATCACGAGGCAATACATACACAGCCACCTTCTGCAAACTGCAGTATCATGGATGGAACAACACTACTTGGCCACAGCACTGGAGAACATCTCAGGTGCATTTAATCTATTAGCAAAGGTAAGGAGATCATGAAGCTGCTTTGCTCAGAAAGTTATACTGCAACTTCAGTTGATAGTAGGCTCAGCTACCAGATTTTAAGCTACTTTTCTAAGAAATAACAACTGGCCCTTTTTGATTGTAGCCTGTGATGGTTTTCAGGTATGGTGCATGTATGCTTATTGGGAGAAAGGCTCAAATCATGGTAATAGAAAATGATTAGTAAAAATCAACAGTTTAGGGAGAACAGCCTTCAAATACCGAAGTGTGTAGGAGAAATTTGTAACAGCATGGATGAGGATATACATTTATAGTTTCCATTATAATAAAACAGTGTTGCCAAAAAAAAGGAGAAGCACACAACATTTTATAGGGAGGATTAGATTTATTTTTATTAACTAGTGTTTCACTGTGACTACTATGTATCACAGGAAAAATACAAGAGTATTCAAAAAGGCTAACTTCAGCTAGTCTTCCTCTACTGCAGAGAAAGCCTGCAGGAAAAGGAGAAAAGAGAAAGGAAGCGATGCTCCAAATCACCACTGCAACAAGCCTCACTCATACACTGCCTCAGCAATTAGGCCAGCTGAAGATCTAATGAAACTATCCCAGCATCTACCACTTTCCCACATGCTGTATGCTGCCCTTTCAGCTACACAGTTATAACAGCTTGGAGGGCCTTAAATCACTTCAGCGATTTGCTCGTACAAATTACGAATAACTCTTCCAAAAATTGGCATTTAATCCCTATTATTTTGATGAACTGGTTTACAGTAGCCGCAGAGCACACTCTGTGTTTTCATCTCTGCTGACACAAACTGCAAGTCAGATGTAGGAAGTCTGTAAGCCGACTTCCCCATTAAAACGTTCAGCAACTTGTGCAAACCACACTCTTGAACAGCCCACAGGAGACATTCAGAACCACCTGTTTTTTTTTTTTACTTCCCCCCCCTCCCTCCATTGCAGTGGATTTAAGAAACTCCACATACAGAGAACCTAAGGAGACTCACTGAGGTCTCTGTGAGCAGCACCTTTCATGCAGATCTGCTCAGGTTTGTTTTAATCTATCATTCCCCGCTCTTTCTCCACAGTGACAGCCCTGTAAGCATTAGCTGTAAACTATAAAGCCTGGAGAACAGGTGAAAACACGATAATCTTGAAAGGGGGATGTTCTGCCCCCCTTTCAGCAATTTTCTAGAAGTTATTTGAGGAGGGTGGGAGGTGGGGGGTGGTGAAATTGTAAGTGGGATTTGGAGCCTTCCATCATCTTTCTTATCCCCCTAAACATGGATGACTGACCTCTAGCTAGGGGCAGTCAGTATAAGATTGGGTTCTTTGTTTGGGTTGGGGTTTTTTTACTGTTTTATATGCAATCGTATAACTGACCTCCAGACTGGCCAGATACCAGTTTGGTGATAACGAAAGCTAATTGCACTGTGTTCCAACTTCTGTCTATACAGGGAGATTTTCGATTTAAAAAAGGAAGAAGGATCATTTACTCAATATAGGACAAACTAAGTGTTCCATACTAATTTTCTCTCCACACTACTGACCTCCTGCAGACATTTCATTTAAAAATTGTGATTTTCTTTGCAAAATGGAGTCCCTATTTTTCAAATACCTGCTTTAAAAAGTTAAAAGTTGAAATTATTTGGGGTGAGGTGCGAAGTTCGTCAAAACCTGAAAATGTAAGGCAGCATTTGTTCAAACTTCAGAACTCAAACCTAGTAAGTTTACAACTAAATTTATACTTAATAATGAAAAAAAAAATTTCACACTCTTAACTTTCACAATCTTAGTTTTCACAACGAAAAAGCTTCCTTTGACCTTTAAAAAAAAAAATACATTAAATCATTCATCTTTTGGAATAATCAAGAAAATACTTACACAGAAGCAACAAGCATCCCATCAGTGATATACAGGAATATAAATATGGGAGGTAGAATTCCCAGAGGTCTGTAAAGAAAATATTAAGCACAGTCTTAGCTTATTACAAATAGGCTACTTATGTCACAAATACAACTGAATTAACTTCTTTTCATAAGCATTCAGGAATGAACAATTGTATTTTCAAGAATAAATTAATAATTACTCCATTAATAATCCTGCAGGCAACTAAATCCCAAAGTACTTTAGCTTGAAAAATATCTTCAGCTTTTACTTCCGTTGCCCTTAAGTCACTTGTTTTTAACCTACATCGCGTCAACGTGAGCATGGAACTTCTCAGCATGCTAAAAACAGATTTAACAGCAAAAATGGTATTGACTACAGCTTCTTCACAACCTGTGCAATACTAACATAGCATTTTCTAGAAAGACATTTAATTGAAAACATCCATTTCCATAATTAAAATTAAACTAGTGTGGTGCTTTTTTGAATTCCATACCATACAAAGACTCCATACTGGCAGCATCATTGTCTATGAGTGCTGAAGCCACCCAAACGATGCCAAGGATAAGCAGTGCAAGAAGAATAAGCATTACAAGGGTTTCCAAAATGCGTGCTCTGATGCCCTGTGGGCAGAAGAGGGGAGAGGGAAGAAAGAACACAGCCAAGAACTTAGAATCGGGTATTTTCAAACATAAGAAAAATACAAGTAAATAGCAGTTCCTTCTTCCTAAATATATATTCACATTTTAACATGTAGACAAAAGCATAACATGTAATGCACATTTAAAAGACAGCGCATAAAAAAGGAAGTACTTACGGCTTTATAGTGCCCGGATTGCATTTTTCCCCTTAAAACCACAGAAAAATGTTTTAAATTGCATATGCCTCACAGTTCTCATTAATCTCATTATTCCATAAAGTATTCTTTATACCATATGATTTTGCTCGAGCATTTTTAAAAGATGGATTACTTTTCTAATACTTTCAGCAAAGAAAGTGGATTAGCAAATTTTTATCTATGATTCCAATCAAGGGAATGGAAAGCCAATTATGGCAAATAGCCAAATGGCCCCGCAAGCATTAAACCCTGCGCAGGTACAATGCACCAATTTAGTTAAAATACATTCTTCAACTGCAATCGCTTCTTGCGCCGTTCCTCACAGTCTTCAGAGCCCTCAAGCGTACGGTCGGAGTTACTGCTCGCCCTGACTCTGCCCACACTCTGCTGCTGCTGCAGCCGCTTCCAAAACCTCCCAGCTGAATGGAACACGTACGTCTCGCTTACAACACACACAAATCACAGGTCTACGAGGCTATATATCACAGCATTTGCTCGAGTCTAGAAAAATGTAACAACACTCTAATAGTTGCCTATTAGATTTGTAAATGTAAATATACCAAATAATACACAAAGCCGTATTTAATTTTTTTTTACCATTGCTTACGGTAATTTTAAGCAACAGAGTTATTGGGACACTTTCTTCAGACATCCTTGCTATTAAGGGACCATCAGATTGCTGTTCACGTAACAATTTTACTTTTATTTGTCTTCATTTGCCAGTGTACATCTCCACAAACAAACTCAATCTCTCTTTTCTTACACAGATTCATCCCAGCTCGGGTATATTCCAGTGAAAAGTCTACTTTATAGTTGAATGCTGAAAGCTTGTTTTACTTTATTATTTGTCTACTTTTTATCACCTCTTCCCTCACTGCTTAACGCAAGAGGGTAATATTTACATGACATTTACCCTCAAAATTATGCCTCCCTACATAACCACTGCATCCCACCATGAATAAGGCATCCTAACAATGAGCACTGGTCTTGTCTAGCACACCAATTCCTTCCCACCATCAATCCTCTGCAGAACAGCTGTGGTGGCATGAAGGAAAAACAGCCAAAAAAAGCCCTTCACCAAATTCCCTGTAAGGTTTAAGTGGGCAGATCAAGTCCAACTCATAAAGGATCTCAAACACCAAATTTCAAATTAAAGGTCGTGTGGATAGGATATAGATTTACTCCTAAAATGTATTTTTTTTATAATAAAAGTGGCTTTGAGGTTGTTAAAAGTTATTAAAAAAGGTTATTTTTGTAGTTCTCAGAAACTAGCTTTCAGCCTTCCATGAGTTATTTTGAAAGTGAGCATCTAAGCCAAATATATGTATTTGAAGATTAAATAGCCACATGTCTAATATTAAAGTTTTGAACTTGAGCAGTAAGTTACCAGGAAACAAACAGATTACAGCCTAAGTACTTAGCATTGATAGAGAGCCTTCCCCTTACAACAGAAGGAAGTCACAGGATTAGAAGAAAACCCAAAACATTCAAGGATGCATGCACAGAGATCTGCTTCAAGCTTTCCAAAGCCTTGAAGACTCCTTTCCTCACCTAGGCAGAAGAAAACATAAAGCTGCCTTCTGGGTTTCTGAAAGCCTTAGCCACAGAAAGTGGATTCCTTACTTCCCTACTATGAGACACATGCACAAATCTCAGCCTCTCTGACTTGAAGTTTCACAGCAACAGATTCTCCTGGACAAACCTGGAAAATATTTCATTTTACATGGCGACCCAAACACCAAATCCTCCTCCCTTGGATGGAGTAGCAGAATTGTCAAAACAGATAAACAAGAAATACACTGTGATGGAGACAGTCAATTGTAAATAACATTTTTTTCATATTTACTGCAAGTAATATGAAGTCAGGTAAGACCAGGACAATACAGATAACACTCTCTCTCAAAAAAAGAGAGATGACCACTGCAAGTACTTGGAGGTAACTACTGCTTTTGGCCAAAAGTACCATTGGCACAAACTCTAGAAAAAGCCAGTTGGCTGCCTAACGAGCCTTGCCTGGTTTTTGGTTTCCATGCTGGTTTGAATAATCTTTGACTCTCAGAAAACTGGATCAATCTCCTTCTGTTCTCACTAGTTACACCTGACTCTGCACCTGTGTGATACATGAACAACACTGCAGTCTCATGTATGCATTGAAAAGCAGGACTGACAGTAAACTTCAAGGGCAGAACAGTTGCTACGTTACACAGCACACAGACAACAGGATTCACACACTAATGATCATTTAAAAATAGTAAAATAGTAGTATTTTCAAGAACTTTAGTGAAGTGATTAGAGAGGAACATTCTGTCACAGGCACTAATGAATACCTGGTAACAGTCCAGGATTAAAAAAAATTAAAAATTAAGATGCTTAAAAAGCCTATAGGTAAATACTTAATCTCAATTAGGCATCCATAAGACTGTGCCCTATTAAAACATTAATGTTCCAGGTCCATTAGTTCGTACTTACTTACATTAGTGTACCTATTAGCTGCTATTTGTAAGGAATGAAAGGTACAGAATTTCCCCCCCCAGGCACACATAAAAATTCTGGAAAATTACAGAAAAGTGAGAGGTGGGCCTTAGGCACCCTTACTACTTATTTTTGCTGAAGGTAATTTTGTTTGTTCAGGTGAAAAATTTAAAGCTTGAACATTGTCATCAGTAACTTCACTAATTTAAGAGCTGGGCAAAAATCTACACTCCTGACTTTGAGAAGAGAGAGAAACCATTGCAGAGCTATGCAAATAACCCTTGAAATTCAATGCTGAATTTTTAAATTTTTTTCTGAGCAAAAACCTCTTTGCTGACATTTTGGTTTTGTCTTAACATTTCTTCTTTGAGTCATTTCCCTGCTCTCCCACAGCTCCATTATATTACTCAGATTTCTTAGATGAACCAAATGTCACGGCATATCTTCATGGCACAGAAGATATTGCCACTTCTATTTCACATAATACTTGTTGCACTTTTTGAATCCTTTTACTCCTCACATTTGTGTGAAAAGGAGTATTAGAGTCTGCCATCTTCAAAAGCTGCAACAATCCCATCTAAAAATGGAGATTTCCCATCAGCTTGTAAAAGTACGTTTATTGTTCATCTTCAGTCTACACCATCGTATCTGTCTCGAGTCCAGAATTAACAAATGAGTGCATTATGAAAAAACATGTAGTGTAGGTATGCAGGACTACTTCAAGTTAGCATTCTAAGTAAGCAAGGAAAAAAATAGTCGTGCAGCACTAAATCTTAGTGTCAAAAAAAGTGACTGCGTTGGAATCAATTGGAAGAGCGCTTTCATTCCTCATTGTCAGTGTGCAACTGGAAACAAAGGAAACCATTACCACACAAATGAAGGAGGTGACCTACCCAGCAAGTTCAGTGTGTGTGCACTTGCACACGTATGTACACATACAGGGGCAGGTAAGGGAAGGAGCGGGGAACAGTCACCTTTTACATCAGAGGTTTACAGTTCAATTGTTAATCAGAAGAAATCAGCTCCTGAGCTCCTGTGATCACTGCTTAACATTCCTATGGAAATTAAACTGATTATAGGAAAGAGGAATGGGAAAATGCTTTGTGTTTTTCATTTTCCATATTGTATTTGATAAGAAAAATTAAGTTGTCCAAGTCTTCTTCTAGTCTTCTTTTCCTAATGGTTCAGACAGGTGAGAACAAGGAAAGCAAGCGCTGTACAACCAACCAGCTTGCATCAGGTTTTTCTGAAAGTTGTTCTAGATCTCAGCTTTCAAACCTGCATTTGGTAACACAGATACTACTTCATTCTTAAGGTGTCCTTCATTACGAACAGAATGAATATACCAAAATTAATTCACCACTTATGAATTATTTGAATGCAATTCCACTTGCAGTTTAATCTGTTTTAAGGGAGGATGGATTTACTTATCTCCAAACCAAGAACGGATTGCGCAGTAAAGCACCAGAAGGATACCTCCAGGATATTGACACAGTGAGGGAAAAAGACTGGTTCGCATCTATCCTATGTTCTAGTATTTAAAGAAGAATTCAATCATAAGATGCAGACTGAAACAAATTATAAATGTCCGCACAGCTTATTAAGGAGGGCATACGGAGAACAACCTTGGAACCACTATCAATTAAAACATCAAACTCAGATTTCAGTACAGCATTAACTACACAGCCTTAAATAACTCTCCCATGCTGTAGACTTACAAGATGAACACAACCATAGCCTTCAGAAATAATTTTATATGTTCCCCTCCACCTCAGGCTAAACTGTGTTGTTTTAAAATACGGTGATAAGACAATTCTAAACGAGAAGAGTGAGCTCAGGCAACACACTTGCTTTATTTTCAGTAAGGCAAGCTAGCCCTGCAGTACTTCTATTCGCACGTTAATTTTAAGGAGGTCAAATCCCTTACTTTCTCTTGGCCAATTACTGTTGGGATACTGCTTAAGCTGGAGAGGTAACAAAAAACAACAAACCAACAACCCACACCAAGATTTAAAAAAAAAATAAAAAAAAAATAAAAATCTTTTTCACAGTGCTACAAATACCAGATATCAAAAATCACAAACTACACAAAATGTAGTATAGATTGAAGCTATAAAATTAAATGGGGAATAGAAATACAAGTTAAGGTGGGTTGGGTTTTCTTACTTTCACTGCTATACACTAAGAATATTGCTGTGACTTCAGCTGACATTTGTGTGCAGGAGGAGAGAGGAGTGGGAAAGAAATAAGGGAAGTAGGAGGACCTAGAAAAAAATATATTGCTTTTAAAAAAAACTTGTCTAGAATAAAACCTAGGATTAGAAAGACTATTTGCCAGTCAGGAAGATTAGAAAAATCTGAATCTGTAACCAGGACACATAGTCCTCAAAGGAAATGGATGAAGCAATGTAGACGGTTGTTATTTCTTCAGACATTCCCTGAAGATCTCCAAAAACAAGCATGACATGAACACATTTTTTTTATTCTAGAGAAGGGGCTCAGAAAGCATTCTCACTTCTGTAGGTGTTGCTCCTGCTCCCAAGGGATATGGGGAGAAATGGGAAGGCTATCAAGCACTAAGGAGGAGAAAGAGATGAACTGGCCGTGAAACAGAAAGAGCAAAAGGGAAAGGGACAGCAATAACGTGAGCTAAAAGAAAGGTAAAGTGTTGAGAAGAACCACCTGATCTTTGGTCTTCAATTCATACGTAAATTTCTCTGTAGATCTAAATGTAAGAGGAACGTTGCTCCCAGGATGGACTCAATTAGGGCCCTCCTTTGGGAAGCAGGAACTACAATGTGAAGGAAGGTGGCACGTCTCTTGCTAGACAGTGATTTTAGTAGCCCAATTTTAAAGGCTTTTTCCGTGAAGGTATCTAGAACACAACATCAACTGTCATTGCTTCCAGCACTACAGGCACGAATGATGATCTATGGTAACCGCTAAGCAGGAAAACAAAACAGCTTGCAATTTCCTCAAGTGAGTTTCAGACAATCCATAAGGCAAAATGGACTTCTGAAAGTGAATTACCTGCGCGGTTCCCTATTGTCAGGGAGCAGAAGCTTGGCATCATACAGGCCAACTTGACACATAAAAGGAGTCTCTTGCGGAGAATGAAAAAAATAAAATATGGTCAACAAAAACTTTTGGAAGCTAATTACTGTAATCTGACAGAAATTACAATTAAACTGTTTATCAAGAAAATCGGGGAAAAAAAGACTGGCAGGTTATACTCTTCAACCCTCCCCCTTTTTTTTTTTTTTTAAATGTCAAAGTTTACAGTTCAGATGCAACAGCTTGCCTACATTTTTAATTCACATTTTCAAAATCCACCTAGTTTTTTAATGTGAGTGCTTAACCAAGTGAAATATTTTTTTAAAGGGAAGATGTTTAACACAGCAATCCCAGCAGCCTGGAACTTGCCAGAAGTCTAGTAATATCTGTCATCTTCACTGTGCACTAATGAGGGGAGGGGAAAAAAAAACCACAAAAATAAAAGATGAACAAACAGAGCATTTGAAGCTCTCCACAAGTAAAAGCTGTCCTACAAACATATTCTAAGATCTTGTGGTTTGTACAGCCTTAGAGATATCTGAAATACAGATTTCTTTAAAATTCAACTGCTGAGACATTCAGAAGTTTTAATATTGTTTAATCCTGAGCTACTTACACTGCCTGGAGCTGCAGGCCTAAGAGTTCATGTTTCCAGAAAAGCCTAATTTTAGCAAGAAAGAATTTAATTATTCTAGAAGTGTTCTGACAAATTTTTAGCTGCTACTCTGGAAGGCATCATCAGAACTTTATCATGTTTCTTTCCTGTTATGATTAACACAGGTAAGTCATCCTTAAATGTCAAAAAAACATATTAAAAGCCAGCACATGGCCAAAAAAAGGTAATTCTTCAGCTGAAAAGCCCAATGAATGGCAACAACAGTCCTGACGGGATGACGGATATCATACAAGAAAGTTAGAAATTAAAATTACTAAGGAAGCCATTTCTCCTCCCCAGTAGATTTGTGTTAAGCAGGATGATTATTATGCCAATTTCAACACATTAAGACTTTTCCAATTATGTGTGTTCACACAAAACACCTAGAGGCTGAATTTTACTTTGTAAGAGAACCTATGTTTGGTGGTCATAGTTTCTTACAGCTTTTCAATAAGGAAAAGGGAGATTTCTTGATAATAGAGACAGTAAGCAGTGTTGGGTTTTTTCCCCCCATTTTCCCCCCAATATAAAATGCTTTGCCATTAAGCTAGCATAGGTAACAAGTGAAGACCTTGCTGTGCACACTGGCTGTCCGCAAGGTCCCAGTGTCCTGCGTCACGAGCAGTTCGCAGGGGATCCTTCCCGACTGCAATGACCCACAAGGAGAGTACATAGGCAAGAAACCTGCTGACTGCTCCTCTCTCCAGTAACAGTCACATGCAAAATCTGGAAAGGCTCAAAAGGAAATCTCTGACGACTGCCATTCTTGCAAAGCGAAGGTAAAACACGCACCTTACATCCAGGAAACACACTGTGGAAGATACCGTTATCTTCCAAGCAATGAGACAATCCTGTGCCAGAAACTCACAAGTTGCCACAAGAATGATTACATAAATGAAAGCAATCAACCCATTATTTGCCAATTTTTGCTCTGCCAGTTGTGAATACAAATATTATTTTCCAGCTATTTGAGCATAATTTTTGATGTTTTTCTAATGCTACAAGGATTTCAACACATATGTACAGACAATATTTATCAAGAGTTCTTGTGTTTTAACAGTGGTGACGGAGCAGCGAAACTTGCAACATGTTATTTTCTCTTTCCCTAAGAGGCAAAACTCCTGGTAAAACCAAAGAACTACAGACCCACCCCTACCTCAAGAAAAAATGTTTCTTTGTTGGAACATTACCTGGCTATAGTTATTCTGATCAACAAATTATTAGCTCCTATAAGATAGACATTTTTGGAACTACATCACTAATGTACAACACTGTATGGCTTTTGTTAATTCTAGTTAATTCTACATTTTAATTTGGTTGCAAGTTGTGGAGAAAAAAAAACAATTAAAAAAATTATCATCAATGAAGTAAAAATTACAACATGTTACACGCAAAACCAGAGAGTTCTAACAAAGTTTCTATGGTGCTGAATATTTGAACACAGTTCTGCTTGGACATCTTGACCTCTTGCAAGGTAGGTAAACATTACTTTTTACACTATGCCCTGACCCACAGGGAAAGCCTGGGAAACATTTCTGCAATCATGGCACATTTAAAGTACACATGAGGCCCATTGTTTTCATGTGACAAAAAGGAGTCTTAGTAACCTTAAGGTTTGTTCAGCGAGCGGCTGACTGCAACAAACATGCAAGCTAACGTCTGCAGAAAATAAATGGAGGCACTACAAAAAACCATGAGAATTACAGCAGGTATGAGGTTGGGGATGTTACGTATTTTACATATTAGCATCAATTACATTTTTAGCATGTGATACACCCCCCCTTCTCAATTTGTGAGCATTAATGAAGAGATCATCTTCAAGCATTCTAACCATTTCTATGGTTAAAAACCATACTTGGAGCAATCTTTTTTCTGACCTATTCAAGGCAATGCAGAAATATTTTTTTTAGTAAGTAAAGGAGACCCATTTTCCATCAGGTAGCATGGAAACACATACTACATTTAGCACACCGATATTTAGTAAAGGAATCATTACCTTAGGAGATAACAACAAATTACCGAGTCAAAAACAGAAGCTGTAGTTTTAGGAAAACTCAGTTCATTTTAAAAATGCAGAAGCCAATGACTCAGAACCCTCCCAGAGGGAACTAAAAAAGTTTAATCAAGAACTAATATATTCAGGCATACGATTCAAGCAATCAGAAAAAAAGTCTCCACGCAAGAACCAAAGACTTCAAACTGTAACCAGTGCTGACTGTGTCTTGTCCTACGCCACCTCTTCCCTCACAGAATCCTTCCAGCCTGTAGGGATTTTAAGATTAAAATGGACTGGAGAGAAACAAAATGAAAGTTAAAGGAACTTGAAGGAAAAAAAAAAAAAACATGATGAATTCTTTGGGTATTGGCTAAAGACATGTACCAATAAGCATTAGAATTACGCCTGCCAAGTTGGAAATGAAGGACCAATTTTTGACCTCAACCAGAGGTCAAAAAAAAGATGTCTTTATTTAGTAGACTGATGAAAAGGACACCTATCCAGGATGCAGCACACCCACTGGAGTGACTCCTCTGCCAAAGAAAACTTAGGTCCTCTTCTTCAATGTCCCAGAAGAGTATCCAAACCACAGTGTAACAGTGTATTTTGGGGTCCATATCCATCAAACTTTCCTCTTCACATCATTGCATGCAAATAACTCACTGATATAACCTAAGAACCAAGACAGGCTCTTTGCAGACTTACATCCTCGCGACTGGGATAAAACACATTTCTTTCTCATTTTTTCCCTAGTATCTATTTAATTATCCAATACAAGATGGACTCCAGTGAGAACGATAATGTGAGATTCACTTACTGCCTAGCAGTTAAGTCATTGTTTCAAATACATGGATTCAAATTGCTTAACGAAAGAGCATACACTTGGCTCTTCCACATCTAGGTATCATTCTTGCATATTTAACATTGAAATAATGTATTAGAAAAACATTCCCTCCAAATTTTGTAACAGAAGACATACCAATTTCTTAAAATGAGGAAAAGCTAGACAGAATATCAGAGAAAATGCCAACACCTACTAGCTGGAATAAAATAAGTAAAGCCTCGAGCTGTCAGATGTATGTGACTACCCTGCTGCAGCCTGCCCTTCCCTCCTTTGCAGAAAGAAACTACTGAAAAAAAACCAACCAACAAACCAGGATTATGTCTAAGCTCTCATTAAAAAGGACATATGCAGATCTATTTACAGTGTAGTAAAAGCATACAACCCAAACCTTTTGGGGGGAAGGGAAATAAGAAACGAAAGCACACACATAGTAAAATGATGACTGTCCCAATGCTACCCCTTTCCCCCACAAGTTTCCTCTGTTGTTCCATTTCCTAGCCCAGCCCTCACTAATTAGCTCTTAAATGCTCCACTCCCTCCACCTACCAAGTTTCCCAGACTTTCCAAAGCCACCTGCAACAACAACATGGGAGCTGCGGGATTTCTGACACTATGAGCCTCCCTCTAATCATTTACTTTTGGATCAGAAAGAATCTTTCCTGCTGGACTGGAGCGATAGGAAGATAAATAGATATTTTCCAACTTCTTTGTAGCTTGGCAGAGGATTAAGACAAGTAATGCAAAAGTATAAAGAAAAACCTTGGAATTTGTGATTGTGTTTCTAGCAGAAAGAAACCACCAAGACAGTTTGCAAAAGCAAATGACACGTAGAAGCACACAGATCACTATTAAAGTTCTAAAATAAAGAGAAACCTGAAGTTTTTTTGGTGTCAATGTCTATTACTAACCCTCTGCAAGGGTAAACAAGATCACGAAGGCGGCACACTTCTAGGAATTGGCCAGAGCACCAAACTGCTGGAAGCTCCTTTTAATAATCTGGGAAATCCTTCAAAAAGCTACACCAAAAAAAAAAAGAACAGAAATTGAAAATAAAAAAAAAAATAAGATGGCCAGGGATGGGAGACAAACTCATCGGTCCTTCTTCCTCCCCTCCTTTGTAAATAAAGTTGTTGGCTGCCTTACAAATTCTCACTACTGCTGGTTATCAGTAATAATGAAAAAAACCATTGTTTTTAGAGAGGGAATCAGAAGTTGTGTTTACCTAGTAAAGCCTCATTTAATAAAAGGAAGACAATTAGAAAATTGTTTCATGCCTTTATATGATTAAGATATTTACATTAAAACTTGCCACTATCAATATGAAATTATATGGCAATTTTCCTCTCTGTGAATTAAAATGACATTTCTATTAAATCTGTAAAGTATTTTTTTATTTTTGTATGAAATAACAGAAGTGCATAAAGAGACTTAAAAGATACAATGTTTTTGCTTGTTCTGAAAGGTCACTACCTGATGTCAAGGAAGACTGAAATGAAAACACGGACTAATGTGCAAATATTCAAGCATTCAAATCTTAATAAAATATTCCTCATACATAAACCAGCCATTTTTATAAAACAAATCACCATGCTCAAATAAAAACAGCAGCAGATCAATTTAATGTTTCTTATCATTTAATAAAAGAAACCCAAATACTGAGATGAAAAGGTGCTCATATTGCCTTCTTGAAGCCTCTACCTCAGACATGCCCAATTCCTAGAGGCACCTGCCTTTTTCCTTTCATTAAGAGAGGGGGCTTCTAGATCCCCTCAATCACAGCCATTTCAGGGATCCTGCATGTGTGTATAATCCCTTCCCAAAGGATGGCAAAATTTTCTAGTTTAAATTAAATAGTTATATGACTTTTATTATAAACTGACAATAATAAAAAAATGAAGAAATACATTTCAGCGTTTTTAGATACCATCTACCACAAATAGAAGGGTCTACAGAGGGCATTAAGAATGCTCTATCCCAACAAAATTTGGAAACTACTCATTTCTGCCTAAAAAAAAGTATCTCAGGGAAAAAAAACCAACTGCTTCAGTTTACATCAATAATAAAATGAAAAGATTCAAGCTGAGTATTGTTAACTGTACCATGTGTACGTTTTACAAGTAGTAGAAGTATTTAGCATGCCTATTTTTACTCAAGCAGTACTCCAGAAGTTATCCTAATAACAAATAAAAACAGTAACAATAAAAAAAAAAAACACAAAACACACTCGATTTATTCACTAAGAGAGCAGCAGAGAAAAATATTCACATCTTATTCCATTTGCAGGCTTCCAGCTACATGTTAAAGTTTTTAGCAAAGAACTACGGAAATTCCACAAAACTAAGCACGCTAAATTCAGCAGAAATGTACAAGTTCAGAACGACGTAGGAGTGGGGAAAGCACAAAAGTTCAGCAACGCACTTCATTCCTGGCTCAGATGAGGTGGAATAACTAATGCTGCAGCGCTAGCTTCTAGAAGTTATTAGTTTTAGTGATGACTACCTACTCATAATGCAGTCATCTAATACAGTTTCTCACGGTATGGTAGAAAAGTAATGGCCAGAGAACTATATTTGGAAATAACACTAAAGGTGTTTGGGATTTTCTTTGCACAGTATTTTTACCCCAATATTACTAACAATCCCTGTTTCATCTTGTTACTCTACCAATTTCCATAGCTCAAATACACGAAAATGTTGCAAGAACACAGACCAACCCGACACATTTTGCTTTTCTATCTACATTAAAGAGTTGGTCAAAAAAAGTAATTATAATCTCAAGCCCATAAACTACTGCAGAAAGGCTGAATCATTGCTCAGCTAATGAAGTCGCAGTGAGGCAGGTAGTGCAGAAAAGCTATACCAAATAAACTAGCATTAGCTTATCTCCTGTTAGCCTACCTTTTTGTAAGTTACGCTGAGGCCTCTTTAAAAGAGGTACATTCTAATTTATGAAAGCAACCAACTGACATTTAACTACTTCAATGAAATGGAGCACAGATCACAACTCATCACATCTTGATCCAATGTGTGCAACAACCAACATCCACTTATTTCCCCCTCAGCTGTCCCCAGATACAGAACTGTTACATATATTCAACAAACCACAGATTTCCTTATGGTAAAATAAAAAGGAGAGATAACGTCCCCAACTGACTTAAGCACGACGTCTTATAAAACCTTATAAAATGTTTTATATATCTACAAAACAAATTCACATTAAGCCATTATTCCTCAACAGTCACAAGTTTCTCTTTCTTAGCCACCGATTCTTGGATTTCTTTTTATCTTGCTCTCAATGAAACGTGACATGGCCTGAAGAATACACACGTGTTACTTGCCTGTCCTGCACAGCCTTCGTTCCTAAATGTCTGAATAGAGACACTAAAAAAAAAAGTTACGCATGCTGAAGACTAGGCTTTGTAATACAAAAATAAATACAACCAACATTCCCAACCTCTTTTTGACCTAACTGTAGTAATTTTCATGTTCTTACAGTCTTTAGCTTAATTTTGTCTTACAGTCGTTGTGAAAGGACAGAAAAACAGACATCCTTGCAATACTTTTATAGATAAAGGTATTTTCATCTCATGCTAATCTACAGTATAGTTACATATTCCAATCACAGGTCATCAAAAGCAGGCCATACACTCATATAACTCTTTTCAGACTAATTT
Source organism: Dromas ardeola (assembly GCA_013398915.1). NCBI lineage: Eukaryota > Metazoa > Chordata > Aves > Charadriiformes > Dromadidae > Dromas > Dromas ardeola. Next base: position 661,951 of record VYZM01014745.1, read on the forward strand.
GCTGAAATATACTTGTAAGGTAAGATTTATTTTCCCCTCCCCTCCTCTGCAGAACTGCAAATAAAGGACCTGGTAGCGTAAAGCTATGATTTTAACATGTTTTCAGAGTTTAGTGTAGACACTTGTCAATGTGACATGCTAAAGAGTATGCTAAACCTTCTCATCTTCCACTTCCTGCCATTTTTTTATAAATAAAACTCTTCTCAAATTTAATATTAGATGCGTCTGTCCTCTACATTACAAATTATAAACACAGCTACATTTACCTGTGTACGCACCATTTCTGAGACATCAGTGGAAGCAGGAAGCATACAAAAAGCCAAGATATGCACCATTCTTAATGCAAGATTTACCATTAAATACAGTCTTTAACTATCCACCTTACATTTTACAGATTATGTTATGGATTTGTATAACTATCAGTTAAGCACGCTTTTATTTTAATAGGAAGGAGAAAAAACCCTCATCAAGCTACTTGCCAAATCCGAATCCCAGAATAATCAGTATCTGCTTCTAAACAACAACAACAAAAGTCTAATAAATTTTAAGTGGTGTCATTTTAAATCACTCCAGTTTAAAGAACTGTATTTCATATCTGAACATAAGATGTTAGCTTATGTCAAAAATACAAAACCAAACAGCTGCCTTTGATGTGACTGATTAAACAACTTTTGTCTCTGGTATTACTAATGGAATGAGTAAATGGCTTGTAATATAGTGTACAATAATTCAGTTACATACTAGTAAACATTTCATGGAGATCAGAGCACTAAAGTCTCAGTTCATGCTGAATGATTTTATAGACAAATAAATATGAGCTTAAATGCCAAATAAACATACACTGTTAACAGGGTACCTCAAGACTACTTGGTGAGCCATTACACACAGTGGCCCGTGGGTATTGCAGTCAGACATACATGCAAGCACAAAACACCAACTCAAATGCTGTTTCCAAACAAGGTTCAAGACTCTTGCACTCTCCAAATCACTTTTCCAGAAAAATCACGACAAATTTAGAAAACTGACTGGTTTTAATTAGAGATAATCTCATATTGGAAAGGATTCCCAAGCCACAGTAATTTTTGTATTATGGGAACAATTACTTTCCACGGAATACTGGTTGAGATTAGCAAAAAATTTTCTAAAAGTAAATACTTCAAAACTAACTTTGAACATACTTACTAGACCGGCTTCATTGTATACCAAAAACGTATTTTACAGTGCTCTACACCCACAATTGTACCAGAGTTCTACTGGTATACCCAGCAAAACTGGGGAGTACAGCTTTTCTACGTGGAAAATACAGAAATTAGAATTTTCGTACACATCAAGAAAGGAAAAAGCAGCAGGTTTACTTTTCACTTATGTTTATTACTACGTTTAGTTACCTAGAGTTTGCAAACACAATGCACTGCCACACAACAGATTAGAAACTTAAGTTTAGTTCAGTCTTATTATATAGTAACACGACTAGGAAAAGTCATTACTATTGATAAATACAGACTGAATCAAATCAAGTATCGAGGAGATAGAAGATGTACACACTGTGGCTGCTCAGCAAATTAACAATAGCTTACCTTTACAGCAAAAAAAGCATTTACAAAAAAATGTTAGTTAACTGTATTTTTGCAGAGCTTCAACGTTTCACTCCCTCCCCAAATCAGTAATTTTATTTGCGAAACACATTTTTTGAAGCCATGCTCTAATGAAAGAGAGAAGGCATGGGAAGAAATCTGCCTTTAACAGCAGAAACCACTGTATTTCACCCTTTGGAAGGGAACCTACACACCACGTTTTGCTTGCATGGGCTAAGCTGCAACTGCTAACACTGGCAGGAATTTGCAGTCCTGACAGCCAAAACTTTATACAGTAGCCAGCACCAGGCAATAAACTGTTCTGAACACTGGCCCGTCTCACCTGCCTTAAGTGTATGAAAAAACTGCTACATTTTTAAGTGGTGTTTTTATTAAAATAAACTCAATGAGAATTTGGGAAGAGATATCAAGGAAAGGCAAGCAGATGGAGAGACTAGCTGACACATAACAATAGCTGGTGAAATATTACTCTTATTTTCTGTAATAAACACCAAGATCAAAACATTATGCAAGTTAAATTTCCTTGAAAGGTTCCCAGCAGGAGTTTTCCTTTTTGTTTGTGCAGTACGCGATTTCCTCTCACCCACAAAAAACATACCAAGAATGTGCATGTGCCACTAACACTAAGCAGCACTTCCTTAATCACTCATTTCCAACAATTTATGGATGATCAGTGGCAAAAACGAGCAAAAATAATGAAAGCATGCAATGAAAGCTCATTGAGACAAACCGGCTTGGACTTCCTTCTCATTTCTGTGTCTCTTTAAGATGGGGGTCTGATACAAATTAGCCACTGGGAAAAAAGTCATCTGGTCATAAAATACAGTACAGGGTCACTTTTATGTAAGTTTGCCAAAAGGGACATAAACCAGGACAATTTCAAACTGTGACACAGGATAGAAGTATATTAAAAAAATCTTTGTTCCTCCTCCATTGTGCTGTCATGTTGCTCAGCTTTATAGACATTCTGAGCACCAGCTCTGGCCTCTTCGCTTCCACCTGGTCTACCTAATTAATTAAGCAAGGAAGTTACCTCAAATTTTTGTACTATTTGTTTTTATTATCATGCACTTCTTTTGATGTTCCAGGAGTTAACCTCTTAATCCACAGACTCTGTGTGTTGTGTTCTTGAACATTTTGGGATGTCTGGATAATTTGGATAATTGGTCAGGATGTTGCTGTCGCTCATGTTAAACTTTATGCCATGACTTCAAGTTCAAAGATCAGTATTAAGGTAAAATACTTCATAAAGCCTTTTTAAAACTCTACACTCGTGATTATGCAATACCTAGTTATTCCAGTTTCTCACGGCAGTAAATTGCACTATTTGTATTTTCTTACAAGGAAATTACTCCTAAACGTCTTTATCTTTGTCAACTTCAAACAAATACAAATTTCAGTTGAAGTTACATGAAGAGAAAGCATATTTTAAAGGTCAAAAAAAGATATAGCAATTATCTCCTCAGAAATGCCTGCCTCCACACAGCAGCACACATGTAATTTTCTGTGCAGTCTGTTATCACACATGGAAACATCAGCACCGTGAACTACAGATGCTCAACTGCAAATACCACAATTTTCCTTTTTTGGAGAGAATGATAAAGAATGAGGTTAATTCTGACATTAAGAATCACGGTTGACACCTTTGTTGCATAACTGTACTACACAATTTGAGAAGGCCAGAGACAAAGAACTGGAAAAGTACCTAAACAAGAAATAAAACTTTATGCACAGACTCTACACAGGAAGACAAGAAGAATACAGAAAGATATGAAAGGTTTTAATATTGATGCAGGAGATTAAAGTTACTTCAGGTATTGCAATAGCTCAGTTAATAGCACCAGCTGAGGTGTAATATACCACAATGACCTCCAACTACTTCAACAGTCTTGAAATATTTAATTCACACATGTGCATGAAAATACATGTCTGCATAAATACACACACAGCATGTACACATAGATACACAAAGATATACATATATTATACACTTCCACTATTGTTTTTGTAATTATTTTCCTGATAACCGAAGTCTGCAACTGCCATTAAATGGAAATAAACTGTGGCAAGGAAGAGCACTTAAGCTCTTTAAAAAGGCATGGTCAACCCCCTTAGGCCCAAAATGTCCTTTTTGAATTAACATAGTGGTTTTAATTAAAAACGAGGCAGAGAATCAGTTTGATTTTCAGTACAACACTGCATCCGTCCATGGTGAGTGTCTAATTTCCGTATTTCTCTCCTCTGCACAATATGCAAGTCCTTGGTTGTTTTAAACTGTTGCCCTGGGGAATCGAAAAGAGTCTGTAAGAGGGGCCATGTGCCTTTTAGAAAGTATACTAGCAACCAAGAAAAGGAGCCATAGTAAATTGGAAAATGGATAATCAAACCCATTCTGATTCATGAAACTTAAAACAGTTAAAGGGGCAATGCTTCCTTACAAGAACACAAGAAGCAAAGTTACACAAAGTTTGTAATAGTAACCTATGAGCTGTATGGAATATCACAGCTTGCAAAAACTTCACATTACAGTGGATACATAAAATCAACTTTTATAGCACAATCTATGATAAACACTCAAACAGATGGCTAAAAACTTTGGGGGTCAGGCCCACGTGTGATGATGACTAACATTACTGTCACAATTTAAGATGAACAAAGAAATCCATTGAAAATTAAAAAATCCATTCAATTTCAGATCTGAATCTCTTAATCATTCCTTTTCAGAACTTCTATTAAAATCCAACAAGTAACTTTTACATGAACACCTTCAAATAAATATCTTGACTATGCGCACCTCAATCTCTAGTGACCTATTTTATTCATTATAATGAAGATAATTCTATAACAAATTCAAGATGACCTGCATAAAAGCTTCCACTCGAACAGTCTATTTATCCAAATTCTGAGCTGAGCATCTAGAATCAACTGCTTTCCCTACTCCTTGTATCCACTGAAAGTTAAAGATTACATATCATGTGCCAAACCTCCTTATTGGATGTCTTCACATTTACAGTAGATCGCTCTTCTCTTAAATGCTGCAAGTTTTGCCAAACGTATGAAATGTTATTTTAAATTGAGATCACTAAAATCTGATTTTGCCAGTTAACAGTAATAGCTTTTGAATGACGTTTTATCTCTCCGGCCCATTAGTCTGATGTGATGAATGACAAAATACGACAATTTAAAAAAAAATAAAAAAAATTTAAAAATCGCACAAGTGTAACCAAACCAAAATAATTTGTTAGAGTACCAGAATTCTACAAAGTAACCATGGTCTCAAAATCTTGTCTGAAGAGAGATAAGCAATGTGCCAAAATCTAAGGAAAGCAAAAAAGATGGTAAGTATCCTTCACAGATTCTAGAACTGAAAAGCTTACACGTAATCCTGCGTTCAATTAACCATAAATTTTCCCAGATTCCAATCACCCTATTATATGATGTAACTCTTTAAAATATATATTACTTATTACAAGTAAAATCATTTATGTGCATCAGAATTTGAACAGAACACTCAATTTTAACTATCAATTTAGTCCGGAAGTGACATGTGCAGCTTACTTTGTGAGGAAAATAACTAAAGACAAGGTACATTCGTGTAAAAGTGAACTACAATTCCTACATCTTCACCAATAGTTTTAGGGCTCACTCAAAACAATTCGGTATATGTCTGCATCCAGTTTGGATACTTTTAAATAGAGCAGCCAGGTAGAACAGACACTGAACAAAGGCCTTGAGTACCTGTAGTAGGAATCACATTTGGCTTCTGGACTGTACCAAAAACACCCAGGAGAAGTCAAAGTAACAAAACATCCAAAAATTGGGTGTTTCCCCCCAACACAATAGGTGGGTTTTAATACTAAAATCTGATTTCATCTACTCCCATGAAGAAGCAAAACTACTCTAAAACACCAACAACTGTCTTCTTCCTGACACCTGCAGACAGATGTATCTCATCTGGAGTTAAAAATGCTTCCAAGTGGAAACATGCAACGGTGATCCAATTTATCCTCAATGGGATTTACTGATAGCCAGTATCATAAGTTTAAAGTTTTATGTAAAGTGCAAGTTTAACGGAGCTGGAATACACAATGCACCTGTTGGAGCCAACAGAAATCTACGAGTCAAGAGGACACACCAGCAGTACCATACATGGTACACTAACACAGAGAATCCTTGAGTTTGGCTGGACTGCAGGATACACAAACCCACAAAAAATCAGTAACATTTCTTTTTTAGAAGAAAACATATACATTAGCTGTGGCTAGACACTTAAGAGTCAAAAGGCCTCCACCTGAAAACTGAAAGGACAAAATGAGTTGCTAAGGGTTTCCTTAGCCCTATAGATACCTGAAGTGAAGGAAGACGAGGAGAGGAGAGAAGGGTGTTTTCCAGCCAGGTTGGATAGGCAGAGTTAAACATAGTAGCCCACCACCAAGCTCCTTTGAAGCTGAACTCATCAGCTTAGTCATTCAAACTGGTAATTGAGGTTAACTTGGATACATCCACAGTTCAGTCAATACCAAGGAACATCACAGTAGCATCAAGGAGCTCCGAACAGGCTACACCAAACAAGTATTGACACATCATCTCGGCTGGGTCCTGCAGGTCCCTTGTGGCACAGCTATATTGCTCAGTCCATGTAATCTCCTGGTAGCTTCAGCTACAGCATAAAGTCTCTGCTTCGTCACATTATTCTCCCCGAATTAAAGTTTTCTTCCTGCTGTACTTTCTAAGGTTTTGGGGTTTTTTTGCTGCCCTGTGTTTTCTCTCTTAGTGTCTACACAAACCCTGAAATCCCAAATTGAATGCAGTACTTCAGTTGAGTTTTTTCCCAACTCCACCAAGAACAAAAACTGCAACTTCCTCGCCTCAATGCCAATTTCTGTCACTGCAATCAGGAATTATATTTTCCTTCCCACCACAATCATCCCCTCATTGATTTACGTTATGTGCAATCCATCAACAACTTACAGTCTTTTGCATCCATCTTTAATGCATTTCGTTTTCCTGATTTCAGACCACTTTTCAAGATCCTTTGCTTTCCAATAACTGTCATCCAAAGGGCACAGAATTCCCTCAAGTGTAGTATCATTAAAAACAAAAGTGTAATCATTTGAATGATAAAGATTAATGAAAACGTGCTACAATTGGTCCCCAGACAGTCATTCCAGCTTCGTTTATTTGATATTTACGATTTGAAACTCATTTTGCTGTGCCTCCCATTATAGTAATTTTTCATTATATTTCTTTAGTTCACATATTAATGTAATTATCATCTTATTGTTCAGAAATTGCTTTGCCAAATTCCGTACTTCTCTGAAATACTAAGCCCTCAACTTGAATATATTGAACCAAGTTGAATATTTTTAGTTATTCTCTAGCCATTTAAGAGAGTTTTCGTAACATATTACTATTAATACTGACCACACTTGAACCTTTTTTGGGATGTTTGTAATCTTTCAAATTCACAAATCAAGCATGTTTTCCCTAGGTCATTTGTTATTTAATCACCTTTCCCATTAGTACAAAGCCTGTACTTCTTTCCCTTGTTACTTTATTTCTAGTGCATTTATTGAATCTTCTCTCCTTTTAGCATCCCAACAGAATAATTTTCCGAAAAATAAAATTTTGATTAAAACATTTCATTATTAAAAAAAGAAGATATGAGTTCACTCATTTTCTTGATACCAGTATACATCGCTTTTCAAGGACTTTTTTCTTCCCCTTAAGCTCACAGCCACACGCTGTATAATCGCTTCACCTGCTTGTGCAAGAGCACACATCTGTATATACACATTCACATAAGCACACACATCGCAGCACCAAATCCTCCCAAATTTGTAGTTTCAGTTTCATCACAAAAAAGTGCTGAAAATGGAATATACACTGTCATTACTCTGTATTTAACAGTATTTTCCTACCTTTTTTAAGCCAGCAAATCCTTCCGATTCCAGGAAGAAAAAGGCAAAGGGCATCAACACAAACAAACATAAATTTGAAAAAAGAGAAGCAAGATTCCATAAACCTGCAACAAACAAGAACAAGTTTATGTTATAAGTTTCTCAGCTTTAAAAGTTACAGATATTACATCTTCCTCCCTTACATATAACAATGTAGTATACACAGAAGTGCTAACAGAAGCCAGGCTTTTATGAATACATAGTTATTTACAGGTCATTGCTGAAAAATACCTATTTCCCTGCATAATGATCTTCAAGCAAAAATTGGATACCAACTTAAACAGCAGCAAAAGTCTGAAATCTTGGAAGACAGACTGCAAACTCAGGTGGACTACTTCCACAATATCCGGCTGAAGGCTCATTAGATAGCCATTTTAAAAGTTTTCAGGACAAAAAGTATTTTACTACTATCGATAAATCTCACAAAATTCAGTTCTGTGTACTCACTTCCTCCCATATTTTTTCCTTAAGAGAAACTTTGACAAATCACGGATTTTAACATAAGCAATACACATGCCATTATCACCTCCAAACTAGCAGAAGATATCACAGTAACAGCAACAGCAGCCTTCTACAATGACTGGCTCAGTGGGCAAGAGGAGAGCAGTGGACGTTGTTTATCTCAACTTTAGTAAGGCTTTCAACATCATCTCCTGTAAATCTCCTCATTGTCTAATTAATGAAGTATGGGCTAGGGAAGTAGACCGTGAGGTAGACAGAAAATTGGCTGAGCATCTGGGCTCAAAGGGTTGTGACCAGCAGTACAAAGTCAGGCTGGAAGCCAGTCACCACTGGTATACCCCAGGGCATTGATATTGGGTTTAACATATCTATTAATGACCTGGATGATGGGAGCAAGTTTGCTGAAGATACAAGATGGGGAGGTGCAGTGGCCTGGCACTCAGATGAACCTCAATGAGGCTGGACAAATGGTCAGAGAGCACACTGGGGACCAATCATCCCAAAAGCAGCTCTATAGAAAAGGCCTTAGAGGTTCTGTCAGACACCAAGTTGAACAAGAGCCAGCAATGTTCCACTGCAGCAAAGGTGGCCAACAGCACCCTGGGCTGCATCAGGAAACGTGTTGCCAGCAGGTCGAGCATCTCTGCTCAGCGCTGATGGCACATATCTGGAGCACTGCATCCAGTTGCGGGCTCCTTGGTACAAGACAGACATGGCCATACTGGAGCGAGTCCAGCAAAGGACCACAAAGATGATTAAAGGATTGGAGACCTGTCATACAAGGAGAGGCTATGAAAGGCGGAATTGTTTAGCCTTGAGAAGAGAGGACTTGGGGAGATTTTATCAATGTATATAAATATCTGATGCGGGAGAGGGAAAGGAAAATAGAATCGGACTCTTCACAGTGGTATCCAGTGAACGGAGAAGAGGCAATGACCATGAATTGAAAAACCAGAAAATCTACTTAAACATAAGAGGAAAGAAAAAAAAAAAACACATGCAAAAAAAACCCCAAACTTTCTCAATTGTGAGCATAGTCAAACACTGCAACAGGTTGTCCATAGAGGTTTGTAATCTCTATCCTTCAACAGATTCAAAACCCAAATGGACACTGCCTTGAGCAGCCTTCTCTAACTAACCCTGCTTTGAGCAGGGGGGTCAAACCAGACGATTTCCAGAGGTCCCTTCCAACCTCAACCATTCTGTGCTCTGGGTGAAAAACCAACAACTGACTAGGACATCTGTAAGACACATGTGACATCTGCAGGAAGGGAAAACAGTTAAAAAACAACCTGAAGTGATAACTGATCATGTGATACCCATTAGGGGTATCTGCTCCATTAAGATTTTCTAAGCTGAACGCTTTCTGAACAGCGTTTCTGGTGCCTCAACGTGAACTCATGATCATCCTATCAAAAGTTATGCAGGATGCAGTGTTTCTTCTTTATAAAAGCAGAAGCTTACCTGCAATTTAGTAGCTAACAGGTTTAACTAGTGTCACATGTTCTGCATCCTAAAAACACAGCTTTTATTTTGTAGTTGAGAAAAACAGGCTTCGTCCCCCACCTTCCCCCAAAACACACACATTTCCACAATTCTGTAGGACTATATCACATCACCTGAAATCCAAAATAGAACACCCCCCACGATAAAAAAAATTTGAAAAAGATAAACAAAGCTGTTAGTTCGTTCTCATGTACAGGCTTGTTCAGTTTCTTTGAAATTGTCCATTTTAGAAAGAATAGAGAACGAGAGATACATTTACTGCATATCTGGGGAATTCATTATTGAGAGATATTCCTGTATTTCGTTCCAAATATAAAATAGTTTGCAGTTACCTTCACCTACACCTCCTTAAAAAAAAAAAAAAAGTGCTTTCATCATATATACTTCCTTTTTCCTTAAATGAAATTATTTAAATTTCAAGGAGAAATAAAAATGAGGGGGGAGGTGGGGGGCCAAGAAATGTACTTTTTCAGCAATTGATAGCACCAGGAACCAAACTTAGCCACATAAACTACAGAGAACAAAATAAGAAAATTACAAGAGATGCGTGAAATATAATACTCAATTGCTAAAGAAAACAGACTGCCTAAAGGTGGCTAAACTCCAGTTAACAAAGAGGGGGATTTTTCCTTTTGAATTTGCTTAGCCAGGAAGCTCCTGTTACCATTCAAGAAACATTCACACATAGCAACATCAGCAAGAATCTCATTAACAGCCCTTACTAGTGGTACATTAACTCAAGCACTCTGCGTGCTTTGTCTGTTTTTTCCAGAAAATTAAGACCCCAGTGTTAGAGTAGAACCACTATCAGATGGTGTGCGAGTCTTATTTCAGCTGTTTTCTCTAACTGAAGACAGATAGTGCAGTTACCTACCACAAAACTGAAGACCTGGTTGTCCTAATTTCAGCAGTTCTATTACATGTCTACAACGTAAAACATGTCTATTACATGTCTACAATATAAAACAGTGCTTAGGAGCTACACAGTATGTACAGAACATTTTAAGGGAGGAGAGAGTGACACACATCCAGGCTGATTTTTAAGAAGTGAAAATCCAGAAATTTACACGTTAGCAGCTGACAGGAACCATATTTAAAGACTACTAAACTACAGAGCTACAATACGCATGTAAAGTTATGAGAGGTAAGGACAGTGCTGTACTGCTGCTGACATACACATACACTTTCCTCAAAGTAAGGAACACACAGGGCCCTCTTCTTCCTCTACAGTATTTCTTACTCTAATTTGATAGTTCAGAAATCAAATTAAAATAGACCCAGAAAAATAATTATTTCCTACTACATTGACTCCATAATAAAATTGCATAGGAGAGACTTGCAAATATCAACATAATATAGAAGTTTTAAGCAGTCTATTGGAATTATATTTTTTTGCACTCCTTAGAGACCTAAGAATATCCCCCATAAAATAAGTTAATAAAACATAAAAATTAAAAATCTCTCAGTCTTTGGCAAACAGAGTATACCCTCAGCAATTTTTCATCCTTCTTATTCATGGCTGTTTCATTAAGTTTTACCCCCACCTGGTGGTTGTGTCCAACAACAGCAAAGTGAGCATCCAGCTGTCGGAAGTATTTCTGGGTTTAGTTCAACATGCATTAGGCCAGGCTGATTATACTGGAGCCAGGTGTGGGCTTTCTGCCTGGTTCCATAAATTAGAGGCATATATTTTCTATTTTTCTAAACGCCACAACTAATGCAATAGTCTACAGTATAAAACCCCTTAATGTTACATTCACGTACCTCAGACTATATCTGTAATTGATAAAAAAATCTAGCAAAACCAAAGTGTTTTTTAAAAACAATACAAATTTTCCCATTTGATAACATTTGCAAAGCAGTAAGCAAACCGTACGTGAAAGCCACGCTAGACAGAGTATTATGGAAATATGAACATTTTCTGAATTTGAGTGCTTCTGACAGCACTATCAGCTCCCCAAACTTGCACAGGTATTTCGTAACTAACTTCAAAAAGGAATTGCCACTACATGGAACAGGTTTTTACAAAGCAATGCAATGCTATCGTGCAAACCCAGTGAATACCACAAGAGGGAGCCCTTCCCCAAGGTAATGTTTTACACCGATTTTTGTCAAATTGCAGTAACACAAGCCCGTGGTCAGATCCAAAATCTACTGATGTTTCTGAAGTCTTCACACCAAATGTGGTAAATCTTGGTTTAGTTCAGTCACGTCTAACCCTAGCGTAAGGTTTGCAATACACAGTCAAACTTGGAAACACCAAGATGCTGAATTTACTTCCTCGCTAGCCATTACTATTGGACTTATGAAATATAAATTATACTGTGCATGTATAAAGTGGTACTTTCAAAAGATTTTCACGTTAAAATCCAAACAAGATGGTCACTGGAAGAGTCAAAGGCGTTCCTACGTGACAGCTACTTTTTCCAGCAGAGACGGCTGAGGGGTGACCTAATGAATGTGTACAAATAATTAAAGGGTGGGTGTCAGGAGGAGGGGGCCAGGCTCTTTTCAATGGTGCCCGGCAATAGGACAAGAGGTAATGGGTACAAACTTGAGTGTAGGAAGTTCCATCGCAACATGAGGAGGAACTTCTTTACTTTGAGGGTGGCAGAGCACTGGAACAGGCTGCCCAGAGAGGTGGTGGAGTCTCCATCTCTGGAGACATTCAAAACCCGCCTGGACGCGTTCCTGTGTAACCTGCTCTAGGTGGCCCTGCTCTGGCAGAGGGGTTGGACTAGATGATCTCCAGAGGTCCCTTCCAACCCTATGATTCTATGATTCTATGATTTCTAACTAACCCATTTTCTCTCAGGTAGTGTAGCAACTCTGTCAGAGCGAAAATTTCTGAATTGGTTATTACGTAACTTCCACTCTCTGAAATATTTTATTGTAGTTTTTCTAAAGTAAATTCAGACACAGAAGGAACGATTATTTTCCACTAATTTTTTTTTTTTTTTCACATCTGGAAGTAAAGAATATAAATACGTCTGAGCAGCTAAATCTGTGTGAAAAATGAGAATTAGCTGGTTATTATTCTTCCAAGTAGGAGACATAAAATTAGCAATCCCCTCCCGTGATGTGTGACAAAACAGATCATAGAACAACTCAACTAGAAAGAACCTCTGAAGTCACGTAGTCTGATCTGTTGCTTAAAACAGCTCAGGTGCAGATGCAAACAGGTTGCTCAGGGCTTTACCCAGCTGAGTTTTGGAAAACTTCTAAGGATTTAGATCTCCCAGTCTCTCTGGACAACCTTTTCCAATGTTCAACCATCCCCACTGTGAAGAACTGTTGCTTTATGTCCTGCAAACATTGCTTCTTGCCCCTCACTGCATGCTCCAGAGAAGAAACTGGCTCTAGACAAACCCCTCATCACTTGGAAAGCCAGGGCACAGCTGCATTTGCTAATTTCACACCATGATATTAACGAAGGTGGTATTTCTATACCCCTTCTGGGCAGTTCATCCCTACTTCTACCTTCTGTACACTTTCTTTTTGGTTTTGAGCTCAGGAGTTCCCCATTAAGTCAAGTCGGCCTCCTATTACACCTGCTCATTTTCTTGCACACCAAGGTGCACGTTATGGTACTTGAAGGTTATCCTTGAAAGTAAGCGTCTCTCCTGGCTTCCTTTGCCTTCAGGGCATTCTTCAGTAAGGTCTCACATACACATTTCCTAAAGAGGACAAAGTCTACTCTCTCAAAATCTAATGTCTTTATTCTAGTATTTTCCTTCCTCACTTTTCTCCGGTCTTAAACTGTCACCAGAGTTAGGGTCACCATTGACCACCACACCTACAGTCAGCTCCTTATTCATAGGTTTAAAAAAAAAAAAAATTTTTTTACTGTCCAGATAACACAAAAAATACACAACTGGTTTCAGAAAGATAACAGACAATATGCTTTATTTCCTGTCTTCACCTATCCACATTTAATTTGTTGTGAACAACTTTAATCTTAAAAAAAAAAACAAACCACAAAACAGAAAAAAAAACCAACACCCACAAAACAAAAAACCCACCCCTGCAAGTTACAGATCTAGAAATCCATTAATTTGCTATCTGTATTATCAGCCATTTAGCAGAAAGCATACATTTTACAGAGAAAAATCCTCCAAAGCCCGATTACTATCTCATCACAAGAACAGAAAAAGGACAGCACAGTTAACTTGTAAATTATTTGTTCCAAATTAAATAAATTGTTTCACATAGCAAAGGTACTACCTCCTCTCTCCAGCCAAATCTACTAAAGAATGTCCTGTTTCCACCAGTTATTTCCCTTAGATACATGGAAGTGTCCAAATTATTTTCAAGTATTAGTATCCATTATACATGTCATAGCCATAAGCATGTTAACCAGTACTGGAAAGCATGCAAAACTCACTCTGCCAGATGCCAAGGCACCTTGTACAAGTAATATTTTTTTTTGCATCTTGTTTTCCTTGAAACAGGTTATTTCTATTGTGTCTCTTTACCATACCCAATACATTTACATTCTGTAATTTTCCTTGTTTAAAAATAAATCACTAACAGTTGAATGTAGCTATCTAATCCCAACTGCTCATAGCTAGGAAGTTTCTTAAAACAGTTTTTTTATTTTGAGAATAAATTTGTATGTATCATCATAAAGAGACAGGCTTATGAATCTTGCATGAACACATAAGGAAGAAGTTTGAACAGTGTGTTTTCAGGTTAGCTTCTAGTAGCTCTTATTCTACATTAATATTCAAAGCAGTGAATTTGGTTTAATTCCATCAAGTCAACATAATTCTTAAAAGAAAAACACAACCCAACAGAACAGTTAAGACAGACTTTTGTGACATATCACACAGCACCACAACAAACCAGCCAATAACTTCATTATTATTTCAGAATCTAATTGAATTGTTAATATGTTATTAGTTTGAAAATAAGAACATATCTGTGCACGTATAATGAAGACATCCATTTTAATTACATTATGCTGAGTACTAACCATGAATTAGTGAGCCATTTAACCACTGAATATAGTAGTTTTGTGGAAAAGAAAGCAGGATCTCATTGCTGATTATTGAGAAAGGCAGAAGCAGGACTGCACCAGCTGAAACTGCTAGAGTGAAGGTACTCAAGAACAGCCTGAAATTTAAAGAAATGTACCACCGTTACCACCAGCATGCTCTGAACAGGAGAAAAAAAGTAGTTAGTCTACCTATTAATCAGCATCTGAAGGCAACACATCCTTATATTTTAAAAGGGCAGGAGAAACTGTGACTTCCACAATATTTCACTTCCAAAAAGCGAATTTCAAATACCAAGTAGTTTACAGAATCCAGTAAAAAATAATTAGCTACCACCAACTACCATAATTATTCTCTTGGGACTTGCATGTATTCAATTCAATTCCAATGTCATACACAGGTTAAATTATTGGAGTTCATGGAATATCTTTTCATAAGCCTCCTGTTTTAGTTTGCATTTCCCACATAAACACTCATAACAAAAAAAAAATCCATTTCTATGTTCTTACTACAATTTTTAAAAGCAGAGCAGCTTTTTAATATCTAAAAACTGAGTACAATTATACATAAACAAATATTTTAACACCAAACTGAAAAAAAATTGCTTTTATTTCACAAAGTAGTTATTAGAGTATCATCTAATAGCTTGGGGTTTTCTGACAGCTGTAAAGTCAATACAGAGAAACTGCCAGAATTATTTAAAATATTTAAGCTTATTCTTTTTAGATCCCAAATACAATATATCAAATGCCATCCTGTGGCATTAAAAAGAACTGTGTTCTTCAAAAAAACATTTGTTCTTGTGTTGCGTGAAAGCAGCAGAGCAGTTTTGGCAGAAAATAAACCCCCTTGCGTTCTAACACTCTGGCCAATTTAAGAATTATTACTCCATCTTGAAACGAAAACATCCCTGCAGAACTAATCCAATGCTAGAATAAAATCAGAAATAATTCTCAAAAAAATCGCATGACAAAAAAAGATAAGCTTAAATAGATCATCCCTACAACAGGAATGTCAGTAACTTGCTTACAGAGATCGTGCTTTTCCTTAGCAGTCTACAAATCCATTTTTCATTCTTACAATACTTACCTTACAGAAGAAGGTCTGGTTGATTAGTTTTATTAAAAAAATATTATTATATGTTTTTATTGGTGGTTGCTGAGGTATTTTTTTCCTTTTATTTAAGGATGTTTAAGTATTCTAAGCCAGAATCGTGAAACCTAACATGCTAGAGCCTTTCAAGGTCCTACAGCAGTTTGGTTTTCTTTTCTCCCCCCACCCACCTCTTAACTCCCGACAATTATGCTATGCAAAGAAATATCAATCCGCATATGTTTGACAGTTATTGCTTTTTGGAAAATAACATGCGCACTTAAGAAACAAGAAAGCTTAGGCTGAAAGAACAAGCAGCATTTTGTATTTATAACAACACTTAACGAAAGGCTATTAGTCTGATGGAAGTGCTAATCTTGTCTTACCCTGTTTTCGCATGAAGAACACAGCATTCACAATTGATATTTGTTGTATTTTAAAGCTAAACTAGAAAATAGATGCAGGGGGGATAACAGTTAACAAGACAAATTTTATTCTTTGAATATTGAAAAATTCAGAACCAGGCTAAGACCACAGCTGCTATGAAAATCATTCAATCTAGAAAAGCCTTCACTGTAGTCTTAAAAGTACAGGAGAGGTGCTTCTTTACTGGAGAGGGAAGAGCTTCATAATATTTAAAAGTACGTATTTTTCTCTAGATCTGAAGTAGACCTTGTGGCAAGTAAGTGTTCCAAATTCATAAAAAGTATTGGTGTCAGACAATACTGGGAGAAGCGTGCCTAAGATTTACATCATCTTCGTACATCTTTCAAGCTTGCCACAAATGCACAACTAAAAGTGAACAGCTTGCAATGTACTCGGCACTTTCCCAGGGTACAAGACAAATCAATAAAATACTCAATGAGCTCTCCTTCCAAGAAGATGACAGTACCACCATGGGTGAACTAAGAACATTGTAATAAGCAAGTAGCAAGTGCACATAGTTTAGCAAACCACATAACAGAGGGCAGCAACAGCTCACAGATGTTCTGTAAATCTTGAGACATATTTAAGTAAAAGAGATTAATATCTAGCTTTACAAAGGAACAGGAAGAGGAGAGAGAGTTGCTGGCAGACCAGCAGGTCTGGCAAGTGCTTGTCTTCCATTTGTTATTCTTTTTTTAAGCTTTTTTAAGATGATCAAATACAGATGTCTACTTCAGGGTGAGCAAACTTTCTTTCCAGGATCCATTGCCCTCCTTCACAGGGCTTCCATCAACTGCAGTGGGAACTTAAACACCTACTTCCCCTATAAACACCTGCATTTTAGAGACCTAAATTTAGGTGCAGGTTTTGCACTGAATTCCACCTCTTGCACCAGGTCCTCATGCAATATTCTGGCCAACTTCGTGCCTACCAGGAAAACCACAGGTGAAAAAAAGCCCTGGACCAAAGTGCCTTGCTTCTTGTCATGCCTTCCATAATACAAGGTGCCACTTGATCAAAGCTTTTTCCTCTGACCTCTAGCAATCTATTTACTGTCACATTTAAAGTGGGCTGTTATTTATTTGGAAGCATACAACATTCCTATATAACAATATATTCAGGAAAAAGCATTCTGCAAAGAAGAGCTATACATACGATATTCTATTAACGATGGCATCTTCATCCTCTTGCTCATCTGAAAATTAAATTACAGCAGGTTATATTAAATACTTAGTCATCTTTCCTCAGGCTAAAACGTATATACATAGGAATAATTTTAGTTTACAATTAAAATTTAGAATTACTAAAACAATTTATTAGCACCTATATTATAAAAACATTCCTACCAAAAATGAATATTCCCCCCCCCTTTTTTTTTTACTGACTTTAACTATGAAGTTACTTCCCTTTATTTAAATATCCAGATCAAAACCATTTGGAAACATCTTCCAGGGGGCTCTACGTCAAATAAGCTTTCAGACTACTACTACCATGGCTGCTGCAAGGAACTTTCCCTTTGGACATCTCTGAAACCACGAACGGCAGCAAGACCATATTAACCACTGCTGTAAATCCCTAAATAGATGTTTCACTTTCAGTATTAATGTATTTTTAAAATAAGAAAGCGTACCCAGAAGAGTAGCGATGACCACTCAGTTGCTTCCCCTTACTCATCCCTCCTCCTGACTCCTGGGGATTTGGGGGAGGGGGAAAGGTGAGTAGTTGCTGTTCTTGGTTTAGATTAAAGATACCATGGCTTCCCTTCTGGTATCTCACATTTTAGATTATTTTTGTTCACTTGTTCCTGAATTAATACTCCAACTTTTTGAAATATTATCAACATTTAATTCAGAGGTCAATCACTAATATATCCTTCATTTCTTCTTTATATCCTTCTCTACACACATCTGTACACAAATGTATGCATTTCTACATTTGAAATAATTTTAGAGTCAGCTTTCTTCTTTTACATCTCCCAGGTTTTCCATGAGAGATAACTCAAATTTATTTTAAAATCTGAGAATAAATACAGACAGGTGTTTCAAGTTCTTAAGAGTCTTGCACACACTTGAAATAAGCATGTAGCCACTAACAGCATGCTATTTTGCAATTCTTCTGTGAAAGTAAATTGGGTTATTGTTTCTGGGTTTTTTGATGGGAATCTCATGGTGTTTTGAGAGACTAAGTCAAGGTCCCTCATGAATCATTTTTGGCTAAAAAGCTTGTTGTAGAAACAGTAAACAATTTGTCCTGAAAGAATTCCAGGAACGTTAACTCCTCAAACATGTCTCATCAGGAAGATCCTAGAGCAGCCTACAAAGTTTGCCTCACTAAATGCTCACAAAGCTTTCATAAAGTCAGGACAGCTGCAGAGCAGTTCTTCTCACTAGCTCATGAGATCAACTGCCAAAAAGGTAATAAAAGTGTCTTTACATCCAGTAATGTTTGCCAAACCATTTCCCCCTTCCCTGTTCTTCCCTATCTCCAAACGGTAGCAGCTTGTAGTATCCAAAATACGTATCAGTATCCGTCTTACTTGTTTAACTATTTCCGATGTTTAAAAGGGTGCACTTTTTTTTAAAACATATTAAATTTCCTGAAGAGTTTGCTTTTCTAAACATGAATCCATCCATGAAAGCAGCTCTATCATAACACAGGTCACCACAGTTCAATAAACAGTTTCCATTAAAGTTCAAAGTGCCAAGATCATCATGCATAAGAATGCTTCTCCAGCATGACTGACTGAGTATTACTAAGCACCAAGGTCCCAGACAGGCTGTCATGAGTCAAAGATTCTGCCATTTTATACGGATTTTTATGCTATTTGTCTTTAGAAGAAAATGACAGGGGTTCCTACAGACTAGTTTCAGAAAGACAATGTTTCTAAAGGAAAAAAATACAGAATTATCTCAAGGAATAAGACTTCAGTGGTGAAGTCATAAGAAGCAGGTTAAGAACACTGAAATAACTGTACCTGAGCAAAGCAGGATTTTTTTTTAAGAAATCCGCTACTTCCCTTCTGTATTACTGGCAACCTTTTCACTTTACCAGCTAAAGCTCTGAACTTGATTTTGGTGCTAGAACACAGCCTGAAGATACTTACTCTGGAAAAACCGACATGAAAGGAGAACAAGAAGATGTAAAAGCAAGGGAGGCAAAAGCATCTACTTCAACTCTGCCCTTTCTTCCCTCTCAAAACAGATAAAATTTAGGCTGCTACAGAGCCACAAGAGAAGACCTGACTGTGGCCATCCATACCACCTCCATAACAGCCACCCAGTCTCTCAAACACAAGAGTGCCAGCTACCGCACTCACTCATCCTTTTCCGAGATGCTCCAGTGCACTCCCTCCCTTGGTCAGTGATATTAGAAGGCACCCTGAAGGGTCTGCGAAGTGCCAGATGGGCACAAGGGAGGTGATGCAAACTCACGGCTCGGGGACAAAGGGAGCAGATAAAGGGCAAGACAGCAGCACACACAATCAGATCAGTCCAGGCTGCCATAGACCAGCAGCCTGAGAAACACTTATGGTCAGAGATCTAGTTCTTTCACTTTCCTTGTGGAGGCGGAGAGAAAAAGAATCACCTATTCACTTGAAAAACAAAATTATTTTTGAATATATTCTAAAATAGTCTATGCTTACCTGCTTTCCTTTTGTATCTTGTGATTATGAAGTAGGAAACTATGTAGAGAACAGCAAATAAGAGAAAACAGATCTGGAAAAAAGAAATATTGCATTTATTAGGTTGTGAAGAAGGTCCTGGATGATAATAAGAATAAACAGAAAATCCAGTATCCACAATTCAAAACTGAATCCAGATCAACAAAATTCTATGTAAATGTCAACACTGTTATGTTTTATATTTTATTAATAGAAAGTTAAACCAATAAGAACAGTTTAATTAGAGTAACAGATATTGGATCAATTATATGGCCAGCAAGTGTTTACCAAAAGCCAATTATTTGTTTGGGGGAGAGAAGGGTGAGTGGGGTGGCCCGAGTTGTTTTTTGAAGTTTGAATGCACTTGAGTTGCAAAAGTTATCACACTTTGTATCTCCTTCACTTGTAACCTAAGGGTAATCATATTTTATATGACGGGCTCTTGAAGATCTATTTTGGAGTACACTAGCAATATACATGTAAGGAAAGCAGCTATGTTTACTGTTTCCATCCTGTCTTGAATCAAACAAATTCCAGGAGACAATACACACAAGAGAGACTCATCTGCCTACAGTGGATATCCAAGCACGAACTAGTCAAACACGTTTCCTTTACACTCAGAGGCCAAGGGCACAGTTTCCCTCCTCATAAGGCAGGTAGCTTATTTAGGTCAGACGTACCTGAGCCCAGCATGACTTGCATCAAGTTGTTTCTAAGACTTGGCACTAGAATTTCAATACAATAAGGTAAGACAACAAAAACACCTACAAATATGTTGGCAATCTTGGAGGAGAAGAATCAAACAGCAAGACCTAAACCTCCAAGCCTTTGTGGGAAACAAAAAGAAAACGTTTGCTCCCGAGTGAGGCATCAGTGGCTCAACACTGCTTCCTTAATCCTGTTTGTTAATACCTATTAAAAAGATGAGTCAGTCAGAAATGAACAAGAACGAAGCATGCCATTCCGTGACACTGTGGCCCTTTGCCTTCACTAGTACCCAAGCAGCCACAGTGAACAGTGCTATTAACAACAGCGTATTCTGCTTTCTGGTAGCCAGCAGGAACCAGATTATCTGCACCCCACAGGCTGAGAAGGTACCTGAACTAGCCCAAACTGTCAGATTCTTTTGCCTGTGCACAATGCTAGTAGCCACCTCATAAATCTTAACACACAGCAGTTAGCCAACCGAACGAGGCAAAACTGTTGTAGCAGTTTTTACTATTAAAGTCAGTTTGCCCTATTACCTGTACGAGGTTTTTGCTTCTGTATCCTTGCTAAGTGTTGTGTGCTTTTGCTAAATGTGTTCTATTTCAATCCAAACTTTAGTCTCCTTTATGATCTGAAATTGCAAAATTACCTCACCGGGCAACAGCTGAAGTATTTCTTTAATCAATCATTTAAAGATTTGTTGCTTTTAAGAACTCACTGCCTTAAAAAAATCAGGAGCAAAAAAGCTACCCTAAGCAAAAGCAAATGGGAAAGCGAAGGTAGTGATGATAGCCCTTAAAAATTTACATCTAAATAAGCATATTACATTCTTTCCCCCTTTAATTCTGCTGATTTGGATGCATCTCTCAATCAGGAAAGACAGACTTTAAGAAATACTAATAAAAAATAAACTGGGAGAGTTATTTCTCTCTCTGTAGTCAGACATTTTAGATAAAAAAACCAAAGCATAGCCAAGCATCTGAGCATGACATTTGGGTGCCTGCAACTGCCCTACAGATGTCCCCCAGAAGTACTACAGTGCCACAGGTCTGAAAGTGGCAGCTGAGCTCATTCTCTGCGCAGGCAACACACACTGGCGATATCTGAAATACAGATGCTGAAAATTAGATTTCATAATGAGATCTCTGAACTCAAATATTTAATCTGAATAGAGTTCACCACTCCAACTTTCCAGAGGACACTTCAAAGAGAAAGGGGTCTTGATAAAGAATTTAATTCTTCAAATAAATAATTCTATTAATAAAGAATTCTATTAAGATTAAAAAAAAATATGCTGGTATATTTTTGAAGCAGGAAGAACAAAAGAACTTGAGAATAGCCTTGGGTTTTCAGAGTACTCTGACACAGCTTGTCCTGTCAGTATCGGAAAACGCAATGCCAGTGCTGAAAGACTCCTTCTCTAAGTTTCCAGTTCCCCTGAAAACTAGACCAAGGCTACGGACAGAGACATCTAATTTTAGGCATCTACTTTTGAAAATTAGGTATCTCATATACAGGGTCAGTAAAATTCTTTAAACATCTGTCAGACCCAAATAACATTGCCCATGTGTAAAATAAAGACGCGGTTAAGCTCATTTTTGGTTTAATTTTATTTAAGACAGGAATAAAAATTACCACAATCTTGTTTGCATCTTCAAATAAAATAGATGACCTCTATTCTATCTGTGATAGCAAGGTTACAATGAAAATGTGGGTCTCCACTTATAAGGTACCACTGAGATAACTGGGGTATTTTGAGGGCAGATGAAAGCTGTCCAGTAACACGAACTGTCAAATGTATTATTTCTAGTTTTAGATGACAGCTACTTTGCAACTCGGCAATAAGGTGTAACTATATACCTTGGTGTAATTATCCCTCTACTTCTGTCGGAACCAAGAACAGTTTTGTAAATATAATAAAGTTGCTTATTATTGAAAATTCACATAATTTTAAAGTGATCGGCAAGAAAAGAAATAAGTAAATTCTAACCGGTGAAAGCTTTAGGAGATTAACAAAAGAGAATTCATAAATTAGAAGTCCTTCATACTGACCAAAACAAGTCAATAAGCAAGCTCAGACATACTAATTCCGTCTCAATTTCTACTTAGTGAAACCTGTGATCCTGAAGCGTTTCTAACCATTTGTTCTGAATAGCTTTCTGAAGGGAGTAGCAAAAGCCAGCATCCTAACTATTTTTAGAGTGGAACTCAGTTAAGTTGGGGAAAAGGAATGTGTTGTCCATGATAGCTAAAGAAGAGATTCCACTGTCCTGTCACACTGCAACCCTGGGTTCTTACTCCACATGCTGCGCTTTTTTTCAGGATTTTTTGTACTGCAAAAAAAATACAGCTCTTGTTTGTACTTGTTCTAACTTCAGTTCATGTTTCTCAGTTAAGAATGACTGGACCTGTATGCAGTACTCCAGGTAAGATCTTACGGCCACATATAACAGCGCTAAGCCTTCCTTTCTGTACTGAAAATACTTCAACATATTTACTTAGAAATCATGCTAGTAACTTCGCATTATCTTCCAATCACGGAATCCATTCACGCTGTCCTCCCCAATTGCTTCCAGCAGAGCAGCTCTCAAGTTACAGTAGAAACTCATTTTTAGGGTTCAAGTTCATCACCATGTCTCCCCCCCCCCCTTTTAAAAACCACACCTTAATTTCATACTGTATCTATTATTTGGGGGTAATCAAGTCCTTTCTGCACCACGTTCCAACCCTCCTTTGTACTGACTACACCTCCTAAAGAACTGGTTTTGTGCTAACAACAGAATGCTTTACTTCATTTTCATCTAAGTTGAGCAAGATTGCTCTTAATACTGATACCTAAGGAAACTGTAGAGTAGCTTTCTTCCCCAAAACACAACCCTATTTTCATGTACACTACAGCCAGTTTCTTATTCACTTTACAGCTCTTCTACTAAGGCATAGTGACTTGAGTTTAAGAAATACCTTTCAATGCGTTTCCTGGGTATAGCCCTTGGCACATGCAAAAGAAACACTCTATCAATAGTCATGTGGCTTCAGAAAATATAGTTCTTAACAACTCCTAATTTGACTTTCTTAAAAACCTTAGAAGAGGGTAAATTCACATATACATATGTTCATAGTACCCTAAATCACCTGCCAAATTTAATTTCTAATCACTTTTTAAAAGGCATCAGTAGTCATACTGAAATAGGGCACTAGTCAAAAGGGATCAACATACACAAAGCTACATCGATATCTTCAGTGAAAGAGAAGACTATGTTCATTAAATTCGATCTTTTCTTCAGAAAACTATTATGTGACAGTATTGGAGCCAATATTGGAATACATTGTTGAAACCACGTTTTCAATCAAAAAGCAGTGGTTTATGCCATCCCCCATCTCTACAATAAGGGCTGACAAAAGCTACGGATGGCGCAAATGCAGCAAATGTAGGACAAGCTATATCCCTCGTAACACCACGTTCTCTGCAAGGAGTTTTGCCCTGGAGCTCAAATGAAGCTCTTCCAGGTTTGACTTGAGGAGACAGTAAAGACACCGTGTAGAGAATGTATACAACTACAATGAATAAGGATTTCTGACATTCCCCAATAGTGTCAACTTAAAAACAAAAACAACACACACAACAAATGGTAACTTCCAATCTTAAAATTTATTTCCTTAAATTCATTCCAACTTTACAGAGGGGCAAAGCAGTTGCAAATCTGTTGTCATAGTTGGGACTGTTCCTGGGAAGCAATTTAAGACCAGCTACGGTACAGTGTCACATTATAGGGGAAATACACTCAGTCCGTGTTTGACCAGCTGCATCAAAATATAAGGAAATTAAAAGGAGTTTGAGAATTTTATATGGTTATAGCGAAACAGTCGAGCAAAGCAATTCTTTATTATTAATGTATTTTTTGTGTTCCCCCCTCCACGCCACTCAGTAACTGAAAACAAAATGCATAGATTCTAGGAGCTCCCTTTTAACAGGTGGCACATTAAGAAGTCTTCAAACCTCGAGCGTATAATTCACTCACATTTCTTTTCATGGACTAAATACAACCTTTGGTAGGACACGCAAAAGAAACCTGTCTTCCCCTGGAGTTCCTAATCTTCATTTGGAAAAGGACGTGCTTTATGCTTCTGCTTAGATTATGCACTAGATGTGCCACGAGAGGCTACTTCTGGAGGTGCACTGCACTACATTCTTAGGTATGTTGCATCCAGCTCTTCCATAGAGTCATACTTTTGGATCTGTCATCCAAAGTCATCCAAGTCATACTTTTGGATCTGTACCAGACAGCTCTCAGCTCCTGTGAGAACAGAGCTAGAGATAAACCCCATGCATTTCAGTTCATAACTATCTGCATCTAAGGGGCTGGCACTGAAGAGTCTAGCATTAAAAACAAACAATAAAGGTCTAAACTAACTCCCATTCCATTGTACTTATCCTACAGATGGTTTCTAAAGATCAGCTGACATTAATTTGTCTGTGTGGATGATCTTTAATGCTGGCACTGAAATTCATGCCTCGGATTGGTAAAACATTTTCTGTTGCAAGTGCTAGAGCTACACTTTCATGCTAAGAAGGAATATGGTCAAAATGCACAAGATATTCTTTTTTTTCCCTGATGCACAGGATACGACCATTCTTCGCAACTGTAATTCACGTGCGTGCATTAAAAGCTGCATTTTTGTGTACAGAAAGTTCAACAGCTTCTATTTATATAGCATGATATTCTTCCCAACTGTTGTGCAGGAAATATAGCTGTAGTCTATACTAGGAAGAAAGCATACAGCTGTGTTGTCCAGTAATTGTTCAATACCTGTAAATCAGTGTGGCAGCAAGCACTCCCAAGAGCAACCTGGGCTATGTTACCAGAAGCACACAATCATGGGAAGTAATTATCTCTCTCCAGTCAGCATTCATCAGGTCACATGTAGTTGCTGCACCCAATTTTGACACTTCAATATAGGAAAGACATTGGTAATTGCAGCAAGGAGGATCACCAAGATGGTCAGGAGGCCGGAACACTTGCTTGGTGCAGACAGGCTGAAGGACCCCAGCCTGTTCAGCCTGAGGACAACAAGGTTTCAGAAGGACCTGATAGCAGCTTGCCAGTACCTATAAGGAGGAGGTCATTAAGAAGGCAGAGCAGGGCTCTTGACTGTGGTGCATGTTGGGAGGATGAGACTAGAGGTAAGGAGAAATCCCCTTCATGAGGAGGGCCAAGCAGTGGAACCAGTTGCCCAGCAAGGCTGTACAACCTCCATCCCTGGAGGTTTTCAAGCCCCAAGTAATCTAGTCTGATCTCATAGCTGACACTGCTCAGAGCAGGACGCTGGAGTCCAGTCAGCCTTCTTTTCTACAATCCTGAATAAAGTAGCACCATTAGAAACTTTGTCACCTCATAATTCATACCCTACTCCAGGTCGTTTACGCATGTGTTTAAAAGTATTAGTGTAAACACAGTCCCCTGTAAGACTACATCAGGGATGTCCTCCCACTATGAAAAAGCTGGACGTCTTACAGAACGACATCTTCTAGCAGTAAGGAACCACCACAGAACTCCTTTGGAGAAAGAAGTCGCAGACCTTAGGTGGCGGTTTGGGCCAAATTGGCCAATTACGAGACAACAGATGCTCTCCCCCCCCCTCTCGCTCCAAGGAAAGGAGGAGCAGAGATAAAGAGATTTACGAGCTTAGAAGAAACTAAACTACTTTAATGAAATATTAATAATAAAATAAGAAGGAAATAATGAAATAGATACAGTATATACAAAACCGTATTAAGCTCCCAGAGTGACATCACTGGCAGGCACTGGGGAAGTCCCAGACTGGACTCAGCAACGGATGGGAACTGGATTCCAGATCTGGAGTCAGGAACACACCGATCGGGATCAAAGGCAGACAAACAGACAGGGTCCTCCTCGGACGTCAGCCACTGAAGAAAGAGGCTGACACTTTGATCCCTCAGCTTTTATACTGAGTATGGGGCAGATGGGATGGAATACCCTGTTGGTCAGTTTTGGATCACCTGTCCTGCCCCCTCCTCCCTGCAGGTGGGACCCCTCTACGCTTTTCCATTTCCAACCTTCCAATGGGACAAATGACATCAGCTGACCTTGGTTGTTATAGCAATAAGTATAAGCAAGAGCCTCTCTGCATACCATTCCCTGGTATAATCAGGTCTTAGCACTCTGAGACCGAAGTTTTTTGGACAATATGCTGTTAGTTCCAGGGAGTTAGAAGCAGCTTAGCTAAGAAGTAGAATTACTGAACAGGAAGTTGGTTCTGTTCTACCTCAAACCAGGACACCTTAGTACTGTTCTTTGATATAACACACTTCAAAGCATGAAACACAGGTTCAACAGTTCCACTTGAAAAGCATCAAAGCAGACAAGCGATCATTTCCTCCCACTTGCTTGCATACTAGCATTTAGAACAGGGAGAGTAAATCTGGAGGAGCAAAACAGACAAGAAACGAACAGCGTTTTACAATACTAGGTAGGAAATGAAAGATCAAGAAGCTCCAAAAAACTAAGGAATAAGGGAAGGAAGGAAATAACTTTAGAATAAAGTAATGGCTGTGTCAGTATTAAAACAAAAATGTTACTGGTGTTATATCCACCAGCATTTCTATGCAAAGAGTATGCAAGAAAAAAACGACATAATGAAGAATATCCCCACTTCTTGCTGTTTACTTTACAGAATGTGTCCCTTTCCCTTACATAGAAAAAACAGCACAGAGGGAAGAGAAGGCAGAAGTCACTCTGGATAATATCACCCTGTAGAATATGTCTAAGAACATGTTTAAGAATTGAAAATGGAACTATCGGTGTTTTGCTTGACCGTGATTACTACCTACAGAAAAGTAGTAATGTTGCACTTCTGAATTTTAATTTCTACAATAGAAAACAAGTAAATATAACATTGTACACCCATCTCTTACTGCTCTCATGCTGCTGAAGTATTTTAAATGTGCATTAAAATGCCACACAGCAACTAAAAAACTTCCTCCTACTGTCCCACTTGGCAACGACTTTTGTTTACTTGTGAAAAGGACGGCAGGAATAAACGGCAAGAAAATACACGTGGAGACAAGCAGTTCTGCTTGGTCTATTTCTAATAGCTCCACTATCCCATTGACATCTAAACAGCAAACAAGGTGTTCCACCTAGTTTGGATGTGTTAACAGTAAATTACCTATAATAAACTATGCACACTGAAGAAAACTAAAATTTTTAGCTATGCTCTCAGTTTGACCTTGGCATTCATAATATCATCATCTGCTTTGGACATCTCATTTTTCTCAAAATGAGATATTAACTATTTATTCTTAAAAACTGCGCTGTATGGTTAAATGAAGTTCACTCTAATCCAGTCAGCCTTATACACTTAGCATGACATGCTAAATCCAAGCTTATGAGAAAATGTCAAATATGTCTTATGAGTACAGATTAATTTTACACATTAACACAGCCCTCCACACCTATGATTTCCCCCACATGTATGGTCTCCTCTCAGGACTCATCCCTGACTTAAGACAAGAGGTGTGCAAGAGCTTGACCCACTTTTTTAGTTGGTTCCTAAGTCATGAAGAAACCATAAGTGGTTCAGAGGCTGGGTGCCTAGACTTGTTCATCTAGGAAAAAACTCCATGATCTAACAGAAAGTACAAAACATCCAAGAACATATTCCATGTGCTAGAAACAATGCTCAGCTGAAGACAAAAAAAACCAGCTTCTATAGCCCTTCAGAAGGTAACTTCCGTATGTCACTCACTTAAAACTGCCTTCATGTTAACTACACCAGGAGCAAAGCCCCACTTCAAAGGAATGAAGGAATTCAAATCAATATATGAATTTGTTAGCTTTTACATTCCCTTTTATATACTTAACGGGAATGTATTTATGTTGCTGCGTAAAGGGGAAAAAATACCTTATGACACCTCCACGACCCTTAGTAATAGGCCCAAGACACCTTTGTTCAGGATAATGTATTCTATACCCAGTAATACACTCAAAAACACTCAAAAAATGACTGCGAGTCATTTTTCTTTGACCTGTATGGGCTACAGCAATGCCATTAAAATCGGATTCAGGAATATTTGTCAGCATTAGTGCAAGATTTAAAAACACCCTCTAGAATTAACATCAATAGCACCAACCTCGATCACCCTAGCATTCTGCCACGGACTGAAGGTATTATTCAACATTTTACAGCCATGGTATAATAATCGGTTATATTAAAACTTCAGAGTCATTCCATTAAAAATTATTTTCTGAAAAAAAAAAAATAACCTCAAAAGCCTCATTAATACAAACTTGGTAAACAACTTATTTGTGTTAAGACAGCTTCTTTGGCTAATATTAATTTCCAGGGCAAGATGCATAACTATCTTAGAAGACAGAACTAACTCATGAAAATCCTCTTCCTTGTCTTCTCACACATACATACTATAGAATTCTTAAGTAGCACATCTTTCTTTTCAGCCCCCGTCCCAAAACTCAAACATATTTAAACTGCAATACTCGTATGTTTTCATAATTCTCACCAATTATGCAGGCTCTCTACTGGACATAACTTACCACAGTTTTAAACTCAGCAAATATTTTAGACTTGTTGCTATTGTCACACTCAACACAAACTCATCAGCATCAATGCTTTCCATCAGCTAAATATGTTAAAAATAGAAAGCACAGTTAGGTAATGGAAAAAATGGGAGACTCAAGGCACAAACAAGCACTTAAAATCAACACTGAAACTGTGAAGCACCACATTTCGATGACAATTGTGGAGCCTAACACTGGAAACCATACCACTATAGGCCAAGAACGTAAAGGCAGAGGGGTAGAGGGTGGAAATCACGCATATACACTGCTTCTGTCCTCTGTATATTAAACTCAGCCATACACAGACTTCAGTGCCATCTATACACATACTACTTGCTGTGGAGAGCACACCTGATATGGAAATAGAGAAACTGAAACAAAGTTCTGTAGAGTAAACTTTTCCAGTTAATCAAAATTTTCAAAGTCAAATTATTAACAAAGTGCTCAAATATTAAAACCGTAAAAAGCACTGGGCTTTTTCTTGGAACCATGTTGATGGTTGTTAGAACCAACTTTTAATATATTCAGGTAATCAAGAAACTAGAAACCTCTGTGTGGGAAGCAGCTCAGCAACACTACGATACATATTCAACACCAAGCTGATGAAACATCAACATGAGTTTTGTCACCACCTTCATGGGAGTAAACTGGGCCCCAAAAAGCAATAGATCAAAGCTGCTGAAAGTATGAAGCAATTTCACTTGTCACATGAATTAGTAATAAGTGAATTACAGCAGTAACTTATTCCAGGTCACCTCTACCTAGCTGTATGCTTACCTTTTAGAGTGATGCAACAACCAACACCATTAATTATTATATGCATAAAAACATAAACTACAAACATGGCTTTCAAAGTCTCTCCTGTTCCTGTGTTATAAATTACGTAAATTCTTGCACATTAATGCCACCAAGAAGCCAGCGTCCCCAGTCATTTGACAGCACATGTTTACAGGAAAGTTTCAGTGGTTTTCAAGGTAAGGGGAGGGTGCAGGGAGAGTAGAGAATACTGCAGAAGTTAAGACTTTCTCAACAAGAGTCATCACTGCCCTCCTAAATGAGGATAAATACCAAATTAAATAGGGAAGCATGAAAGACAGGAAAGGAGAAAGCACTGCAATTTAAAAAAAAAAATCATTTACATAATCTTCAAATAAAAGCAGTAAGCTTATATAGAATTAAATGTTTTCTTTAGATAGTCTTCCTTAACCCAAATTTCCATCTGTGTCACCAGAACCGAACTCTCGCTTTCTTACCAGAACTTCACCGGCAACATGCCTCAGACTCTCTCTCCGTCTGACATTACCACCATCTCCTCTGCTGCTCTGCTCTCTGCTTCACCCAGCCCTCAGCCCTCCTCAGCATCTCTGAAAACACTTCTTTCCAGAAGTTTTGTGCTTATAAAGTCAATCACACTCAGCACCCCTACATCACAGCAAAGATAGAGATGTTCATCACAACCCTACAATCTCCCAGTCACATCCTGCCACCCTATCCAGTCCCGCTACTACACAACCAGCTATCCAAACAAAATCCAAGATGCATGGCTGTCTGTGGTCTTGTAACCAATACCTGGTTTTGTTTGCTCTCAGTTCTTTCACTTTTCACTAGGTTTTTCTCAAATCTAATTTACTTCTTAATCTAAATTTTCTTAAAACAGATGTCTGTATCTTCCATGAAGTGTGTTGTCCTTTTGGTCAACTGCTATCATGAAGAAATACACGAGTATTCAAGAGGAATTATTTTGAACTGTAACTAATAGCAACTTTTTACACTTCAGCCTTTCATGTTTATTTTATGTAAATGGAAAAAGTGGAACTTGCCAAAAGTTGTTCCTGTTTTGGGATAAGCATATCTCTTATCCATTTGTCTATGCCAAGTATTTGGAGATGCCGATTGATTCCAGATGGATCCACCAATGCTGATCCTCAGGACCAGCAGCCAGAACATGACTCACCAGTTCTTAAAATCCAGTACAGCACCCATGTTTACAAGTAAAGGTATATTTTTAAGATGACAGAATGATGCCAACATTTTATATATGTAATTATGATAAATGTGCACCAATCTTTCAGCCTTGTATCTCATGCCACTACCACAAATACTCCTTTATTCAGTTATAGTTCTTTTCCAAAATACCTTTTTTTTTAAAAAAAAAGAAGCAATACTGAGAAACCTAGGTAAAATTATTTTTGAGATACAAGAAGCCATTTAAGATATAAATTACTCCTCAAGTTTCCATGTATGGATACAAAATTGAAAGGCATCACTTTTCTTGAATAAAAGATAAACTTGCATAAACATTCAAAACAAAAACATTTCATAGAATGGTTTGAGTTGGAAGGGACCTTAAAGATCATCTAGTCCCAACCCCACTGCCATGGGTAGGGACACCTCCCACTAGACCAGGTTACAGTATTTGTAATAAGTTTGTCCTTAAAAATCACCCATGCTTCTAATCAGCATTTTCTTCCTGGCCCACTATCAGAATATCATCAATTCTGGCATAAAAAAGGGTCTGTGAAGATTACAATTTTTGTCTGGGGAATAAATTTAAGCAAGCAGAACTGGTCAGGAACAAGAGCCCACTACCAACAGGAGCCCAGTGCTCAAATCACCTTTATCATTTTACAGCCACATAGGGGACAAATGCCAGCAGCAGCCACACTGAACTAGTTCATACAGAAGAATCCTGAACACCTCTCTACCCCAAAAACAGGACGAGAGGACAAATGGTACAAAAAGAAATCAGAGAAGAAAACAAAGTCAGTGGTATTAGTGTGAAGTTGCAAACAAAAATCAAAAACATGACGCAGTCGCAACCACCTAAAAAGGCCTTTCTAAACTGATGAAAATTATTTTTAGATTCAGATCTACACACACACTAAATAACCATCGTAGCAGCTGTAACAAAAAAAAAACCCTTACTTTTTAAAAGTGGTATGATTTAAACAAAAAAGAAACACACAAAAAAATCCTTCTTGTAGAGGGAATTGCATTAAAAAGTAGAGAAACTAGGCTTCCCCAAATATCTAGCATCTGAAGCTTACACCACTGAAAACATTCAGTCCTTCAAATTGAAGCAACTGACATTAATCATAAAACTACATATTATGCCAGTTTTAACACCTGCCTGGACTTGCATGAAGCAATTAGGGTTATAATGGCAATTTTTTTGTTTTATTTGAACTTATTCTACCAGGACTGATTTTTTTCATTACGTATTTAATATAATTAAGTCGTTTCCAAACATACTATGTTTGTTCTTAAGCTTTCTAACTAATAATTCTATGGTCATCAAATTGTTTTCTTCCACAGTTTTCCCCACACTACAAATGCAAGCACAGTGTATTTATTTTGACAAGGAAACTTCATAACCAAGCGTATGTGTATATTTCCACAAACACAAAATCCCATATTATGTAAATGGAAAAATAACAACAAAAAGTAGAACTGAATTTTAAAAATACAAACTAATATTGCAGAATAGAAGACTCAAACTAGAAAAAGAAAAGGAGTGTAAGAATACTCGAAAAAGTAAACCCAAGGAACACAAACAGACTGAACCATTGCACTTACATGATTTGTATTTTAAATAAACAGTTCACAGTAATACTATCGGAAAACAGAACACTTTATAATTATGTTGTATAAACAGACATAACAGGGAACTGCATTTCCCTTGTGTCCTGCTAAAAGCTTAAGTATCTTCCATAGATGTGCAAGATCTCAGCAAACTGTAAATGAATCTACAGGATCAAGAAAGACAAACCAATTAAGTGTGCAAAAATAACAGATTGTATCAGACCAGCACAGAACATTGTCTGGCCTTTACAACTCTTTCATATGAATGCTGATCAAGTTCAGAACACAGACACTCTTCTGTATTTTGTAACCAACTAAAGCTGCTTTTCAGAAAGATGCCCTTTTTAGTTAGAACTGAGTATGACTCTGGCTTTATTGAAGTCAAGGCACTCACTGACTTAGAGCAAACTCAGGGCTGTGCCATGTCTCTTAAACTGAGTCATCAGTTCTCAATCTCCATGTTTACTTTACTGAATCCGAATTTTAAAGTTCATATAAGTCTGAAAGAGACTGGGTGTTTTCAACAACTGTTCCAAACAACAGATCCTCAACATAGCAGATTCACATTTGAAGAGCCACGCCAAAACTAGGGGCTTAACCTAGTTAACAGGGGAGTTAACCTCCTATTAATAAAAGATCATCCTCATAAAGCAACAAAATACAAGGCAGATTATTTTCTTGCCAACTGGCACCCTCTTGAAAAAAAATAAAAATAGGTACCATACAGACACTCCAAATGAGGTCAAGAGTTAACGGGCCTGAGTTAAATTAAGCATTAAATCAGAGACTGTCACCTCAAAAGCAGATGAAGGATTTATTTAAAAAAAAAAATAATAATCTTCCACCCTCGCTCAATCGGTAAACGTGTCAGAAACATTTGTCTTTTCAATGTGGAATTAGCAGAAGTTGGCACCTACAGAAAGAACAGGCACCACCAGCAAAAGAATAACAAGCCTTGGATTTTTGTTATGGAACACAACTTTATGGAAAACTTTGTAGCTTGCCAGTCTAGAGACTAGATGAAACAGAAATGAAGCATTACACCGAAGTTAAGCTTAGCGTGCCCTTAGGACCCCATCAGAAAGCACAATCTAGAAATGCTATATCTATTCAAATAAAATTAAGAAAATTTGTAAAAGAAAAGTGAAAAGTGATTTCTTTTCAGCTACATCAACTTTAATTTCTGTTCTCTCATTAATATACCATTTTAGCTTCCAGTAAAGATTGGGCCACACAACTAGGTTTCCAAAGACAATACTACCAAATTCCATAGATTTTACTTACTTCTTACAGGCATGTTAGTGGAGTTTGGCTGCGTCCACTGTAATATTACACAACATCAATCCTTCTATTAACTTCTCCCCTGCCCCCAGCTCACCTGCAGCTGGAATGAAAGTCTTGTGCACATGTCAAAGTGGAATATGTTCCCTCCTCCAGCTGAAGGACTGGCGATTATACCCACTACCCACACAACAACTGTCTATTTGCATATTTTAAGAAATTATATTCACCATGTAACTTCCTGACCAGCAAAGGCAGGAATGATTAGCATAATGCTACATGTAAACAACATTCTCTGTGTACTTTGTTATGCTTAAACTAACCACAAGTGTAATCACACTTGAAATATGCTTCTGCAGCGATGCGAGAGCCACAAGAAGGTTGTATACTCTCAGCTGCGGATGGCAGCAGCTTATGCACTCTTAAAACCCTCTGGTCTTCCAACATAAATTAAAGACAACATCACAACTGTACCAATGTATGATTTAAAAGGTGAAATTGTTATTATTATCCCCACTGATTAAACATTAACATAGATACCTTGTCATTAATATTAAAGATCAAAGTACAGTTTCAAGAGCAAGAATATTCTGCCTCCCCTGTCCAAACAAAGCAGCATTGCACCTCTAAAATTTGCGTTGTTGATGTCTTACATGATTTCTTACATGACTACACCAATAGGAAGAGTTACCAACTACTCTATACAGGCTGAAAAAGCTTAAGAGAAGCAGCTGCAGTATAGATGAGCCAGTTCTTTAACAATTCAACAGACAGTCACTATTTCTAACAGTACCTGGAGAGGCTGCACAGAGACATTCCTTCAGACTCAAAATGTGTGCATCCTACTAGTTACAAAAGCACAATATGTAGCATACGATGTATCAAAACAAGACTCTGGTAGACCTAAATAGGAGATCATTAGCGCACAAAGAAATACAAATGTGAAAATGGACACTAGGGAGAAGACAGATGCTAGCATCCAGAAGAGATGCACGATTTGTGTATACACTTGTGTTTTTGTAGCACAAAGGAGATAATGCTTAAAGACTTCTTTACAAAAAAGTATTTTCTTTTTTATGCCCCTCCACTGGTCGTGGCTTTCATGACATACGCTACACCCACTCACAGAAAAAAGAAGGCCCAGAAAAATCTCCTGAAGTGACAGTTCTCTTCATAGAGACTTGTTTTGCACTTTTCTGAAAAAAACATCCCAGAAATCTAATACTTTACCAGAAGAAAGAAGGTCTTAACATATGGATTTGTAAAATATAGAAAAGAAACTAACACAAGGGATCCAAGCAAGTATCTTTTATCAAATAACCTAGCCATAGACCTACATAAATCAGTTAACAGCAGTATATAATATTGTATCCCAATACACCTGAAAAATAATTAAAGCTAAATTATGAAATCATATTTTAATTCAATAAATCTATTCTCTCTTAGACAGCAGTAACTGCAATGAGAATGCAGCTACCCAGCTGAGTTAGGATAGCACGTGCACAGAAGACAACACTGCATGTCTCCTACATGCAACACGTATTTCCTTCCTTGAACTAAGACAGAAGAGAGACAAGCCCCATCAAAACACCTCTTTCGGCTTTGAATAGTCCCGAAAACAATTATGAGGTAGTCAGAGAGGAAACCGCAACAGCTCTCTCCATCTGCACGCAAGGTGCAGTGTTGCACTTGACTACAGAAGGCTGAGGGAGATGGGACAGCACGGGCACTGCTTATCTGCTCTGTGTCGCTCGGCTTGGAGAGCGTGGAACACGCAGCAGCAGCACTGGGAACGACACCAGGCGTTAGGGAAAACATGAAGGTTACACACATCCGTTGCAAACAGCGCAGTAAAAGGCAGGAGGATGTTCGTGTCACAAGCGATAACACGAAATCCCATGCGCACCGTGCACTAACAGGGCTGCACTCGAAGGCTGAGGTGTTGAACACGTAACACAGTGGACAGCAGCAGAGTCAGGAGCACACCATGTCCTGCACGCATGCACAGCGTTCCCCCTTTCCGCTGAAGGCAGAGAGAGAGGAAAACCCACCCCGGATAAGAGCGGGGGTCCTCACAGCCCGCCCTCGCCCCCAGCCCGGAGGGGAAGATGCTCGCACAGCGGAGCCCACGCAGGACTGCCCAC